>CM046453.1:17533629-17656129 GCA_025506515.1 Flaveria trinervia
CTAGCTTTATGGAATAGTACATCAGATAAAGCATGTTACTAAAAGTCTTCGGAAGAAATCTGTCTTCATGAACTTGAAGCTTCGGAAAACTTTGTCTCTGAGGCTTCGGAAGACTTCATGTTTGGCTTCAGGATATTGGTCTTGGCTTCGGAAGATTTCACACTTAGAGTATTTTATATTTCATGTGTGAAACTTCCTAAGCTTCTTCTTTAATGCACTTGTGCAGCATGCAGGAAAGACTAAAGATGTTTAGGTTGCATCAGCCTCTTTATTAATCTCTACTAACTCCCCCTAGGCTGATGCTACCAAAACACTTTGAAAACTTCAGATATTAACAGTCCTCATTAAGATGATCACCATTCCTTTCTTCATAAGATGATCAGGATCCTTCAGGCTGTCAAAGTGTCTTCTCATGTCAAAGAGGTCATGCAGAGGCAACTGAAACATATCTTGCCATGTATAAATGTCTTCAATGCCTTGATCTCTAATAACATGCCATCTTTCCGGATTTGTGGTGTATGTCCAAGACAAGATGGGTCTTCCTGATGCTAGAGGAGCTGTTTGAATTGGAGTTGGTGTAGCATCCTCTGGCTGCACATCTTCAGGCTGTTCTGATTCATCCTGAGGTTTAGAAGGGGATGCAGGCTTCTTCTTCTTAGACTTTGGTCTAGAAGCCATCCTCTTCTTTCTCTTTCCAGATTTAACTGAGAAGACTGGCCTACAGCACCAGATTGATCTTTGTCTTTCTCTGTTGGGACTTCCTCTCTCTTAGGTTTAGATGGAGAGGGAGGTTGACCCTGCTGTGGATCAGAAGATGAAGCTTGCTGAGCATTAGCAGGAGGTCCGAGTTGTGTTGTGTCTGGTTGTTCAACCTTAACCTCCACTTCAGGTGGGGCCTGACTTGGAGTGGAGTGTAAGTCAGTGAGCACTCCACTCTCAATCTTCTGCTTGATTACCCTGATATGCTCATCTATAGTGGATAAAGACATGGGTCCAAGTCTCCTTCCGGAGAATCCATACAGCTTCAAGAAGCTCATCATCCTTTGCCTATCAACAGACCTCTTTATGCTCTTTTGGATGACGGCTCTTGATTTTGCAGCTTCTTCCCTTAGCTTCTTCTTTGTTGTCTTTCTTTCCTTCACTAGCTCAAGCTCAAGTTGTTTTAAGTACTCAAACTCAATATAGTCATAAGGTAAAGGAAGGAGTGCATCTGCCTGATAGAGGCATGTGGCACTCAAGTAGTTAATCATCTTGATTCTGTCTTCTTCCTTATCTACCTGGGGTTCTTGTTGAGCCACATTCTCTTGTTCAGGACTTTCTTGAACTGGAGAGGGTAGGCATACCTTTGTACAATCTTTTTCTTTTCCTCTCTTCTTTGACTTGTACTAGGAGTTCTGCATCTTCTGCCTCCTTCTTATCTCTTGACCTTTCCAGGTCAACCAGTTCATTCAATTCATCCAAGGGGAGAGAAATGACACTATCTGTGTCATAGTTCCTAGTCTGCAGATAGTTAATCCTGACTGCCCTTAACTCGTCATTCTGAGTATCTGGTATGGGGGCAACCCTGATTGCAGACTCCATGAGTCTTGAAGACTCAGCAGAGGAACTTTCTCCCCTTAGCCTCCTTTTCCTCTCTCTCTCATCCTCCTTAATCTCCTCAGATGTCATCTTTCTTTTCCTTTTGTCACTCACAGACCTTTGTGACTAAGGGTGGAGAGAGCTTTGGCCTTCATTGCTCATTGCAGCATCTAAGCTCAGGCCAGAGAGAGGTTGAGAAGCACCTTCACCAGCAGGTGTCTCAGAAGGAATATGGATCTCTGCAGTAGTTGGAGATGATGACTCAGGTTCTGTCACTGGGCCTTCAGTCAAGGTTTCCCCTATGAAGCTAATCTTACGGTCTGCCTCAACATCCAGTTAACCGATGACATTGCCTGATTGCCTAAGTCTCCTTCTTAAGCTGAACTCTGCAGTGATCCTGTCTTGGATTCTTTTAGCCAGTCTGTCAGCTTGTCTTGATTGGCTTGGGTTGACAAGTGGCATGTTGACTAGATCTAGACCTTCATAGTAGTCCAAGGTCTGAAAATTGAAGACTTCTTGCTGTCCTTGAACTCTTATGATGATGAGGGCCTTCTTGTTTTTGTCATACCTCCACCCAATGTTGTGATTGAAAGATGGTAAAGATGACATAGCCCTTGGTATCCCATCCTCAAACAGAATCTGCATGAAGGAGTCTATGTAGTCCACATCAATGTGAACTAGAGGAGGTTGCTAAGAATGCACAGTTGCAAGTGAGGATGGTGAGTCCTCAATGTCCATTCTCTCTGAAGAACTTCCAGGTTATGTGGCTGTAATGACTTTCTCCCCCTTTTGGGTAGCATCACCCACTTGCATAGGTGAGCTGGAAGATAGGTCAATCACATCCACAGGTTCTTGTGTTCCTGGTTAAGCTCTCCTTAAGGGTCTCCCAGCTAGTTTTTCCTTAAGATATGAAATCTCAAGTTGCTGATCATTAATCCTGTTATGTAAGTAGTCACTCTGAGATTCAAGATGACTGACCTCTGAGACTAGGTAGGGCATGTTTTAGACATTTTTTGCACTAGTAGTCTCAGATTCCCCTCATCTTCATCTCTGAAGATTCATTGGGGGATGAGATGATTGGACCAGAGTCCTCTCTTTCACCACCAGCTTGAGTTCTTGGCTGTTGGTTCCTTTACTCACTGGCAGTCTCAGTTGAGATGTCAGTGGGCTGAGTTGCCATAGTTAAGGTCTTAATGATGTAATCACTTTCAGAAATGAGAGCCTCTTCCATATGGACATCCTGAACAGGTTCAGGAGTGTCCACCTCAATTGTAGGTGACTGATGTGGGATAGATGTAGGAGACTCAGAAGTACTCTCTCTCTCTTTGAGTAGAGGGAAAGAAGAGAGATTCATTATACTCACTGAAACCTATATCTTCATCAGTGTAGAAATCAAGGTTGGGAATTGGTTGGTTAAGATCTATAGGCTGGGGATGGTAACTGTCCCCTGAAGGTTGATTACTTGAGTGTTGAGACTCAGAGTGATGGCTTAAGGCAATAGGGCTAATGAGCTCATCAGGCTGAGCATGAGGAACCACAGCACTGATTCTTGAAGAGATGGGAGTGGGTTGCTCCTCAGGAGAAGTGGGAGCTCCAGTGTCACTTCTTCCTGTATGGTTGAGTATATGACGGCCTCCACAGACTGAATAGTCTGAGCAGGGGTTCGTTTGGATTTCTTTGGTAGGTGATGGAGATTTGAGGCTGTGTGGGTGGTTGGGAAGTATCAGGTGTGGGTTCACCACTAGCTTGTTCTGCCAGGTTGTCACCTTGAGCAATGAGCTCTAATATTTTTGGGACTAGGGTTGTTTCTACCCCAGAGAATCCAACAGTGGACTTTCTCAGTATTTTAAAGATGTCGGGCTTCATCTGTCCCAATTTAAGAATGTTACCTATTTCCCTTAACTGTGAGC
Organism: Flaveria trinervia; assembly: GCA_025506515.1. NCBI lineage: Eukaryota > Viridiplantae > Streptophyta > Magnoliopsida > Asterales > Asteraceae > Flaveria > Flaveria trinervia. Next base: position 17,537,118 of record CM046453.1, read on the forward strand.
CCGGTTCATAGTTAAGAATGTACTGGACATATCTAGGAAACATGTAATACTCTAAGGAGTCTAAATTAGCAAGTAAATTTGTATAGACAAACTGTGAATACCTAAATTTGACCCCCTAAACCATTCCATGAACTATGAAGGAGAGATCCTCAGGAATCTAGTCCCATACACCATGCTTGTTTGATAAGTTATGGATGACCACATGGAGCAGGAATCTCCATTGGGATGGGACCTTCCCTTTCCTAAAGGTCTTTACAGAGAAATCTCCCTCATATCCCATCTGCTCAAAGGAATGATTGATAGATTCCTTTGGGAAAAACACCTCACCTTCTTCATCATCCAGCTGAAGATGTCTGTTGATGATGGTCGGAGTGATGAAGATTGTTCTCCCCTGCACTGTGGCAGACAGTGCCTTCTCCCCATCCATAATGACCTCTTGGCAGGTCCTCCAGAATTCAAGCAACTGATTCTCATAGAGTGGAGGGTCAATGGTTAGGGAGGTGAAGTATTTTGACAGAGTTAGGAAACGGCAACCTCTGAGAAATGAGGATCTTTCTCAGAGCTTAACAGAGCAACCTGATTATGTTGTCTGTGTAGCTGCATGGTAAAGTTAGGATCATTTCTGTGAGCAAGGTTGGCCATTTTGAAGTAGCTTAAGGACGAAGAAAGAAGAAAGAAAGAAATTTCAGAGAGAAATTTAGGGTTTTAGGTTTGGAGGAAGAACAGATGATAGAAAGAGGGGGGAAACCGTTAGGTTTATATGTGAGAAGGATTTCAGATAAGTTTAATTAAAGAGGATAAACTTTGAAATCCGGATGTCGGTCCCACCTCTGAAAAAGTAGTTTACTTTTGCTCAAAAAGTATTTTCTTGGAAGTCAAAAAGCTTCCGAAGGTTAATTATCTTCGGAAGTTTAATTAAAAGCTTCGAAGCTAAAATGACTTCGGAAGAATTTCCTGAGAGGTTTGAGAATTTTGCTTCGGAAGAAAAATTAAAACTTGAGTGCTTTGTGTATAAACTAACAAGCTTCGAAGAGTTAATTTTGCTTCGGAAGTAAATGGTCCTTAAAAATGAGTAAGTGTCTGAGACAAGTATTTAAGCTTCGGAAGATAAATTTGAACACTCTTCCAAAGGTAAATTTCTTAGACAGTTATTTATTTTGAAGGCATGATTTACTTCCGAAGTTAAAAGCATAACTTCCGAAGTATCAGAAATTTTCAAAAGTCTAAGGAAAGTCTTCAAAAGGAATTTTCATTCAAAGAAACGTGAGCTTATGAAAGTGATAAACTAGACAACTTAGGAAACACAAAAATTTTACAGAAATAATAAGAATTAGTTTTAAGAAAAGCTTACTCAAAGTTTATCATCCCATAGCTGATACTAGATATTTAAATCTCTGTTCATCAAAGACTTTGTAAACAGATCAGCATATTGTTCATCTGTGTGAACTTTGACTAGTTTATTAATCCCTTTTCATAGTTGTCTCTTATTAAATGATACCTGATATTGATGTGCTTTGTCCTTGAGTGCTACACAGGGTTCTCTGTGATTGAGATAGCACTGTTGTTGTCTATGTGAATGGGAGTCTCCTTGAAGTTTAACCCATAGTCCAGCATCTGATTTTGAATCCAAAGTACTTGAGCACAACAGCTTGCAACAACAATGTATTCAGCTTTAGTAGTTGATGCAGAGACACATGATTGTTTCTTGCATTGCCATGAGACAACCCTTCCACCAAGAAATTGACATCCCCTAGATGTAGACTTTGCAGTCATGTTGCAACCACCATAATCACTATCTATATAGCATACAGATTGAAGTTAGAATTCTTAGGATACCATAGTCCGAGTGTTGATGCACCTTTGAGGTATCTTAGAATCCTCTTGACATGATAAGGTGAGACATCTTAGGGTTGGCTTGATATCTTGCACAAATACATGTAGCAAACTGATATCAGGCCTGCTAGCAGTAAGATACATAAGAGACCCAATCATAGCCCTATATAAGTGTCATCTACACACTGCCCCCTCAAGATCAGGACCAAGAGAGTGGTTTCTGGCTATGGGTGTCTTAGCAATTTGCAGTCAGTCATGTTGAATCTCTTGAGTATGTCCTGAACATACTTTACTGACTTATGAAGATGCATCTTCAACTTGCTTCACTTGAATTCCTAGAAAGAAATTGAGTTCCCCCATGGCACTCATTTCAAATTGTCTTTCATCAGCTTCTCAAAGTCTTTACAGAGCTTTGGATTAGTTGAACCAAAGATGATGTCATCCACATATACTTGAACTAGCAAGTATATCTTTTCCTTTCCTTTGATGAAGAGAGTTCCATCTATAGTACCTCTCCTGTATCCATGTTTACAAAGATACTCAAGTAGTGTCTCATACCATTTCTTGGGTGCTTGATGCAGCCCATAGAGAGCTTTGTCAAGCTTGCAGACATAATCAGGATGATCAGGATCTACAAAACCAGGTGGCTATTTGACATAAACCTCTTCATCTATCACTCCATACAAAAAGGCACACTTCACATCAAGTTGAAAGACCTTGAAGTTCTTGGATGCAGCAAATGCCAGGAATATCCTAACAGCTTTTAATCTTGCCACTGGAGCAAAGACATCAGTGTAATCAATCCCTTCTTCTGTGTGTATCCTTGAACAACCAGTCTAGCTTTGTTCTTGATGATGATGCCTCTATCATCTTTCTTGTTCCTAAACACCCATTTGGTTCCAATGGTAGTCTTCCAGAAGGAAGAGGACAAAGGTTCCAAACTTTTTGCCTTTTGAATTGAAGCAGCTCTTGTTGCATAGCTTCAATCCAACTTCCATCCTTTAGAGCTTCATCAACTTTCTTTGGCTCTATCTGGGATAGAAAACAAGAGTGAAGACAAACATTTGCTCATGGGTTTGTCCTCTTGTCTTTACCCCTGAGACAACATCTCCAATGATGTTTGTGGTAGGGTGAGACTTGTGGATCCTAAGTTGAGGGATCACAGCAAGTTGTTGAGAAAGATCTAAATTAGAGAAATTTAGATCTGGCATGGATGTTTCTCCCACCACATCAGCACACTTTTCAAATGAAACTTGATCCAAGCAGTGTGTGACATCATTGATGTTCTCATCAATGGTGGTGTTAGTGGCATCAAGAAATTCTTGGTCACTGTCACCACCACCATTGTTGTCTTCCACAGTTGAGGTGTTCTTATCGGTTTGTAGAGCCTCTGAGCTGGAATTTGAAGGCATACTAGATGTATCAGCTGAATTTGTCATTGTTGGGCTGACAGAAACCTCATTTGCAGAAGTGGTTCCAACTGGAGCTGAAGATATGTCTTGAGGATCTTCCTAGCTCAAATCTTGGATCAGGATCATCTGTATTTAAATTTTCTGCAGATCCTGAAACATTCTCACAAGATTTGTTAAAACAGTGGTAACCAAATCAAGATCAAACAACCAATCCGGACCAGAACCAGCAACACAAGGTGTGTGTTCATTGAAAGTCACATTGGCTGACTCCTCAACAATTCTAGTTCTGAGATTGTATACTCTATAAGCCTTAGCTTGGAAGAGTATCCAATAAAGTGTCCATCATCTGATTTCTCAACAAACTTGGCAATTTGATCTTTGGTATTCAAGATGGTGCAAGGACATCCAAATGACCTGAGAAAACCAATGAAAGGTTTTTCTCTGTACCAAAGTTCATAAGGAGTCTTACCATGAGTCTTAACTACTAAAACTCTGTTCTGCACATAGCAGGCAGTGTTGACTGCCTCTGCCCAGAAGGTGATGGGCAGTTTAGAGTCAGACAGCATGGTTCTTGCAGCTTCAATCAGTGTCCTATTTCTCCTCTTAGCAACACTATTTTGCTGAGGAGTCCTGGGAGAACTGAATTGTTTTGTAATACCCTTTTCATCACAGAATGTATCAAGGATATGGTTCTTAAATTCGGTTTCTTGATCACATCTTATGATCTTGACCTTGTGATCAGACTAATTCTCAATCTTTAAGATGAAGTTCTTCAGAATCGCAGGAGTCTCATCCTTAGTTCTAAGGAAGAAACCCAAGTGAATCTTGTAAATTCATCTGTGATCACTAGACAGTATAAGGTCCTTCCTAAACTCATTAAACTGGTGGGGCCAAAGAGATCCATATGTAACAAGTGTAGGGGTGTAGTGATGGAGTTCTTTTCCTTAGGCTTTTGAGATACCTTATGTTGCTTCCCTTTCAGGCATGCAACACAGTGGTCATCACTAGTAAACACTTTCTTTGCATTCCAGTTACCAAATCTGCTTAATTAATTTATTCATGTTCTTAAAGTTAACATGGCACATTCTTTTATGCCAGGAAAGACTCATCACTATTGGCTTTAGACAGAAAGCATGAAACTTCTCCAGAGGGAGAGGTTTCTTGCAAATCCATCTTGTACATGTTTCCTTTCCTGAGGGTTCTAAGCAGGATATGCTCATGAGGAATGACCACACCAGGCTTAACACAATGCACTCATGCTCAGTAAAGAGCATGTTATAACTCTGATCACAAAATTAAGATACACTCAGAAGATTGTATCCAAGCTCCTTAACAAAGTTTACCTTTTCTATGCTGAGCTTACCATTTGTGACCTAGACCCTTCCAGAAATGTAACCGCCTTTATCTCCTCCAAAAGCAACTAGTCCTCCATCAATCCTTTCAAAGTTCTGGAGTAGTGACCTATTGCCTGTCATGTGCCTGGAGCAGCCACTGTCTATGATCCAGACATTTATGTCTGTCTTCAGCTGTCCCTGCACAAAGAGAATGATTAGTTACATTTGGAAACCCAAGCCTTGCTTGTCTGGGCTCATTTGCAGAAGGTAATTCAACAGTAATAGATCCTATGGTTGTACTAAGAGATCTGAGCTGTTGTTGATGGAAATCTCAGTCACTTGGTCTTTCTTAGACATCCACAGCACCTTGGGGTCTTGGACTTGACCTTCAAAACTTTAGAAGCTTTTGAACTCAGAAGTTTTGGTGACTGAACCTTCAGAAGATTCTGCAGACACTGCAGCAGACTTTAGTGCTTTGGAAGAATCCTTTCTTCCGAGACCAATATTATTTCAAAGAGAATTTTCCACTTCCCTTCTTGTTAGATTGGAGCTTCCGAAGGAAACAGGTTTTCCTTCCGAAGCTTGAATCTTCTTAGAACTCTTTGAAGCCTTTGTTTTGGTCATATGGACAGTACCTTTAGGATTGAAGGGACAATCCTTGGCAATGTGAGTGGTACTTTCACACATGACACAATTTATTTTCTTCTTCACAAGAGCCTTTCTTTGGAATAGGACTGTCTTTGGTCACTCCCTTCTCCACCTCCATCTTTGCAGATGAGGACAATCCTCTTAGGCTAAGGACTGTGCTTGGAGTTTGATGGTCCAGCTGTGCAGCAGTGTACACAGCAGATCAGTCTTCTTCTTGCTGCTGAGATGAGTTGAACAAGAACAGAACTCTTAGCAGAAGAGTTTTGGTTGATATCTTTAGTCCCTACCACTTTAAACCCTGCAGAAATAAAAAATTGTTTCTGCTTAGAGTCAAAAGTAGCCTTGACTCTTAGCCTTCCTTGCCTTTCTTTTGCTCTTTCTGATCAAGTTCTTTCTCATGGACTTGTCATCACAGTCTTCACTTTCTCCTCAGAAGGATAGTGGCCCTTCTTGGAATCCTCTTCTTCACTCTTTGCAGAGGGATTCTTCACTATCTCTTTTTCATCCTCTTCACTCATAGGATCTATGAGAGGAAGATCATCTTCACAAGTTCCACACCTAGGAGATCTACTGACAAGATTGTGTGTGGAGGAGCATCTCATTGGATCCCAGTTCCTGCCTGTTTTGATAGCACACTTTGTTATGCAGGGATGAGAATATCATGTTCTTGAAGGTTTCCTATTCAAGAACACTCTTTTTTGCCTGGCTTTGTTGATCACAAGCTCAGCCTGCACTCAGTTAACTTGGTTATGAGATCTTTGATCTGAGCCTAATAATCTGTGTGTTCATGTTTTAGAACTGAAATGGTTTTCTCTAAGTCCTCTTTTTCAGCTTATAATCATTTTCAACTTTCTAAAATCAGATTTTAAAATGTTTAAGGACTCAAGGTCAGATCTCAGTTCCAAGTTGTAGGACCTGTACCTGTTAACTTTAGCAATGCATTCAGGAGTACAGAGATGTTCTAATACCTTGGCTTCATCATGATCAGCCATTAGTTCTTGTTTGGAGAAGCATCTTCCACCTGAAAGCTCCAGCCAAAGCCTCCTTCTTCAACAGCAACATCAGCTTGCTGCTTGACTTCTCATTATGGAGAGCTTTGTCAGTGTAGTTTGGTCTAGATTGTGTTTAGCCACCATTTGTTCTAGGTGCCTTACACTCTCTGGCAAAGTGGCCCATCAAGTTACAGTTGTAACACTTGACTTGCCTTTGTCTAGTCCAAACTTTCCATGGTTGCATTGCTTGGAAACTTCCTTCCAGTCCTTTTGTAGAACTTCTTGGCTCTGTGAGTGAGAAGAGCCATCTGCTAGACTATTTCCATATATTCCGATCATCTGGATGGATACAATCCAGGTCTTCAAAAGTGAAAAGAGAGTTGCCACGGCTCTCATCAGAAGACACAAAAGCTTGAGAAGAGCTTGTCTCTTGGAATGGGCTTCCTTGAGTGTAGTTCTCCTTTGGTGTCTCTGGGAAGGTGATTAAAGGACCCTTTGGTGAGTTGTTAGGGTAGCATAAGAGATGATGTTTGGGTTCTATGTTATCCCTTTCAATCACATGCAGGGCTGAACCCATCTGATTGTTGGAGTTTCTAGATGAACCTTGCATTTCATCCCCATCTGGTAGCCATTGAGAATCCCATATAACTCTGTCAGAGTAAGAGTTTTGAGATTTTCAGTTCTCTTGAGCACCACACAGTAGTGTGTCCACTGCCTAGGAAGTAAGGACATGAACTTCCTTACAATGTCTCTATTTTCAAAAGAAACTCCTCCATCCACCAGGGTATCCACAATCTTAACATACCTGAAGTACTACTGAGTCATGTTTTCATCTGTTTGGTAGGTGAAGTTTTCAAACTGCTGCTTCAGGAGATCCTTCTTGTTCTCCTTGGCTTTAGAAGAACCCTCATACATCAGTTTCAGTGCATCCCACAGCTGTTTGGCTGTTTTGCACTTCTTGAAACCTCTGTATACAGGGTTTGGAAGGGCAGTTTGAAGAGCTGTCATGGCTTTTCTGTCTATCTCGACTCTCTTTCTATCTTCATCAGAATAGTTAGCCACATCTTTGGGAATCATACCAGCACCAGTAGCAAAAGGGGTGTTGGGTAAGAAAGGTCCATTCTCAATAGACTCCCACATTCTGAATCAAGAGACCTGATGAAACCTTCCATTCTTAAGCACCAGTAGCAAACATCATCAAGAGTGACCAGTGGGGACTTGTTCATGGTTCCAGTTTCCATATCAGTTTTGGAATTGGCTACATTTGAAAAGTTTTAGTATTTGTGTGTGTGAGGGATCTTAAGATGGTGAGATCTTATATCAAGAGCCTGAAAAGCTCTAATACCAAATGCAGGATCGTTAAAGGGTTAGTTACAACACAACAACACAAAGATGAGATTAACTAAACTTTAATCAAATAGTAAACTGGATTAACCAAGTGTTGAGATACTAAGAACACAAGTAATGCAAGAGACAAAGAACACAAAGAACACAAGTGTTTGGTTTTCAGAATGCAGTATATTGCCTTCTCTATGTTCTATTACAAGTGTTACAAAGCATATTCGAAAGATACAAGAACATGAGATACTTATACTACATCCTACAAGCCGCTATACTTTGAAAGCCAGTTGGATACAATTGACTAGACACAAACAAATCAATTATAGATTCAAAAGGCAGATTGCCTTTTGACTTGTGATTATGACATGCCATAGCTCACATCCTTATCTATTACAAAAAGGATAAGTACATAAATTAGAAGTTACAGACTCAAGACCTCATGTACAGTTACCAAAAGCATGGACCTTTTCACCAACCATGTAAGTTGGTGACTTGCAGAGGTACAGCGAAAGGTGTCCAGCTTTATGGAACAGTACATCAGATAAAGCATGTTACTAAAAGTCTTCGGAAGAATCTGTCTTCATGAACTTGAAGCTTTAGAAGACTTGTCTCTGAGGCTTCGGAGACTTCATGTTTGGCTTCGGAGATATTGGTCTTGACTTCGAAAGATTTCACACTTAGAGTATTTTCTGTTTCATGTGTGAAACTTCCTAAGCTTCTTCTTTAATGCACTTGTGCAGCATGCGGAAAGACTAAAGATGTTTAGGTTGCATCAACCTTTTTATTAATCTCTACACATGCTTTATCTAATGTACTTTTACATAAAGCTGGACACCTTTCCGCTACACCTCTGTAAGGTCACCAACTTACATGAGTTGGTGAAAAGGTCCATGCTTTTAGTAACTGTACTTTGAGGTCTTGAGTCTGTAACTTTCTATTTCATGTACTTTATCTTTTTTGTAATAGATAAGGATGTGAGCTATGGCATGTTATAGTCACAAGTCAAAAGGCAATCTGCCTTTTGACTCTACAGTTGAATTTGTTTTGTGTCTAGTCAATTGTATCCGGCTGACTTTCAAAGTATAGCCGGCTGTAGGATGTAGTATAAGTATCTCATGTTTTTCTATCTTTCAAATATGCTTTTGTAACACTTGTAATAGAACATAGAGAAAGCAATATACTGCATTCTTGAAAACCATATACTTGTGTTATTTGTGGTCTGTCTCTTATATTACTTGTGTTCTTAGTGTCTTACCTTGGTTAATTCAGTTTACTGTTTGATTAAGTTTTAGTTAATCTCCTCTTTGTGTTGTTATGTTGTAACTGATCCCCTTCAATGGTCCTACACATATATATATATACATATATATATATATATAGAGGGTTAGGTTCAAACAAGAACGTTATTTTTTATAAAAACTTTAAGAACCAATCTAAACATTCATTATTTTTTTATCATAAAAATTAAAAAATAAATAAAATGAGTATAGTTGTAAACAATAATTTTTCTCTCTCCGATTAATAAATCAATCAAATAATTACTTATCTCCCTTATTAATACTCTCATCAATAATGTGCTTAAATTACATTCTATTAAATTTTATTATATATAGAATTCGATCGTATATATTCTTCAAACTAATTTAGAATTTAATTAACTATTTGTCGACTATATACAAATTTAAATTGTTTACATATAGGTAATATATTGTTATATATGTATAACTCGAGTTTCATCTTATTTAAACTAGTGGTATATTTTATATGTATGTAAATTTTCATACTAATTATTCATTTTTTTAAAATTGATATTCTATTTGTATATATAATCTTTATGAGAATCATTTATTTTTAATATATATATACTAATATATATATGTATAAAATATTATTTATATATACGAAATAGTTAACTTACATATTAGTAAATATATAAAAGTTAACTTCGATGTACGTAAATACCTAATTTACATATATGTAACAAATGTTACACATATAGTATATATGTTTATTCAAATAATAATTTTTCTTCGATCTATAACAAAAATTAGCGATTAACAAGTGTGATGCGAACTGACATTCAAAAAAAGAATTATTAGTCAAAAAATCCAACTAAATTCATCAAACCAAGTTTATAAAATCCAAATAATTAATGAGATAAAAAAATATATTCAAATACCAATTCACAGGTAGATAGAGCTATGGTTCTCTTGATTAATTTAGCATTCACATGCAGTAAAAAAACAATTGTATTATGCTACTTGAAGTTGAAGTTTTCATTTTAAATATTTTATTCTTCCAACTCACATCCCACTTTCCTACAAAAACTGGATTTGAAACTCATAATTGACAAACGATCGATGCTTTCATATTCTTGTAACTTGATGCGGCCATGGAGATAAAACAAAAGATTATTTGAGAGAAATATGGTAGATAAATTAGGGATGCTTGTGATAATTCCTAATTTAAAAAGAGGATTTATAGGGAGATTAAATTAAAATTACTATAATACCCAAATTATTTTAATTTAATATCCTTAAACTTTGATTTATTTACAAATATGCCATTGTTGTTTTAAGCCTTTGATTAAACGATTAAGGGTCAAGATAGTTCTTGAGGTTCTAAAATTATTTAAGAGTTCTAAAATAATCCTAACCTTATATATATATAGAGAGAGAGAGAGTTAGGTTCTTTACAAAACTCTAATTTTTGAGAGAACTTAAAGAACAAATCTTAACTATTTATTATTTTCAATCTTAAAATTTAGTTATAAAACACCAAAGTAATCAATTAATTTTTCTATCTTCAATCAACTAATTAATTCTTTAATTTTATCTTCTCTCTCCTTTGTTTAAGTTTTATAAAGTTACATATTCATTAAAAATCAAACTAAACTTGAATTTAAGTGTCACTTTTTCGTAAGTTTGTTATAAGTAAAATTCTTTAACTACATGTCAATTTATGTATATATAGATTTCAAACTAATTACTTTTTCAATTAATCATCTAGTTATACGTGTAAAAAATTAAATTTAAACATATGTTAAAAATCAACAAATGTCAAATTTGATTATATAACTTTTTAATCTAATTAAGAAGCAAATCAATTAGTTATGTCTATTTACATACTATTTTACATATGAGTAAAAGTAATATTTATATGTACGTTTAATTTCAAATTTATCATCCTTTCATTAATCATCTATTTACGTATGTGTAATATTCAAATCAAACATTCATTCAAAGATGATTACCTATTTACATGTACGTAAATCTTTAAACATATTATTCATTTGAGAAATTTTTATAAATTTAAATATGTTTAAAAAATTTAAAACAGTAACTATTAAAGAATAATAGTAAAGTTGCTTGGCATAAAACCATTAAAAACTTTTTATGAATGGCACATAAAACAACTGGGTAAGAAAAATATATTGATAATAGTTCATAAGAAAATTAAAAAATAGTCTAAAAGGATATTAAACTTGCACCTCTATTATTGCTTTCGAGTCTCTTGAGGACCAAATGTCATTCATCATATCAACCTATTTTCATATTAAGCTGTTATTTGACTATTCAGGGTAACAATCCATGGTCTGCAACAATTGTAAAAAAATTAAAACATCCCACTACTTAAATAGCTCATTAAAATAAACAACCATAGAAAAATACACCATCAATTGGAAAGACGTCGGCTAAGTATATGAAACCTAGAAGTGGCGGTTCAATGTTTTCGCCCACCAAAACATCGTCTTTGAAGAATAAACAATTCCTTAATGATTACAAGATCAGATCATAGGGGCGTAGATTATCATCACAAATTTTGAAAATTGCTATAAACGATGAAGATGAGTGAAATAGAGAATCAGGGTCAGATGATGAGATGATGAGAAAACAAAATTAATATGTGTATGTCGAGATAACAAAGAGAGAAACACAATGAGATAAAATTGGAATTGATCTTTTTATTTTCCCAAAATAACCTTTTTATTTATTAAAATAACTCTAAAATAACTCTAAAAGTTAATATTTTTACAATTATGTCATCATCGTTTTAAACCATTGATCAAATGATCTAAAGGTTGTGATAAGTTCTCGTAATTTTGAAGAAAAATATAAGTTATGTCTTGAAGCTTCAAATTCAAATGAGCTTTGGACCAATCTTCAACATTGTTTGTACGTAATCTCCTGAGAACATGTCATCAAGCTGATATTGAAGATCATTGCTTGGGACTTGGCTGTAATTGATAATCTCAGAATTTAAATATTTTATTTTGTGTACTTAACGTGCCAATGGAATATCATATTAGACAGAATTGATGGGCTCGAAACATGAATCTAGGTCTGTATCTTTCAATTTGAACCAACGGATACTTTTAAATTCACCAAAACTTATAGGGCACATGAAAGTTGGCTTCTTTAAATTCATAAAGGTGTTTGGATGCAACGGCCGGTTACATAAATGTTATATTAGTCCTTCATCACCCTTATTCTTAAGGTTTGGATCCATCTGCATGGAGGGATTTTAAGACAATTAGCTTAATAGGTTAACTGATTAATGTAATGCTAGGTACTGAGCATATATAACTATAAACGTACCAATAAGAACACAAAAACACAATGAGGTATGGGGGCTCGGTAGGTGTAACTTACGTTCACTTTGCTGCGACTAGGGTTTGATTTATTATTGATGAAAATTGCAATGCCACATAAGTCTAAATTAGCCCAACTAGGGTTAGGGTCAATTGTCCATTTTCTTTTTGTAAAAGACGCATTAAACCCCAATAATCTCTCACCTAGAGGCTTTGACCAACGTTAAATTGTTTTTGATATGGCGTATTCATATACTCACTTTGAACTACTTTTACTGCTTTCCAATTAATTATTCTTGAAGATTAGTTGAAGTTATGCAAAGTTTACTATTTTCTAAGTTAACAATCTTGGTTGGTATAATTGCTTGATATATCATTCATAGCTTTTTTAACTTCAAAGTGCCATTAATGATTAAGCCTATGATAAAGTGATATCTTAGTTGAATGTATTTTATCTTAAAATGAAATAATAGATTCTTTGCAAGATGTATACCACTCTAACAGTGAACAATCTATTTGTTTCTTGTCAAGTTTTACGAGTAAGTTCTACAACCATATAAGTTGTTTGTTGGATTCTTTAGCAAGTTTTACAAGAAAATTTACAAAAATTAGAAATTTAAAGGGTTGCGTTAATATATTGAGAATGGGCCAACTCCAGGTCTTAATTAGATAAATGCATTATGCACCAAATATTTACCAAGTAAGAATTACATAGACAGAATTCATCTAATTCGCTTGTTAAAACATAATGACGAGTTGTTCAATTATATAGTAAAACTAACTAATGCCCAAATCTAGTTATATTATTAATAAACACAAATCAAAGACGATGCATTAATCAATCATTCAAATTGTTTCAATCATTGATAAAAACAAATACTTAAACAATTAAGAATCCAAAGAACACTCAAAGTTTAAGCCTAATTAATAAAAATCCCATGTAGGTGCATCTTGTTCACTAACCATCCACTCAAAGATCATCACGAGCGTTTTAGCCATGCATATTCAAGAATTCAACAAGAGAAACGGTTTTGGAAATGTTGGATTGAAATGAAATGATGTAAAGAGGTGGAGAACAGTGAAAAATTGGCCAAAGTTCGTCTCTTTTGCTCCTTGTGCGAATTAGAGTTTTCAGAATTGATTAAGCACCTTGACTATGGTCAGAATTCTGAAGATTTAGTCAAATCTTCCATCATGACATAAGCCACATTTTATAAGGATGTAACTTACGGTCGTCCTCAAACTAAACGACCTTCGTGTCTAGCTTACATCCTCAAAACATGGTTCTCTTCATTTGTTTTTCAAAAACTGCATAACCTACATCCTCCTGGGATGTAACTTACGTCCCTGTCCTTTTTGTTTCATTCATTTATTCTTTTCTTCTTTTTGCATCCACATGTCATCCAAGCTTCATTTAATCTTGGATATCCTCGGTTAGGCTTTCCAAACCTGCAATGCAAACATATAACATAGTGATTACATTCGATAGAAGAACTAAGTTAAAAATACAAGTGTAAACACTTAAAAAATAAGCAAAACCTCAACGTATCACATCCCACACTTATCATTTGCTTTCCCTCAACAAACGGGATCCCGTCACGTCGTCTTTTAATGTTAGATATGGTGTCAAGTCATATGTATCTCATAATTTACATATCAAGCTACAACTTTGTGACCAAAGATGTTATATTTTTAACTATGATCTATATAATCGGGCCCAACAAATTGTCTTACGTATATAATCACACCTCTCACAACTTTCACTCCTCTCGGGTGATATTTAGTAGTCTAAACCAAGAATAACATATAATTACTATAAGCTTGCATAATGATCATAAATCCACTAATTAACACAAACCTTGCGTAAATTTTCAAGTTCTCCCTCATACACACACTTAGCTTTACATTGTCCTAATGATAGGTTGTTCAATTAGATAGTAAAACTAACTACTGTCGAACCTAGTTATCCTATTAATAAACACCGATCAAAGTCAATGCAATAATCGATAATAAAATGATTAATAATTCTGAAACTAGTAATTTGATGATGATTTCTTTGAAAAAATATTCCAATTGTTTCAACTAATAATAAAAACAAATACTTATACAAGTAAGAATATAAGAACACTCATTATTTAAGCCCAACAAAATCAAACTCTAAGTACGCATATCTTGTTCACTAACTATCCACCCGAGGAAGATCACGAGTGGTTTAGCCTTATATCTACGTGAATTTACCAATAAAATGGTTCTGGACACACCAGATTGGATTAGAATGATGTAGAGATATGGAAGAATTATGAGAAATTAGCCAAATTCCTTCTCTTTTTCTCTTTCTGTGAATTAGCTCTTTGAAAATTGATCATCTTCTTTAAATATAGTCAAAATCTAGAATATTTAATCAAATCTCGAATACTGATGTAACCTACTTTCTACAGGGACTTAACTTGCGTCCTCCCTCAAACTACGTTTTCTATGGACATAAGTTACATCCCTGCCCTCTTTGCTTCACTGTTTAATATATTTTTTTTCTCTTTTCATCCACATGTCATCCAAGCTTCATTTAGTCTTTGGATTTCCTTGTTTAGGCTTCTCATACCTACAATGCAAACATATAACAAAGTGATTACGTTTGATAGAAGGTTAAGTTAAAAACATAAGTTTAAACACTTAAAACACAGATAAACCTTAACTCACCAATGGCCTCTTAAAATGACATATTTTTTCCTTAAAACATTAAGTCATATGTGAAGTCCCTTTCAAATACCTAAGCAACCATTAAACTTCTTCCAGACACTCTCTTCGTGGAGCGGAAATAACCGACTAACTACCCCAACTATATGTGTTATGTCTAGTCTCATGACCATAGTATACATGAGGCTACCAACTATGATGCCTAAGGAACCTTATCCAACTCTATTGTGTCTACATCTGTCTAGGGTGTGTAATCTTTGAAAGCTTAAAGTGATCCCAAGATGTACCTATACTCTTAGCATCTTTATGGTTAAATATTTCTAACACTTACCTAACATATTTCTCCTAAAATACTTGCAGAGAGCCATATGGTCTATTTCTCAGAATTCCAATCCCTGAGTATTTGATTTGCAACACCCAAGTCTTTCATCTAAAACTTATTTGGTCATCTACCTTTTCAGTCAGTCGATTTCTTTCATAGTTAAGCTACGGTCAACATATCATCCACATATAGTAGTAAAATGATATAAGATTTTCTAAATCTTATAAGATAGCAATTGTGATCTATCATACGTATTTGAAACCCATTGTTGCCCATGATGTTCTCAAACTTCTTTACACTATCTAGGTGTTTGTTTCACGCCATACATACTTTTCTTTAACTTGCATAACAATTTTTCTTTACTATTTTCTTGAATACCCTCTAGATGTGTCTTTTGGATGTTTTCATCAAGGTCACCATGTAAAAATATTTTCTTGACATCTAGCAGCTCTAGATGTAAGTTTATGCCGCTACAATACTTAGATCTAGACGACTAGTAGTCATCTTCATGAAAAGGGAAAAGATTTCATGATAGTCAATTCCTAATTCTATTAAAAAAATTATGACCACTAAATGAGCCTTGTATCCTTGGTACGTACCATCATGTTCATCCTTGATTTTAAAGACACATTTATTTTGTAAAGCTTTCTTATCTAGTGAATGTTTTCTTAAACCCATTTCCCTTTTTTCTTTAAGAAACCCATCTCTTTAATTTGTTACTTTATCATGCTAGAATGGATCTTTCACGCAAATGGCTTTAATGTAGCACTAAGGTTTATCATTTTTTATCAATAAGATATAATTAACGGACAGATAATACCACTATGGCATAGTGGTCCTCTGTCTTTGGTTGATCACCTAAAACTAACATAATGTGTTGGAGTTTGTGCCAGAGGATATTGTGGTAGAAAAGATTATTCATTTTCATCTCCTAACTTCGCATATATTACCTTGAACTTCAAAACTATTAATGTTGGTTATTTTCATTATGTACCTCAACCTCGAAGCTCCCACTATCTGGAGTATCCTTTGATTCTTTGGTATGGATGGCCTTATCTTCAAACTAAATATGTTTTTATGATCATTTAATTTTGTTGTGAGTATCTCTTTATATAATTTAGATTTATTAAAGGTGATATGTTATCCCTTGATTACCCATTAGTTGTGAAAGTCTCAAAACCTGCAACCCATCTCACTTGACCCGTAGCTAATGAAAACACATTTCTTGGCTTGTGCATCTAGCTTATCCTTGTCCTCATCCCTTGCCTAATATAAGCACTTCAACCAATATTTTCAATTGCTCAATATTTACCACCTTAGCACTACACCTGTAAAAGAGAATTTCTCATTGTTTAATGTGTATTGATAGTTTTCGTTTGACCTCGTGGTTTTTATACATGAAGAAAGAATCTTTTTTCTCATTGTGTAACGTGTATTAAAAGTTTTCGATTGACCCCATGGTTTTAGTTAGGAAACATAGTCTTAGATATAATCACAAATAGGCTTATTTTGTATAAAATCTTTATGTCCATTTCTTTAACTAATAACTCAACTCATATTTCATTACCTTAAATGATACTTGTGTTTGTACATTAAGTAAGAATTTTTTTGTAAGGTTTTAATTGATGATGTAATGGATATTTTTCATGAGATAAAGACTCGTAAAAATCAATAAAATTTAATGTTTTTTTTATTTTTTTATGAAATCGTATTTTTCTTAAGTAACTTATGATATTTTGTATTATTTTTATGTTATACGACCTGACACAAACCTAAAAGTCTAACATCAAGTTGAGATATGTATTGCTACTCGAGAATCGGATAAACCGACCCTGAAGAAAAATTTTATTGGGTTCGTCCTTGTTGGAAACCAAAGGGTATTGAAGGTCCATGGTTTATCAAATAAGCTGTAGTGTTTACTACATCTGCTCAAACACAACTACGGAGACCTGCATTTAGCCTTATACTCCTAGCACATTATTTAAGCGTCCGATCATTCCTCTGTAAACTCCTTTATGTTGTAGAGTTTCTAGAACCATGTTATCATCTTGATCCCATGCATAACATAGTAGTCAATGAACTGAGTATTGATGTACTTGCCTCTATTGTTACTATTCAATAATTTTGGTTAGCAAATTAGTTTTCAATTCAACAACAGTTTTTAATTTCTTTAAAAGTAATAAAAACATATTTACTTTTAAGATTGAATCATCAATGAATATGACATAATAGTTAGCTCATCCCATTAAAGAAACTAAAGTAGGTTCATAAGCATCAATGTGAATGAACTATAATTTCTACGCTTTTGGTATCTTCTTTGTTTCCACAACTGATGCTCTTTTTTGTTTACCGTAAACATAAAAGCTCAGAAACCCACATTCTATTTACTTCAAATCAATAACTTTTAGTTGCTAACATTTTTATCCCTTTTTCACTCGTTTGTTCGAGTCGGTGGTGCTACGAACTAGATGGACTCGGACCACATGTGACAACAATGACACTTCCTGCAGGTAATACAACCATGTATAAAGAACGTACCTATTTTCTATTAACCAGGCAATCATAAAATTTTTGTTAACTACCTTTAACTCTTCTCCATCAAAGACCATATCGTATCCTTGATCATCCACTGTCCAATTGATGACAAGATTCTTCTCAAACATTGAATGATCCTAATATCTTTCAAGGTCCAAGTGATACCGAGTGAAGTTCTTAAGTCAATATCCCCTCGACCATGTAATATCAAGAGACTGATCATGAGCTAAACAAAATTTACCAAAGTTACATAGTTGTTGATTTCTTATTAATTATGTGTAAGAACTAGCATGGAATGAAACACCAAAGTCTATGATCCAACTTAACTAATTTTCCACACAACATATAAGAGCATCATCTGAATCATCAGTTGCACAACTTACATCCTTCTTTTATTTGCAGTTGGGCTAGCCAGACTCCTTTTAATTCTAACAAAAATATCTTTTTAATTTTTTGACTGCGCCTTCTTCTTGGATTCTTAGCTCCCCGGCTATTTTCCTTTCCATGCCTTTTCACGCCCCCTTCAATACTCATTAAAGAACTTGAATTCTTACCAACATTACTTCTACGTGTGTGTTCACCCAAAAACATAACTCCATTGCTTTTGAAAGTAAGTTATACCTACCCCACTTCCTCGCAATAAAGATAGTGGACAACTTGTATCCAATGTTTTTAAAATTGGATCGAATGTTGAACCAGCAACCTTACCGGTTCACTGGTCGAGTGGTCGGACCGGATTTATGAACTAGATGAAATCATAAATGATATATTAATATATATATATATAATATAAAAATACATATCATTTAAAAATTAAAGAATACAACAAGGCCTATTTATTGTACAAATTGTTGGGCCTAAAACATGAGGCATTTAAATAATAAGAATGACCCATTTACCAACAATTAGTTTAAATGTTTACAACAATACGCATATCACCGGACATTGTAACACCCGGTTATTTTTAAAAGACAAGATATGAGGAATAAAAAAGAAGAAAGGCAACTAAGTCCAAGTGGAGGGACTAAAAGTGTCCAAAAGGGCAAAAACATTGAAAAAGTTGGTGTAAAGGTGGGCATGACCGCCCACCCTCACTTCACATCAACATTTATTCGGTTTTAGAGAGAGAGAGCAGGGGAAAACTCTCGGCTTGTAGAAGAAGAAGAAGAAGTGAACGAATCAAGGTAAGACTTCGTGGTTTTTAAATGTTTATGACGGGTTTTATCCTGGTTATGTGTTTATGTGCTTATGTTTTGTGTATGTGCTCGGGTGTGTGTGTTTGGTGTTGTTTTTAGGTGTTTGAACTCATTGCAAGCGGTTAGAAAGGAAGAAATACCCAAGTTGCACCAGGTGAGTTCTAGACCCCGGTTTTTACTTATTTTAAACTATCTTTGGGGCTGAAAATGTATTAAAACGATTTTCAAAGCTTAGGTATGTTTACCCGTATGTAATGTGCATGATTGGATGTTGATTCTTGATTGCTTATAGGTTGTTCATGTTTAGAATAGCCACATTAAGCTTAGAACAGATTGGTTTGAAGATTGGGTTTGAAAACATACTGGAAACATGTTGAACAGAAGGTCCATGCGCCTAGATAAGGCTCATGCGCCTGAATTTGCCTTAGAAAGATTTAAGTGTAATCCATGCGCCTAAATAGTAGCCCATGCGCCTAAGATTACCTTAGAAATGTTTAAGTACAACCCAATATTAGTCGGACAACTAAGTGAAGGGCTCATGCGCCCCAATAGTGCCCATGCGCCCAAGTGTCTCGTGCGCCTAAGTGCCCATGCGTCTGAAAAACCCATGCGCCTAAGTGTTCATACGCACCAATAGTGCTCATGCGCCTGAATAGTTTGTGCGCCTAAGTGAGAAATGATTAAGTGTTGGCTGATGCGCCTACATAGTGGTGAAACGCCCAAACAGGGCTCATGCGCCTAAGTAGTTCTCATGCGCCTAAACACTTAGAAATTTTTACAGAATGTCCTAGGAGTCTGTGCTTTTAGGGTTTTGACCGAGAGTTGACTGGGGCTTAATTATGATGATGTTTCATGCATGATATGATTGTTTCTTATTATTGTTTTTGCTATTATTATTATTACTTATAGTATGTGACTTTACGTGGTATGTTTATTATTGTAACATAAAATATAGTAATAATAAAGTGAAAGAGCAATAAAGAAAAGAATAGGAACATTAATAAAATGTTAACAAGTCTTGCAAGCTTATAGGAGGGACACGACCATGTTGTCGTTAGCTCAACTGTGCTGCGGTTAGCTACCCTATTATGCACACAGGGCCAATCAATTGAGAATGGCAGGACCTTTGTAGCGTGCCCTAGGTGATTGGGTCGGCCTTGTACATAGTACACAGTACCCTTTCGACGGATACAGTTGACCCTTTCGAGGGATATAGTTGACCATTTCGAGGGATATAGTTGACCCTTTCGAGGGACATAGATGGCCCATCACCCATTTTCTATTGCGCATATAGTTGGGGTATTGCTCATTGGTCCATATAGACAGTGAAGATAAAGATAAAAGTTTACAGAACATACAAGGCATACAGTAAAGAGAATGAACAACATCTGTTCATATAGTTAATGCGTGCTCGCATATACAGTACATAGTTGTATTTTTCAGAAAAGAGTATTTTCTTATACAACATATAGAAAGTATTTTATAATTTTAAAACTAGAGCTCACTCAGCAACGCTGACTTTTATACATTTTCAGTTGGCAGGTAATTATTGCTGAGGATGGCACGAGGGTGAAGCTACTCGACAGGGAAAGACTGACATCCAATCGTATTCTATGTTGTTGTTGTTTTGTAATGCGTTAAAATAATTCTTTTGTAAACAGTAAATGATGATGTATTGCCTAACAACAGTGTTTTAAATGAAATGAATGGTTTTTGATAAATCATTTCCGCTGCTAAAGTTTGTATAATTATAATGTATAGTGTTTTAACTGTTGTGATTGACCAACTATAAGGTGCCCGGGAACGGGGCCTTACAAGTTGGTATCAGAGCCAAAGTTTAAGAGAATTAGGTTAAATAAACTTTTAAAACCTAAACTTAAACTGAAAATGGGACAAATGGATATGCTATTTGATTATGTGCTCTTAGTAGATTTAGATACTGATTAAGTCAGGATAGGAGATGCTTGGGGTATGAAGAGTAAAGTAAGTGGCTAATCACAACTGGCCACTGTAATTAGGGACTTACTATACTTGACATAAACTGAGTGTTACCTTGAATGACCGTGTTAGTGTTTGAATCTTATAGTGTTCTTTTAGAGGATGGATGGCGGTAGATCTTCAAAAGCCTCTCGTGGTGGAGGTCTCGGTGCTGCTCCACGACCCAAGAGAGGGAGACCCAGAGTCGAGAAAGTGGTTCATGAAGAACCAGAGGCCCCTCATCCGGAGGGTGGCGACGAGAGCGCCAATCTGAGAGCCTCAGTAAAGGAGGCTGTGGTGGAAGAGGTTCACCAGGTCATGCAGACGATCCTACTATCTGTGGTGACCGAAGTGATCAAGGCAGTTAGGGAAGGAGAAAGAAAGGAAAAAAACAGGTCCTCGGGAGGACGGGAACAACCAGAGCCGAAAACCGTTCTCTCTGATGATGAGGAGGAGGAAGAAGAAGAGCCTGCACCGGAGGCGACCCGAGGCTGTAAGCGTTTATGAGATGCAAGCCCCCTACCTTCGATGGAAACGACACTGCTGCAGCTGCTCACCGGTGGGTGAGGGAAATGGAGGTTGTCCTCGATATTAGTGAATGCCATGAAGATCAGAAGGTGAAATTCGCTACCAACTCTTTTGTGGACTCGACTTTGTGCTGGTGGGACAACGTTGTCCAAGCCGAGGGTAGTAGGGCCATTGGGAGAATGAGATGCCCTGAACTGAAGAAGCTAGTGATTAAGGAATTCTGCCCCCACAAAGAGATGGATAAGGTAGAAAGAGAGTTCCTGCAACTGGAGGCGGGAATGATGACACACTAGCAGTACACCACAAAATTCAATGAAATGGCGTGTCTGGTGCCCGATCAAATGACACCACTATCACGAAAGATTAAGAGATACATCCAGGGGCTGCTGGCGGATGTCCGTAGGCATATGATCGCTGCCCATCCGAGCACTTTTAGGTCGACGGTTGACCTAGCTGGTAGATTATATGATGAGCGCGAGGTGGTGGTGGCTGAGGTGAAGAAGACGAGTGGGGATGGAAGGAACTGGAATGGGAAACAGTTTGAACATGGTGGAGCCACTCCAAACAATAAGGCGGCGAAGGTGGGTGACCGACGTGTGGTCACAACTGGTGCAGGGAGGAAGAAATGTGACAAATGTGGAAGGGAGCATACTGGTGAGTGCAGGATGGGGATGAATGTATGCTTCAGGTGCGGTCAGTCTGGCCACATCGATAAACGTATGCTTCAGGTGCGGTCAGCCTGGCCACATCGCTAGAGACTGCAAAAAGCCGAGAGCGGAGAGATCGGGAGCGGGGAATAAGAAGCCGGAGGAAGGAGGGCAGAGGGCAAGTGCTAGAGCTTATACTATGACCCGGGAGGAAGCCAGAGCTGATCCCGATGTTGTGTCAGGTATGTTTCTAGTAAACCAAACTTATGCCTCTGTATTGTTTGATTCTGGTGCTGGCAGGAGTTTTATTTCCACTACTTAAGGTGCTAAGTTGCATGTTAGTAGTAGAAAGGTCAGTGCACCATTCGACGTAGAAACTGCTATTGGTAAGTCCACTAGAATTACTGATGTGATAGAGGACTGTGCCATAGAACTAGAAGGTCATAGGTTTGCTGCTAGGTTACACGTGATACCCCTAGGTGAATTTGATGTAGTACTAGGGATAGACTGGTTAGCAACCTATGAAGCAACCATCGTGTGTCGCTAGAAGATGATCCGATTAACAACGCCTGACGAGAATAAAGTGACAGTCTATGGTGATCGCATCACGACGATCCCGAAGGTGATTTCAATGGCGGTGGCAGGAAAGTGCATGAGGCGTGGATGTAGTGCCTACTTGGCTTACGTAAAGGATGTGGACGCGCCAACACCACAACTATCTGATGTACCAGTTGTGTGTGACTTCCCGGACGTATTTCCAGAAGACCTACCCGGCGTGCCACCGGATCGTGAGATTGAGTTCCAAATTGATTTGATATCTGATGCTCAACCCGTTGCCAAAGCACCGTATCGGTTAGCTCCCACGGAAATGAAAGAACTGATGGAACAATTGCAAGAGCTGCTCGATAAGGGGTTCATTAGGCCGAGTATCTCTCCCTGGGGTGCTCGGTCTTCTTTGTGAAGAAGAAAGACGGTAGTGTTGGCTGATGCGCCTACATAGTGATGAAACACCCAAACAGGGCTCATGCGCCTAAATAGTTCCCATGCGCCTAAACACTTAGAAATTTTTACAGAATTTCCTAGGAGTCTGTGCTTTTAGGGTTTTGACCGAGAGTTGACTGGGGCTTAATTATGATGAAGTTTCATGCATGATATGATTGTTTATGATTGTTCCTTATTATTGTTTTTGCTATTATTATTATTACTTATAGTATGTGACTTTACGTGGTATGTTTATTATCGTAACATAAAGTATATAGTAATAATAAGTGAAAGAGCAATAAAGAAAAGAAGAGGAACATTAATAAAATATTAACAAGTCTTGCAAGCTTATAGGAGGGACACGACCGTGTTGTCACTGTGCTACGGGTTAGCTACCCTATTATGTTCACAGGGCCAATCAATTGAGAATGGCAGGACCTTTGTAGTGTGTCCTGGGTGATTGGGTCGGCCTTGTACACAGTTACAGTACCCTTTCGAGGGATACAGTTGACCCTTTCGAGGGATATAGTTGACCCTTTCGAGGGATATAGTTGACCCTTTCGAGGGATATAGATGGCCCATCACCCGTTTTCCATCGCGCATATAGTTGGGGTATTGCTCATTGGTCCATATAAACAGTGAAAGATAAAGATAAAAGCTTACAGAACATACAAGACATACAGTAAAGAGAACGAACAGCATCTGTTCATATAGTTAATGCATGCTCGCATATACAGTACAGAGTTGTACTTTTCAGAAAATAGTATTTTCTTATACAACATATAAAAAGTATTTTATTACTTTTAAAACTAGAGCTCACTCAGCAACGCTGACTTTTATATATTTTCAGTTGGGGCAGGTAATTATTGCTGAGGATGGCACGAGGGTGAAGCTACTCGGCAGGGAAAGACTGACATCCAGTCGTATTCTATGTTGCTGTTGTTTTGTAATGCGTTAAAACAATTCTTTTGTAAACAGTAAATGATGATGTATTGCCTAACAACAGTGTTTTAAATGAAATGAATGGTTTTTGATAAATCATTTTCGCTGCTTAAGTTTGTATAATTTTAATGTTTAGTGTTTTAACTGTTATGATTGACCAACTGTAAGGTGCCCGGGAACGGGGCCTTACAAACATTCAGCTTCATCTTCTTCACGAAATAAAGGATTGGGTTCTTATGTACATCTCCTCATCTTCACCCTCACTCTCAACCATAATGGTTCTCTTGACTGTTTTAAGCTTAAACTCCATATGATTTCTTTTTCACCACTGCAACAACTTCGCTCTCTCACTAAATCCATTCATGTTGTCGCAAGTTTAGCTCGGGATGGCGCTGAATTTATAGCTCAAAGTCTAGATCTGGATGGAAGAGATGAAGTTTTGCCTTCCCTGTTCGACCAACACTACTGGTTCCCTGTTCGACCAACACTACTGATTCCCTGTTCGACCAACACTACTGGTTCCTGTTCGACCGGCAACTCAGTATCAACCGCCGGTTTTGTCGACACAAAACGAATCATAGTAGATCGGACCGCCCACTTTACCGAATCTGAAATTAATATAATACAAATAGAAGCTAAAATTGATATAATTGAATTGAATTCATTTATGTATGCAACAACACGCATGTTTTCCTTCATCTTAGGATTCACCAACTGTCCGATGAAGAATACTTTATTTGAAGCTAACGGTTTTTCGTACATAGTGGATAAAGCTTTCAATAACTTTTGTGTATTCGTTTCTTTGACAATATCCCAAAGAAATCCTAACAACCCCCAAAGCCTATCTATCAAATAACTCCCACTATATGGGGAGATGTAAGCTTTCCTTATAAAGTAATCTTCAACGTGCATTTTCCAGAACTCATAACCTTGTCCATTGAACTTATCAATCATTACTTTTACGTCCTCAGTCACAGTAATAATCAATCATTAAAACTACAATTTAATACTTACGAATAAACAACTAAACAATTAGGTTTTATTCTTGCACCGTACATGTATAGTGATTTCAGAAAGGAGTCACACCTCAATATATTAAATCAACACCTCAAAATTTCTATACGGGTCGTATAGTCCTATTATAACCTCTCTGACAACCCCCTGACTCTTTTTCCGTAGTCAGTGTCAAAAATTGTTATACGTGTCATATAGCCCTATATGTGTCGTATAGGGGGTCGTAATATGAGGCTCTCGCCGCCCCCATGAATTATTCTCGTTTTCAATGTATTTGACTGTATACGCCGCATATGATAAAAAGGAAGTGTCGATTTATATGAGTGAGTGTCCTTATATCATGATGCTTTTAGAATAGAGCATCTATGTTTAGCTCAAACAAATAAATATTTAATTAATCATTATAATTACATTTCAATTCTATATCATTTCCACGTAACATGATTTTTGTCCGTTAAAATTACAACCTAAGAACATATAAATGGCTTTCAAATCAATACACTCGAATCATGAAAGTGAAAGCCAACCGTTGGAGAAACACGATAAGGGCCCTGCACCGTTGTTCCATACAATCAATTTCAAATTTTAGTCATCACAACAAAATTGTAACGGATACTTCCGTTACTATTATTTAAAAAATCCCCCTAATTCAACTTCTTTCTTCTCCAAAATCACCATCCTCTAATCTCCATAAACCTCAACAATCACATTTTTTTTCAAATTCATCGCGAATTAATCGATAATCATTACGTATTTTGAAGAAAATGGATCTGGGTTGCTTGGATTTGGGTTGTATCGAAAAGCAAATCAGTCAAATCACTGTTGATTCAGATGATAGCCCTAAAGATTCTTTGCAGTCGAATTCGAAGCCTTCAAAGGTGCGTATTCCTCTGTAGTTCTTGTTAATGATCAAGTTTCTTCTCTTCGATATACTGATTTTGTGTAAGTATGAAGATCAAACCCTAAGTTTGTTGATTCTAGGGTTTTATTTCTATCTTTTCCGATTGGGGATTTCAATCTGACCGTTACTTCAGTGATTTATGTTTCTCGTTGTGTAATTAGAACTGTTGGTTTCAGTGTGTTGTTAGCTTGATATTCGCTGATTTTATCTTTACAGACTATCTATTTTGCTGGTGTTTTTGAAACTTAAGATTGGTGTATGTGTTATATGTTTTATGAACAGGAAAATATTTAAAAGTCAAAATTGAGTTATTGACTCTAATATGAAGGAGATTGGTATGTAATGTAGAAAGCATTAGTAATGGACATTGATGTGTTTTACTTGATTAACCAGTTTTAAGCAAGAACTGTTATAACCACATAAGCATCTTTATCTGTTACACATAAGCAAGACTGCGAGTTAAATGAGATTCATTATAATATAACTAGGAAGTAGGAACCATATGAAATATGAGAGAGGAAGATCTCAGACCATGCACTGAACTATGATTCAAGGGCTATGATTATGAAGCTGGATTCATAGTTTGTTGATCTAATCTTGAATTGATTATAAGCTTGTTGCCAGTTGAGAACCATGAAATAATTAGGACTTAAATGAACCGCTTTTAGGCGTTGATCATGGTCAAAATGAGGGGAATGGTGTCAAGATATAAGAGAGGGAGATCTCAACCATCCATTGAAACATGATCTGAAGGCTAAAGAGTGGTTTGATTATAAAGTTAGATTTATTGTTTGTTCATCTCACCCTCAGATCTGACTATAAACTTGTAACCAGATGATATGACAGTAAATTTCTGTAAAAAGGCAATAAGATCATGAAGAATTTCTTTATTGCTGTATTATGTGGTTCTCATTTGTGTCTTATTTTATGGGTATATACAGAATAAGGTATCAAAACAGGGAAACCAACCAAGCCCCCGTGTTCTTAACAGATTGACAACTCAAATCAAAAAGCCGCCTCGACGTAAAACTTCACCTCTCAGCTGGTTTCCACGCAAGAAAGGGGATTCCTACTTAGAAAGAAAACTGAAGTTACTTCAGGTAGTGTGGCATATTCATTCATTTAGTCAAAACATGTTGTTTGTATAAGTCAGATATATGTTCTTAGCATTTAAATCTCAGGAAGTAGAGGGCATGAAATCAACTCTAGATGAGACTCTTGGTGACACAAATCCCCATTTTTCAAAAGTCCTTAGAGAAAAGATGGCAGTTCGAGAGGCTGCCAACAAGGCAATAGAGGCCCGAAAGGCTGCACTGGTAGAAGCATCCTGGTGTCGTATACTTAAGGCATCAAGGTAATCTGAAAAGCCATTCTATAAATAAATCAAACATTCTTATGTTTTGATTCTTATTTTATCTTGCTAACAGGATTGACAGCAAAGAAGCTGAAGATGTTCTGGTAAAAGCAGAAAAAAATGCAACTGAAGCTTTTGAAGCTGCAAAAGAAATAGGAGTGATCATGTATGACATACAGGATTGCCCAAGAAAGCATTACAAAATAGAAACATCTGCTGGAAATGAGGAGAATCCACAACTCATACGGTTACAACATCATTTGACACGGCATTTGAGGTTGATAAACAAGTGGCAGCTGCTGTGAAAGCTGCATTTGTCAAGCTCTCAACTTGTGCATCAATAGGCGAACAAGAATTTAAAGAAATCTTGAAAAAAATTAGTCAGAATCCTGATTTAGATGAAAACTATCAAGATATATGTGAGTTGCCTTCAGAATGTGAATCAGATGCTGGTGTTAATAATGAATCAAAATCCCACAAAAATGAGACGGAATCGAATAAGGAAAAAGAGAGGGAAAACCTTGTGGACATGATGTTGCAAAGGCTAAGATGTTTACACGAAGAAGAACTTGCTTCTCTTGCCACTATAGTTGCAACATGTGGTCTAAATGCTGCTTTAGCTGAAGCAGAAAATGGTTCTAGTGTTGCTAATGGTGGTGGGCAAGGTTCTTCCAAAGAATCGCTTCCAGGTCTTGACAAGTTCCTGGTCAAACGTTTGACCCGACTTGAAAGAGAGATACAAGATGCAAAAAGTGCTAAAACTAAAGAAACGTTACATAAAGACAAGGAGAAAACAAAACAGTCTGAGGTTGTTGTTCCGGATTTAGGAAGTATGCTAACAAAGCACACTTCAAAGCTTGAGAAAGAGATAGAAGAGATTAAAAAGAAGCGTGGGAATGAATACGAGCCTGTTCCCAAGGTGAAAACATCTGAAAGACTAAAACAAGAAACGAATAATAATAATGTACCGAGCCTCAGTGAGGTTTTGGTAAAGCGTGCGTCAAGACTTGAAAAGGAGGTACAAGAAGCGAAGAAGGAAAAGGAAAACGTCGATTTAAACAAAGGAAGGAGTAAAGAAAAGGTACTAGATGGTGATAATTGGGTTGAGAGCTTGGATACAGTTTTGGTAAAGCATGTTTCAAGACTTGAGAAAGCAAAAATGGCTTTTGGGGACATAAAGGAGGATGTAAATGTGCATAAAAGAGACAAAAAGTTGGATTTGAAGCATTGTGAAGGAAGTTTGGACCAAATTTTGGTCAAACATAAGTCAAGACTCGAGAAAGAGAAGGTGGCTCCTGATGTGGCAGAACCCGACAACCAGACCAAGAACCCGTTGGCAGCTAAGCGGGAAGCAAGGGAGAGAGAGCTGCAGGAAGCATGGGGAGGCATGAGTTTTGGGAACTCGATACGACCACACGTCTCTAGGCTTCAAAGAGAGAAGGCAAGTTTCTTGTGATTTTCACTTCTTTTTGTATCATGTGAATGCTGGAATTTTTATTTTTATTTTTTGATCTTTTATGTTTCTTCACTGTGTAGGCTGCTTGGATTAAAGCTGAGGAGGCTGAAAGGAGAGCGGCCGAAGAATCAAGGGTGGCTTAGCTATTCTTGATGGATTCTGTGAAAGTGTTGATGAACAAATGAACCAGATACTTGCATCTTTGTAAATGGTCAATGTATATATTAATTATTACCAAATGTTATTTATATGTCACCATTTGCATCGTTGTTGTTAGGAAATCCTGGGTAAACAATATGGACTTATGAAACTCACACTAAAAGTAAGGAGAACAATAATAATTTCATTTACATTTGCTTACCATTTCAACTGTTATAAGGAATTCATTGGATGTAATAGAATTTTGCAATTGGATATTCTCAAGGGATTGTGATTTGTATATCAAGCAAATTGCTTTATACATTACATTGGATAGCTTTTACATAAAAAAAAGGTAGAAACGTGTAAAGCCTTGATCATCATCCGCCTCCAATACATTTTTACTGCATACCAACCGTTTAAGAAACATGTGTGACCGTATTCTAGTAAACTTAAGGATCAAGGGAGTAAGTTTGCAATAACCTACTTGCAAGTTTTGTTCATTAGAAGACAACTCACATGTTCTTTAGATGTGATTATGCAACGCAGGTATGGAACCGGGACTCATCTTGGTGTTGGTGTGTCGCTAGGATTTGGTTGGTACATCTTTGATGAATCAGCTTGTGAGCATAATTACAGGATCTCCAACTTCTAGAAACGGTAAACACAAAACAAACAAAGCCAAAAAAAAGTTATCTTGGGCGTTAATCGAATGCAAGAACAGCTTGTTAAGAAGTCTTTTGAAAAGCAAGATTTCAAAATCAAGAAGTTTTAAACATATTTGAAAGTTATTGTCCTAGGTATCAAACTGCAGAGTTGAGGGATTAGACATGAACAGCTTGTTAAAAGCTTGAAATTAGAAAAGAATAAATAGTCACTAGGACATTCTGGTGGTAAATGGTAAAATCTCCAACCAAATAAATAGTCAAACAAACCCTTCCTATCACTCGACAAGAAGGATCCTCGGTTTTAGCATACTACACAACACTTCGAGCACTATGGGATGAAATCCATTCAGCCTCACCCACTCCACGTCGCACATGTGGAAACTGATGTCGAGTAAGAAGATGGGAGAATTCAGAGAAAAACGTCTTTATGAGTTCCTCATGAGACTTGATGCCAAGTTTTCCACCATAAGAACCCAAGTGTTGTCCATGAAACCAGCTCAAATCTTAGGAGAAGATTGTAGGTTGGCCTCTGAAGACGAGCGGCAAAGAAACATTGTAGGAACATAGGAATTTCAAACCAAATCCGAAGCCTTTCAAAACCTCTACACAAGGCCGTTAAGAAGGTGGATACAATTAGCAAAAGCCAAAAGGCGTACAGGTCCAAAAGAGGTGCATGAACATGGGCAGTCTCGCTCATTGCTTGCATTATGGGAAGGACGGGCATACCCGTGATGGATGCTTTAAAAGAATTGGATACGATGCAACAATGGAGGAGAATTCAGTTCTAATAGTATGGCGGCCTTCTATGCAAAAGAAGGTATCTTGCTAGAGACCACATGTCCACACACTCCTCAAGAAAATGAAGTGGTAGAACGAAAGCACTATCACCTACTCAAAAGGGCCCGTGCTCTCATGTTTCAAGCAAGTTCGCAAAAAGATTTTAGGGAGAATGCATTCAAGCCGCCACATATGGGTTT
The DNA here is from genome assembly GCA_025506515.1 of Flaveria trinervia. Taxonomy (NCBI): domain Eukaryota; kingdom Viridiplantae; phylum Streptophyta; class Magnoliopsida; order Asterales; family Asteraceae; genus Flaveria; species Flaveria trinervia. The sequence goes on from CM046453.1 coordinate 17,567,599, forward strand.
ATAAAATAAAAATAAAACCCAAGCAAAGACACAGAGAGATGCAAAGCTTGGCTTGTCGCGAAGAGTTTCACTCAAATTGAAGATATCGACTTCCATGATACCTTTGCCTCGATTGCCAAACTCAAAAACATATGAACCCGCCTTGTTGTGGTTGTCAAAAGGGACTATATGATGCACTAATTAGACATATATAACAAATTTTTACATTGAGATCTACGTGAAGAAGTTTGCATGAAAATTCCCTAAGGATTCTCAAGAAAGAAGAAACTCGAGTTTGTCGACTTAGAAAGCCATTTTATGGGCTAAAGCAGGCTTTTGAAGTTGGTTATAAAAAATTCACCATTGCATTACATGACATCGGATACACACAGTCAAAGGGTGACTACTCCATGTTTACATTCGATTCCAATGGATTTTTTGTAGCAGTCTTCATATATGTAGATGTGAATAAGTACGTATCTTCGTTTGATTGAGAGACTATTGTACCTCCAAGCCACCAGAATAGTGTTGGTTCAGGTCCCTCACTATACATACACTCTCAACAAAATACACAGTTCACGTAAATATGTATATATGAATGTATATTTGCGGAAGATAAAAGTAAAGATGAATTGGTCAAACATAATACACATATGACCCGTTAACGAACCCATTATCCAACAAATAGATCTTGCATACTTCAAATATATCCTTAGTTTGTTTCGGATTCATGAGCACATGGAAGCTGCAAACCACATACGTCGCTATATAAAAGTAACCCCTGCACAGTAGCGGTGTTCAAAAATATCTGAATCCGAAATCAAATGTGAAATATCCGAAAATCCGAATTTTGGATTTAGATTCGGATTCGGATAGTGATTTTGAAATTTTCGGATATTTCGGATATCCGAAACATCCAAAATATTTTTATAAAAATTTAAAATTATTAACTAATAATTAAATATTTCGAATATTTTTAGATATTTCGGACATTTTAATAAAAAAACTTCGGATATCCGATAAAAATTTTAATAAAAAATATTACATTTTTATGGAATTTATTAAATAATACAAAAAAATTGAATTAGGATGTAACATCCACTTTTTTTTATTTACAAACCAATTTTGAACTTCCGTTATTAAATTATTTTAATAATTTTAATGGACCGAATATATTAAATGTACAATTTATTGTCACTAAATATTCATGTATTAATAAACTAAACAACTTGTAATAATTTAGGGATTTATAAATAATTCTTTTCATAAATATAAAGTTTATTAATCATTTTACAATAAATAACTAAATGGAAAGTTTTATTGAAATTTATTAAGTTATAAAATAAATTCAAATATAAACTTATACAACTTTATAAGTAATTATGACTTTTAATTATTAGGTAAAATAAATAATCAAGTTATAAAGTTTACAAGCTTATAAAAGTTTTAAAGATTTATAACTAATTAAATTGATTTATTATTCAAATTAGTTTGTATAAGTCTAGGGTTACTTTGTAATTTCCAAAACTTAATTTAAACGTTTTTATATGAAATAATAAACAACCTAAACATCAAGGACCAAAGGTGTAACTTTCCAAACTGCCTCCCTATCCCCTCTTTTCGTCGACCTCCCTTTGGCCATTCTCCGGCCACTTTCTGGCAACTCTATAACCCCCGAATTAATTGATTTTTAATTGCGAGTAACCGACCCTCACTTCGAACGACATCAGTTTCAAACTCTTGAATCTTTTAATTTGTATTATGAGATTGTTAATTCCCTTGAAACGAAACCGAAACTCACCTTCAAACCATTAACTGTTCGACGGGTTAAAACATCAATTGGGTCTATTTAATCACGGGAAAACATTCGAATCAACTTCCTTGAACCATCTGTAACTTCAATTTCATTCGAATTACACAAATAACATATCCGATCATCATCTTCCTTACGAGACCTGCAACTTAGTCGAAGTCCACCTTCGGAGCATCTTTGAATACAATTGATAAAGAGCTTTTGTCCCTCATCAACCTTGGAAGCTTTATCATTCATTAATTGAACCATATCAACATTGATAATACGGATTCTGACTAGCCATCAGTCGTAGCTATCTTTCTTATGGTTTATCATCAATTCGAACATAATCATGTAAGGGGGGGGGGGGGGCGAAACTACTCTTTCGCTCCTTGTTTCGCTGGACGAAATTGCAATTTCGCTCAACTTGCTCATCATTTTTATCTGTAAATCATTGGGCGAAACTGTAATTTCGTTTGGCGAAACTATAAATTCGTCTGGGCGAATCTATAGTTTCATCGTCTGCGATACTATTTGCTATATAAGTCATTTTGCGAAATTATTCTCTCATTTTCGCACAATCGACCTGTGTTGTCTTTTAGTGTTTACCCGTGACTTTTTTGGCGATTTTGCATACTTGTGCGGTTTTGTACTGATTAAGTGCTGATTCATGTTCGCCAGTGAGTTTCATTCATTGAACGATCTTCTAATCATGTTAATATTAACTCTTTTTAAGACCATTGTATTTTGACTCTTCGGTGTCTTCGTTGTTCATCCTGCGAAACTACTGATTATCCTGCGAAACTGAATGAAAGTTCTTCACTTTTCAGCGAAACTGTGAGGTTATGTTGTCCGTGCGAATCTAACAATTTCGCTGACCTATTTTCAGTTTCGCCAGATTTGATCAAAAGTTTGTACAGTTTCGCCTGGTCGAAACTATCTTTATTGGGCAACGGAATTAATATGTTTTAGTTAGCGAAACTAAGTTTTCGCTTGCCGAAACTATCAGCAAATCTATTTCTAATAGTTTTCACATGGTCAAAACTATTTTTTGGTCAGCGAAACTGATATGTTTCTGTTAGCGAAACTAATTTTTCGCCTGCCGAATTTGTCTGTAAATTTTTTTTATTATTCTTTTATCTTCTTAACTCCTTAATTTTTTATTTATTTTATCTGATCTCTTCTTCAAGATATCATGGCTAATTTAAAGTTCGACGAGCGGAACAATATTACAGTTATTCTAGATGATTCGCATCCAAAAGCTGTTGGATTCAGAGATTATATCAGATGGCTACAAAGATCACCCATAGTCCATGCCATATCTCATACGACTACCATTTATGATCTTCATATCAGAGACTTCTGGCGATCTGCAGAGTATGACACTCGAGGAAATTCACAGAGGATTACTGCTGAGGTCATTAATCAAGAAGTGACCATCACTGCCGAGACTGTCTCTAGGATACTGAGACTAGACGAGGATTCTGGAGATGAAGTCACCATGACAGATTCCGAGGTGTTCCAGGCCTTCAGAAGCATCGGATATGAGGGACCAACTTTTGGTTCACGCAAGGAGATAAAGAAGTCATTTCTGTCGAAGGAGTGGAGATATATTGCTCATATTTTTATCATGTGTCTTGATCACCGTAAAGGTGAATCAGACGGTGTAAACATTGATTGGGCGAAGGCAATGGTGTTATGTTGTAAAGGAGAAAAAGCAAACATTGCAAAACTGTTTTTTGCTTGCATGGCTGAAAACGTGATGGCCTTGAAGAAAGACAAATGGCTGCTATATCCCCGTTTTCTTCAGATGATATTTGATGATCTTATACCTAACATACCAAAACATGGAGAGATAAAGAGCCTGGTACAAATGAATCCTCGCATATTTGCTTATTGTTGTGCCATTCGCCATGATTTCAGTGGAAAGATCACCCACCTTTGGGAAAATATGTATCCTCCAGAACGCTGGAACTATATTAAACGGGTGGATGAATCTGAAAATAAAAGGGTTGAAGAAACTAGAGTACAGCAAACTGAAGCCACAAAGAAAAGAAAGAGATATGCCAAAGAAAAAGACTATGACTTCGAGGAAGATATTGCTGAACAAGCTGAAGAAATAAGAATTGAAAAAGAAAGAAGGTCGAAGAAGAAAGCCGATACTGCTGAACCTGAAAGACGATCCAAACATAGACATGAAGGATTCACGGAAAGAAGAGAGGAAAGAGGAAATCTTGATGAATATATGATTCGAAATCTGAATTCTTCTCTGGCAAATGAACTAAGTATGATCAAGACCAAACTCACAAACCAAGAAATCAAAGAAAAGAAAAAGGATGAAGTAATCAAAGGTGTGCAAAAGATGCTTGTTGATCAGAACCGATTACTGAAAAAGTTATTTGACGAGATTAACCTTCTGAAAGCTACAGCCGGCCTGCCTGATCAACTAACTCAATCTGAGTTAGATGATCTGACTGACACAACAAAGTACCCATTTTTGAATGTGGGTACTTCATCCAAGGCAGGAGATGGCACATCTGGTGTAGCAACCACTGATGCTGGAGATTGTGAAGCTAGAGGAGAGGATGTTGGAAGGGAAAATGAGGAGGATATTACAGAAGCCGAGTTTGTTAATATGCATTTTGACTTTGAGAAGGATATTACAGAAAACTACTGAAGAAGCTTCTAAGAAAGGAAAGGGATTAGTTGATGAGGAAGAGGATGATGAACAACTTGTAGACTATGATTCAGAACCTGAGTTCTATGAAGTTGATGAGCGACCATTATTCTACATAGCTAAGAAGGTAGAGGATGCGGCAGACGTGTTTGAGATGGATAAAGATGACTGGTTTATAAAAGAGAATGAGCCAGAAGAAATCACTCCTCTTTTCCAACATATGAAGGGGCTGAGTAGGAAGGAGGCTGACAAGAAAATTATAAGCTAGTGCTATAACTCCGGCATAAATATGTTCATGATAAAGAGAAGGGGAGGTAGTATCAATTACTTGCACAAGAGGAAGGATTTTAAGACCTTGCCTAAATGGGATTTAAGGCGATTGGCAGCTCTACCACTTCTTAATGCACATCTGAGTGAAAGAGCCACTCTTCTAGAAAAAGAGATAAAAAACAGGCTTACTGATAACTTTGAGTCATTTGGGTATATGAAGGCAGAAAGGAGGAGGTCAAAGAAAGATAAAGATTGGGCAATAGGAAAGGGAAGAATTTTTCTGAGGGTTAAACCACCAAAGATAGTAAACAAAATGAGATTGGCTGATCCCCTTCCTCGACAATTACAGGATTTCGAGAAATGGTTTTATGATAACAACACTGGAGAAGCTGTGATTAGGGTGAAAAATGGCAAATAGTTTAAGTTTTTTGATCCTATGGAATTGTTCAGTTTCTGTGATGAAGATATATTGGTGTTATATGAGAATCACATAAAGGCTGGAGCTGGAGAAAAGACTGGGAATGAAGCTAGTCTGTTTATGAATGTTGCCAATAAGATTAGAGGAGTGAGGTCTGAAGTGAAGAAGTTAGCTGAAATGGTAAGGGATCAAGATGACCTTCACATGGATATTCAAGATTTGACAAAGCAATTTGAGAGAGCTAGTGCTCATCCTGAAGGAGCTAGTGAAGCAGGAAGAGACCATGGAGAATCACGTGCTGAAGCTTCTAAAGAAGTAACTGCAGGAGGTAACGAAGACAAGTCAAATGCTGCAGAGGAAACCGGAGCTGAGAAGATAAATCAAGAAGAGTGAAGACGGTGAGTTCCAACCTAGGGGGAGTATTGAAGATCATGTATAGGTTGGACTCACCTTTATTTTAGATTGTTTACTTTACTTGTAATAGGACTCTTGTTAGTTTCCTTTTGTATGTACTTAGATTTTTGTATGTTAGCAGTCTAGCGAAACTATGAACGAAATTGTAAGTTCGCTCACAGTTTGTTGTTTTGTTTTCCTGGCGAATTTAATGTTCTACCGGGCGAATCTATAGTTTCTGCAGGACAGTTTCGCTAATAGAGAAACTGTCTGCGAAACTAAGACTGCTATATTTACTCATGTTAATTTTCATTGTTGGGTAAGCTTGCAAAACCCTAATCGTGAATCATTGTTGCAAGTTGCCTTTTCAAAGTAGTTATTTTACAGAAATATCATTGTGCTTTTTACAATTGATTGTTATTGATCATTGTCTTATCTTGAATGAGTTATTATTTTGTTCAATCTCTCTATTATCGTTGTTTAGCATGTTTGTTGGATATTGAACGATTCTTTATATCATTTGCATTGTAATTCGATCAAATGGACCAACAGTATTCAATTGGATCAAATTGATATTAGGGTTCATATGGATTGGGGTTATTCAAATAATGATTCTTATTAATTAATTTGCATTCTAAAACATGTTACCTTATGACTATTGCACTTCTACACTCATTTGAATCTTGTAAACACTTTGGCATTTCACTCGTTTGTTGTGGTTAGTTGAACTTTAGTAATTACCATGTGATGACTATTATATGTACAATCATTAACTATTACTATCCTGGCGGCGTCATAGATCTATGCGCCTGACAAGCCTGCTTGGTTAATCCAAGTACACTTAGCTAATTGTATAATCTTGTAACGTGTAATCTTGTAAACTGTCAAGGTTTGATTGTTATATTTGTCACACATCCCTAGTTACTTTGTTCACTAACTTATGACATGAATTGCCATCTTTTATATATGTATGTATGAAAACTATGGAAAACTCACCAACTTTTAAAGTTGACCTTTTACTTTTAACATGTTTTAGGTTTGATACTTGAGGATCTCATCGTGCTCATATAGGACTTGGACTTAGTTTAATTGAAAATCTTATGTTGTTGTTTGTATCTTGTTTCTATTATAATGATTTAATTGTCTTATAATGTTCAATAAAAATGATATTAATATTATTTTAACTTATTAGTTCTATGTGCTATGAACAATCTATGTCCTCTTAATAGAGACATAGTAGAATGTCCACTCATTTGGAAGAGCACTCATGAACTTTCTTGTGAGATCTTTGAGTTCAGGAGTGATCTTCACAGACTGAAGTGAAGAAATAAGATCCATGTACCTGAAATACTGCTGGCTGAGGGTCTCTCCAGCAATATATGTGAAGTTCTCGAACTGCTGCTTTAGTGAGTCCTTCTTTGAGTCGTTGGAGCTTGAATACATCTGAGCAAGTGCATCAAGCAACTCTTTAGCAGACTTACAATGCTCAAACCCCACCATAATGGAGTTGGGTATTGCAGTCATAAGAATAGTCATAGCATTGTTGTTGATGTCCATCTTCTTTCGGTCCTCGTCAGAATAATCTTCAACAGCTTTTTCTATCATGGCACCGTTTCCTCCAGGTGAAGACACCTTGGGTTTGTACGGGTCGTTGACAATGGAGTTCCACATTTTGCTATCTTGGTATCTGATGAAGCCTTCCATTCTTCTGCTCCAAGACCTGAAGTTTTTGTTAGTAATGATGGGAGCTTTGGTCATCGTTCCCATCTCTACTTCGGATTTGTTAAGAGCCATTTTTGTGAGAGTTGTAAGGAGGAGTGAAAAACAGGTTTATTTGGATGGTTAGATCTCACAATCAAGAGCCTAAATAGCTCTGATACTAATTGCAGGATCGGTTTTTGTCACTAAACACTTGGTTTTCTCTCAAAATCACTTAACCAACACTCTCGATGAAAGCAGAATCTTTAAGAGTTGATAACAATATAATAAGTAATAACAAAACACAAGAACTAATTTTCAAGGTACTTGCATATATTGCTTCTCAACTCAAATATTACAAGACTCTTACAAGCATGTTCTTATGAGTTACAATGAGAGACTATATATAATACTACCTATAGCCGGATATACTTTGATACCAGCTGGAATTCTCTAACTAAAGCAAATACTACAAAGCTATAGTTTAAGGTATCTCAGATAAGACTTTATCTGAGATATGGTAGTCAGGACATGTCCCTGACTTACCCTTTTGGTCACCAACTAAAGTTGGTAACTTGTACTAACATAAAAAGGTGAACAGTGGAATAAAGTATGGTGAACTACATGGCTCTTCGAGAAAACGCCATGTAGTATCAGAGGTCTGCAGCGGAGTATCAGAGGCCATACTTATGTCCACTGGTTCATAGCAGTGTCTTCCGAAGGTTAAATGGCTTCGGAAGAACAAGTAATTCTGAAGCCTCTTATACTTCGGAAGAGGCTGCTTCTTCCGAGGCTTGAGAACTTCTTCTTTCTTCATACTTCAGAAGTAGTCTTCTGATTTCTTCCTTTGAGACTTCATCTTTGGAAGTGAATACTTTATCTTCGGAAGTAGAGCTTTGCCTTCGGAAGTGGAACTTTTACTTTATCTTCAGAAGTTCCACACTTGGCTTCGGAAGCCTTTGTAAGCAGCACCAAAATTTTTCTAAGTGATTTGGTTTTGGTTGCACCATCCTTCTTCTTGATCCAACACAATCGTGTCATATTCGTCCACCCCGATAATTCTGTCGTCGGTCGAGGTGTGACAGATTGGTATCAGAGCTATGGTTATAGGGAATTAGGTTATTAGAAATGGAATGACTTAGACTATAACTAAGTACCCTTACACATGAGTCCTCTCATGTATCTTATATGCTTAGATAGGATCTTATATGCTTATATGTTTATACTTGATTATGTGATTATATGCCTTACGTGTTTCTTATTATACTTTGAATCTTATCAATGCACACGCGAATCTTAAATCATATTTTATGGCATTATGTGTCTAAACCAAATGGTTTTCAAAATGTGCTTTGAATCGTTATTCGTGGTTTCAAGTCTCTTTAAAGTTTGTGTCCTACAACTTGAAACATGTAATGTTAGAAGAGCGTGATGCCTGTATCTCAAGGTGTTCTGTCTAGGCAAGGTATTCATATAAATCCAAATCAACCGATGGATTGGTTTACCTTACCTGGGAACCCTTGGGGTGAGTCTCCGCTTATAGGTACGCATGTCTTTATTAAGGTTGTGGTTGACCTAATACTTTGATAAGTCAATGTAATGCTTGGTTTGTAAACTGAACGTTACACTCAAAACACCTTATTATTTTAAATCGTCTTATCTTTGACCTTGTTTTTTTTGGATCTTAAAAATCATTACCTAATTCTTATAATGACTCTCAATAATCTTCCTGAATGTCTTTCCTTCAAACCCACACTTATTCTGAAATTTCATTTCAATGACATTCTTATTCTGAACTGAACCGCTAATCTTAACAAACAGGAATCCCGTATTAATTTTAAACTAATGTAACTTTAAAACCTCAATGACATGGTAAACAAGAATCGATCATCTAAGAACCATGTCGAAGTTACTTGTTTGAGAATCTCCTATGAATTCACATCTCATCCAAAAGTGTCTTAAAAATATTTCCCGTGTTCGTCAAGAAGATTCTCATATGGATCTAAAACTTGGTGTTGTATTCATGACAAAACCTTCTTAATCATCTTGAACTGTTTGAAATACAAAAGTTTATTAATTAAAATTCTAAATTAATGATCTTATACACTTTGTCAAAAACACCTGAAATCTCGAATCATGAAATTGAACAAATTTAAGCATAGCAAAACATCATAACTAAATTCATTATATTTAAATGTCCCTAGTGTTACTTGCGAATGTGACATGAAATCCAATTCTCCTCATGTCTTTGAACTTAGTCTTCACGTGATTTAATTTCGGCACAAAATTTACAAAAGTAGGAGAGACTCTAACATCCACTTTTGTTATATTTATAAACCAATTTTGAATTTCTGTTATTAAATTATTTTAATAATTTTAATGGACCAAATACATTAAATGTATAATTTATAGTCACTAAATATTCATGTATTAACAAACTAAACAACTTGTAATAATTTAGGGATTTATAAATAATTCTTTGTAACATCTCGAATTTTTGTTAACTAAACGTTAACTTCGTTTATTCTTATAAGGGTCATTTTTGACAATTATGAAACTCATGTGTGGCTTATGCTTATTCTCTTTGGTTACTAATGTATGAAAGTTAAAAGTAAAAAATACCAAATAATATTAATATAATAATAGTAATAATGACACAAGTCAAAAGTATGATAATAATACTAATAATAACAACTATAATAATATTAATAGTAATAATAATAATAATAATAAGTAATAATAATGAATATTAGTATTAGTAATAATAAGATTACTTTTAATATGGTTAATTATAATTTATAAGGGTTATTAAACTTAACCATATTTAAAACATAAACTTAAATTAAGTTTGAGGGTTTTATTTGTCAATTTGGAAACTTAAAATGGAACTTTTAAACTTAAAATGGTAAATAATAAACTAGAGGGGCCAATTGTGTAGTTATTTAAAACCCAACCCCCCTTTCCCTTTACCCCGCTTTTCCGGCCGCAACTCCGGCCACTCTCCGGCGGTCCTAAAGTCGTTTTTTTTCCTTCGAATTGAAACCCCAAAACCATGCCAAACGTTCCTAGACTCGAACTGAACACAATTAACCACTTGAATCATGATTAAAACCGTTACAAATGCTTTCTAATTCGAAGTAACCGAAGCTTTAAGTTCGTACCCATCCATGCATTAAATCGCAATAATAATCGAATTAATTTAACATGAACCATCTTGTATCTATCTTTAATCGATTACAACGTTCAATTCCACCTGAAACAAGCGCAAGCATCAAATTCAATCATCACATTCATTGCGAGGCTGCGACATAGTCGAAACCCATCTTCCGATTGGTTTAAACTGAAATTAGCAAGGGGTTTTGCATCGAGAACACTATTCGAAGCTTCCCACGAATTCAATTTGATTTCCATCATTGTTTGAACATCGAACCATTCGTACGTGTGTCGCGGCCCTAGCAGCGACTGTTCTTCATCTATTCTTCTTCAATTCGGGTAATTGATTTCACCTACACACTCGGTTTTGCTTGGAGATTAAAAGCCCCAAGGTTAATTTCATGATTAAAATCGAATTGGGGTTCGATTTGGGGTGAACAAGTTCTAGGGTTTATATGGGAATTTGGGGTTTCATTCGCGATGGTTCTTAAGTTTCAAAACCAGGTTATAACCGCGGCTGGATGCCTTGGTTCACTGGTTAAACGCTCCCATCTCCACTTAGAGGTCCCGGGTTCAAACCCGGGCACCCTCTTTTTTATTTATAATAAAAAAAGAATTTTTTAGGCTTTTTGGCCTTCAAATCTAATATTAAAAATTTCTAAAAATTATGAAAAATCATTTTCATAAATTTTGTTTCTTTTGAAACTATTTAATCATTTTTTCTGTAATTTATTTATAAAAATACCTTTATATTTTTATTTAGTATCCTAAAGTTAATAATATAGCTAGCATATTTTTTTTATAAAAATTTAGACTTTAGATAGTAGTTTAATTTACACGAATTATTATTTCAAACATTGCCTTTAAATTATTGTCTAATTTGTGTTCATTCTTATTTAATTATAAAATTATCTAAACTTTATAAATATTACCAAATTATTATAAAAGATATTCTTAATCCATATATTTATATAATTATAAATAAAATCGTTCCCACGAAAATATAATTGAGTTCTTATTTAACAATAATAATTAACAAAACCCCAAACCTCAAAGTTGATTTTCTTAGTCCTTGTTAAATTTATTGTAAAGCTTTAATATTGTAAATATATATATTTAGGTGTCTTGTGACGATACATCTTGGAGCGACGCTTGTTATTATTCTTATTAATCGTCATTATATATTTATTGTCAAGTGAGTTTTCCTTGCCCCATTTTATTTTATTTCACACTACTTTGGGGTGAAACATGATTATCTATACATTGTACACTTATTAACGTTTGAGACTTGTAAGCACATGCAATTCATCTTATTATTATGTCATGGTTATTTGTGTATTGTAAGTGTTTATATGAGATACATAGTTTGTTTACAATCATTAACTATTGCTAGACTGGCAACGTCTTAGATCTTTGGGCCTGACAAGCCTATTTGGTGCTAAAGTCGATGTATTGCCGACTCCTAGAAGCCGTATGCTTGTGCACTAGGGAACCAAATACACTTAGCCAATCTTTTATACTTGTAATCAAGTCGAGGTTTGGTTGTAACGATATGTGTTCTATAACCTTACTAGCTTATAACCTATGACATGAATTGCTACTTGTAACCTTTTTCTTATTATGTATGAAAACCTTGGAAACTCACCAACTATTTTTAGTTGACTCTTATTTTTATCATGTTTCAGGTCAACCTCAAGTTTAAAGTGAACCTTTTGAAGCATGCTATAATCTAGGACTTGGACCTAGATAATGAAATAAAAAGTTACATTATATTATGTTATGTTGAACTTATTTCTTGTATAAGACTTATGATTGTAATTTCCATTCGAGACTTATGATAATAATATTTACAATTTAATATAGCGTTATGTGGCTGTGAACAATCTTAACCCTCACATCTCGACGTTTCCGCCGTCAAGGTTGGGGTGTGACAGATTGGTAATTTAGGTTATTAGTAATGGTGACCTAGACTATAGCTTATGCATGAACCTCATAGGATAATATTTATATTCTTAGAAATATATATATTGTTACATGCTACATAATGCTATACTTTATGTGCAACTTGATGCCTTAGCATAGGTTGCCTTGTAATTGTCTAAACTTTGTTACTTGTCTCCCTAAACTTAACTTTGACTCATTGACTCTCCCAGACAAATGAAACTTCTTAATCTTATTCTCGTCAACACGTGGAATCGTATATTATGCTTAAGAATTGAATCTTTAGACTTATGTCTAATCTATGTAACTCTCATCATGGTTTTGATTTCATAAACCTAAGAAATTTGTGTGACACATGGACACTGTATTCTGGATTTCCTAGCAAAAGGCCCTCGGGCTAAGGCAAGCATATCGCATAAATCCTACGGGACTAGTTATGCTAACCTGGGGATTTCTAGGATGAGTGATAAACCATGGCCAACATACACAAATTTCTAAGGCGAGTGGGTCAACTTACCTTGACGTGTCAACGTTTCCAAATGGTAATGCGTTACCAAATGGAACCATTCCATCTGCCTTACAACTTTTTGCCTTATTCTTGTTGAACATTAATCCTCGTTATTCAAATTCTCATATCTAACTCATTTGTATATTCCAGCATGTCTCGTCATCATGGAAAGCGTGGAAGTTCCGATCGTAAGTTAGCCGCCATGATTGCTCGACAATGGCTGTTGTCATTCCGACCATGGTTGCTGAACTTAATAGCACCTTAATGACCAACGCTAGCAACAATGGAAATGGTCATGGAGAGAATAGCAACAATCAAAACGGGAACAATCAACACGGGAATAATCAAACTTGCACCTTCAAACACTTCAGCTCTTGCAAGCCCACTAGTTTTAGTGGCAAGGAAGGAGCCACTGGTCTTCTTGAGTGGTTCGAAAGCATGGAAAATACCTTTATCAATTGTGAGTGTCCCGATGCACTCAAGGTTCGTTATGCCACTAGTATGTTCCAACAAAGGGCTCTCACCTGGTGGAACAGTGAGAGGAGGAATCGTGGACCCGATGCTATTCTAGCACTTACATGGGAAGAGTTCAAGAACATCGTCATCGCGAAGTTCTGCCCGAGAAGCGAACTGCAAAAACTGGAGGAGGAATTTTGGAATTTGAAACAAAACGATGGTGATCATTTGGCCTACTCAACTAGGCATCATGAGTTGAGTATACTGCTGCCCCATATGGTCGACACTGTTCCCCGCAACATCGAGAAGTTCATCAAGGGTGTACCACCCCAAATTCAAGATGCTGTGGTGGGTAGCCGACCCACAACCTTGGAAGAAGCCATTACTATCACCGCTCAACTCACCGAGAACCATATACGAGCGGGCACCATGTCTGTGAAGGGTGCAAAGAAGGTAGAGAAGACGGCTACCGAGGCGGTTAAGGAGACTAAAGCTGAACCGTCTTACAACAATAACAACAACAACAAGCGCAAGTTCACACCGGCGTGTAACTATGCCGTGGCTGCACCCAAACAACCCCAAAGACAACTTGTACATGCGGCTACACCTATGGCACAAGTGCCTGGGGCTAGGGCTTATGCTTGTCCTCAGCCGATGTGCAACACGTGTAGGTATCATCATCCGGGGAATCAACCATGCCGCATTTGCACATTATGCGGTAAATATGGTCATTTGGTGGCGACTTGCCACCGTGCACCTAACAATGCCGCTGTGGTCACGACCGTGTTTGCTACAACTGTGGGGAACCTGGCCATTTTCACCCACAATGCCCTCGTCTTGTGGGTAATGTTCCACAAGCCCGAGGATGTGCTTTCAACATCAACGCTAACCAAGCACAAGCAAACAACGATGTGGTGAATGGTACGTTAACTCACCTTTAACTTTTGTGATCCGATTCATTTCATACTTTACCTGTATCGTTAAATACCTTAAAATTTTAACAGGTATGTTCCTTATTAACAAAACTTATGCCTATGTCCTATTTGATTCTGGAGCCGATAAAAGTTTTGTTTCATTAGAGTTTGAACCCATACTTGCTAAGCCACATACGAAACTAGAAAGACCTCTTACTGTTGAAGTTGCCGATGGAGAACCGATCACTGTTGACGTTATCATTCGTGATTGCATCTTAAGTCTTGACACGCATGATTTTCTTATCGATCTTATCCCTATGAAACTAGGAAGCTTTGACATCATCATTGGCATGGATTGGTTAGCCAAACACCATGCCGAGATCATTTGCTTCGAGAAGTGTATTCGTATACCGTTACCCTCTGGTGATACTTTGAAAGTATTTGGTGAAAAATCTTCCAAAGGGCTTAAACTCATGTCTTGCACTCAAGCCCGAAAGTGCTTAAGCAAGAAGTATATGGCCTTCTTGGCTTACGTGGTCAACACGAAAGTCAAAGGAAAGAACTTAAGGATGTCCCTATCGTACGAGACTTTCCTGAAGTATTTCCCGATGACCTTAGTGGTTTACCTCCCGTGCGTGAAGTCGAGTTTAAAATCGACTTGATACCGGGAGCAAACCCCGTGGCCAAGTCACCATATCGGCTTGCACCATCGGAAATGCAAGAACTCTCCAGTCAACTTCAAGTGCTATCCGAGAAGGGCTTCATCCGTCCTAGTTCTTCACCTTGGGGTGCACCTGTTCTTTTCGTGAAGAAGAAAGATGGATCATTTCATATGTGCATCGATTATCGCGAGCTTAACAAACTTACCATCAAGAATCGTTATCCTCTTCCTCGCATCGATGACTTGTTTGATCAACTTCAAGGAGCTGCTATATTCTCGAAAATTGATCTACGTTCTGGATATCATCAATTACGAGTTCATGAGGATGACATCCCAAAGACCGCTTTTCGTACTCGTTATGGATACTATGAGTTTATGGTGATGCCTTTTGGTTTAACCAATGCTCCTGCTGTCTTCATGGATCTCATGAACCGAGTATGCAAGCCTTATCTAGACAAGTTTGTGATCGTCTTTATTGATGACATACTTATCTATTCCAAGTCCAACACCGATCATGAGCTGCATTTGAGATTGGTTCTTGAGTTGTTAAAGAAAGAGCAATTGTACGCAAAGTTCTCGAAGTGTGATTTCTGGCTCGAGGAAGTTCAATTTCTAGGACACGTGGTGAATAGCCAAGGAATTCACGTTGATCCTGCAAAGGTGGAAGCTGTGAAGAATTGGTGTGTTCCTACAACTCCTACCGAAGTTCGTTCTTTTCTTGGTCTTGCTGGTTATTATCGGCGATTCATTGCCAATTTCTCGAGGATCGCGAAACCGCTCACTACTTTGACACAAAAGAATAAACCATTCGAGTGGGGTTCCGAGCAGAAGAAGCTTTTGAAGCATTAAAGCATAAGTTGTGCAATGCTCCTATATTGACCCTACCCGATGGAAACGACGATTTCACCATGTATTGTGATGCATCTAAACAAGGCCTTGGTTGTGTTCTCATGCAACGAGGGAAGGTCATAGCTTATGCGTCGAGACAATTGAAGGTTCACGAGGTGAATTATACAACACACGATCTCGAGCTTGGTGTTGTTGTATTTGCTTTGAAGATTTGGAGGCACTACCTGTATGGTACGCAATGTATAGTCTACACCGATCACAAAAGCCTTCAACACGTTTTCAATCAAAAATATCTCAACATGAGACAACGTTGTTGGGTGGAGTTGATTAGTGACTATGATTGTGACATTCGTTACCATCCTGGTAAAGCAAACGTTGTAGCCGATGCGCTGAGCCGAAAGATTCACAACAAGATGATTTCATTCCAAGAAATTCGCGATCGACGTCAACGGTTTGACACCTTGGGTGAGTTCGATACTGAAATCCGATTAGATGTCAACGAGACCACCGTACTACTACAAAACCTGAGAATAGATAGTGACATCGAGTCTAGCATCCTGGAGGCTCAACAAATGGTTAAACGAGAAGGAAGAATGAAGGATGAGTTGGAGCATAATCTTCTAACCCAATTGGAAACGAAACCCAATGGGTTGATGTACTTCGCCAATCGTATTTGGGTTCCAAATCGCGATAACATTCGTACCTTTATTATGAACGAAGCTCATCAAACTCGTTATTCTATTCATCCTGGTTCCGATAAGATGTACATGGACCTACGTGGTCAATATTGGTGGCCTGGAATGAAGAAAGACATAGCGACTTATGTAGCTAAGTGCCTCACATGTACGAAGGTTAAAGCCGAACATCAACGTCCAAGTGGATTACTTGAGCAACCCGAGATTCCTATGTGGAAATGGGAACACATGTCCATGGACTTCATAACAAAGCTACCCCGAATCTCCCGAGGACATGATAGCATATGGGTGATTGTTGACCGATTGACCAAGTCGGCACATTTTATACCCATACGTGACACTTACAAGACATCAAAATTAGCTCGTATATACGTTGATGAGATTGTGAGTCGTCATGGGGTACCTCTGCACATCATATCCGATCGAGATGCTCGTTTCACTTCACATTTTTGGTCATCTATGCAAGAACTCTTGGGTACATAACTAGATCTAAGCACGGCTTACCATCCTCAAACTGATGGTCAAACCGAGTGAACGATCCAAACTTTGGAGGATTTGCTACGTCTCTGTGTTCTTGATTTTGGTGGCGATTGGGATACGCATCTACCGCTTGCGGAATTTTCGTACAACAATAGTTACCACTCGAGTATCAAGATGGCACCGTTTGAAGCACTTTATGGTCGAAAACGTCGTTCACCGATCTGTTGGACCGACATTGGTGAAAACTTCATCACTGGTCCTGAACTTATACAAGAGACGACCGATAAAGTTTCTATTATTCGCAAGAACCTTGAAGTGGCGAGAAGTCGTCAAAAGAATTATGCTGACAAGCGACGTAAGCCATTAGAATTCCAAGTTGGGGAGATGGTTCTTCTCAAGGTTTCACCGTGGAAAGGTGTGGTTCGCTTTGGAAAGAAGGGCAAACTGGCTCCAAGATTTGTAGGACCTTTCAAAATCCTGAAAAGGATTGGGAAATTGGCTTATAAACTAGAGTTACCATCTGACCTTAGTGGAGTTCATCCTGTGTTCCACGTCTCAAATTTGAGAAAGTGTTTGGCCGACGAATGTCTGTATGTTCCGCTGGAAGACATTCAGATTGACGAGTCGTTACATTTTGTCGAGAAACCTGTAGAGATCATGGATCGTATAATGAAGAAGACGAGAACCACAACAACCCCAATCGTCAAGGTTCGTTGGGAAAATAAACGTGGCGCTGAATTTACTTGGGAACGTGAGGAGCACATGAAGAAGAGATACCCATTTTTATTTGTATAGTTTCATTTCTTTTAATTTCGGGACGAAATTCTTTTAAGTTGGGGAGACTGTAACATCTCGAATTTTTGTTAACTAAACGTTAACTTCGTTTATTCTTATAAGGGTCATTTTTGACAATTATGAAACTCATGTGTGGCTTATGCTTATTCTCTTTGGTTACTAATGTATGAAAGTTAAAAGTAAAAAATACCAAATAATATTAATATTAATAATAGTAATAATGACACAAGTCAAAATTATGATAATAATACTAATAATAACAACTATAATAATATTAATAGTAATAATAATAATAATAATAATAATAATAATAAGTAATAATAATGAATATTAGTATTAATAATAATAAGATTACTTTTAATATGGTTAATTATAATTTATAAGGGTTATTAAACTTAACCATATTTAAAACATAAACTTAAATTAATTTGAGGGTTTTATTTGTCAATTTGGAAACTTAAAATGGAACTTTTAAACTTAAAATGTTAAATAATAAACTAGAGGGGCCAATTGTGTAGTTATTTAAAACCCACCCCCCTTTCCCTTTACCCCGCTTTTCCGGCCGCAACTCCGCCACTCTCCGGCCGGAGTCCGGCGGTCCTAAAGTCGTTTTTTCCTTCGAATTGAAACCCCAAAACCATGCCAAACGTTCCTAGACTCGAACCGAACACAATTAACCACTTGAATCATGATTAAAACCGGTTACAAATGCTTTCTAATTCGAAGTAACCGAAGCTTTAAGTCTGTACCCGTTCATGCATTAAATCGTAATAATAATCGAATTAATTTAACATGAACCATCTTGTATCTATCTTTAATCGATTACAACGTTCAATTCCACCTGAAACAAGCGCAAGCATCAAATTCAATCATCACATTCATCGCGAGGCTGCGACATAGTCGAAACCCATCTTCCGATTGGTTTAAACTGAAATTGGGAAGGGGTTTTGCATCGAGAACACTATTCGAAGCTTCCCACGAATTCAATTTGATTTCCATCATTGTTTGAACATCGAACCATTCGTACGTGTGTCGTGGCCCTAGAAGCGACTGTTCTTCATCTATTCTTCTTCAATTCGGGTAATTGATTTCAC
Organism: Flaveria trinervia; assembly: GCA_025506515.1. Lineage (NCBI taxonomy): Eukaryota > Viridiplantae > Streptophyta > Magnoliopsida > Asterales > Asteraceae > Flaveria > Flaveria trinervia. The sequence goes on from CM046453.1 coordinate 17,586,372, forward strand.
CTACACACTCGGTTTTGCTTGGAGATTAAAAGCCCCAAGGTTAATTTCATGATTAAAATCGAATTGGGGTTCGATTTGGGGTGAACAAGTTCTAGGGTTTATATGGAATTTGGGGGTTTCATTCGCGATGGTTCTTAAGTTTCAAAACCAGGTTATAACCGCGGCTGGATGCCTTGGTTCACTGGTTAAACGCTCCCATCTCCACTTAGAGGTCCCGGGTTCGAACCCGGGCACCCTCTGTTTTATTTATAAAAAAAAGAATTTTTTTAAGCTTTTTGGCCTTCAAATCTAATATTAAAAATTTCTAAAATTATGAAAAATCATTTTCATAAATTTTGTTTCTTTTGAAACTATTTAATCATTTTTTCTGTAATTTATTTATAAAAATACCTTTATATTTTTATTTAGTATCCTAAAGTTAATAATATAGCTAGCATATTTTTTTTATAAAAATTTAGACTTTAAATAGTAGTTTAATTTACACGAATTATTATTTCAAACATTGCCTTTAAATTATTGTCTAATTTGTGTTCATTCTTATTTAATTATAAAATTATCTAAACTTTATAAATATTACCAAATTATTATAAAAGATATTCTTAATCCATATATTTATATAAATTATAAATAAAATCGTTCCCACGAAAATATAATTGAGTTCTTATTTAACAATAATAATTAACAAAACCCCAAACCTCAAAGTTGATTTTCTTAGTCCTTGTTAAATTTATTGTAAAGCTTTAATATTGTAAATATATATATTTAGGTGTCTTGTGACGATACACCTTGGAGCGACGCTTGTTATTATTCTTATTAATCGTCATTATATATTTATTGTCAAGTGAGTTTTCCTTGCCCCATTTTATTTTATTTCACACTACTTTGGGGTGAAACATGATTATCTATACATTGTACACTTATTAACGTTTGAGACTTGTAAGCACATACAATTCATCTTATTATTATGTCATGGTTATTTGTGTATTGTAAGTGTTTATATGAGATACATAGTTTGTTTACAATCATTAACTATTGCTAGCCTGGCAACGTCTTAGATCTTTGGGCCTGACAAGCCTATTTGGTGCTAAAGTCGATGTATTGCCGACTCCTAGAAGCCGTATGCTTGTGCACTAGGGAACCAAATACACTTAGCCAATCTTTTATACTTGTAATCAAGTCGAGGTTTGGTTGTAACGATATGTGTTCTATAACCTTACTAGCTTATAACCTATGACATGAATTGCTACTTGTAACCTTTTTCTTATTATGTATGAAAACCTTGGAAACTCACCAACTATTTCTAGTTGACTCTTATTTTTATCATGTTTCAGGTCAACCTCAAATTTAAAGTGAACCTTTTGAAGCATGCTATAATCTAGGACTTGGACCTAGATAATGAAATAAAAAGTTACATTATATTATGTTATGTTGAACTTATTTCTTGTATAAGACTTATGATTGTAATTTCCAATTCGAGACTTATGATAATAATATTTACAATTTAATATAGCGTTATGTGGTTGTGAACAATCTTAACCCTCACATCTCGACGTTTCTGCCGTCAAGGTTGGGGTGTGACATTCTTTCATAAAGATATAAAGTTTATTTATCATTTTACAATAAATAACTAAATGGAAAGTTTTATTGAAATATATTAAGTTATAAAATGAATGCAAATATAAACTTATACAACTTTATAATTAATTATGACTTTTAATTATTAGGTAAAAATAAATAATCAAGTTATAAGGTTTACAAGCTTATAAAATTTTTAAAGATTTATAACTAATTAATTTGATTTATTATTCAAATTAGTTTGTATAAGTCTGGGGTTTACTTTGTAATTTCCAAAACTTAATTTAAACGTTTTTACATGAAATAATAAACAACCTAAACATCAAGTATCAAAGGTGTAACTTTCCAAACCGCCTCCATATCCCCTATTTCCGTCGACCTCCCTTCGGCCATTCTCCGGCCACTTTCCGGCAACTCTATAACCCCCGAATTAATCGATTTTTAATCGCGAGTAACCGACCCTCACTTTGAACGCATCAGTTTTGGACTCTTGAATCTTTTAATTTGTATTATGAGATTGTTAATTCCCTTGAAATGAAACCGAAACTCACCTTCAAACCATTAAACTGTTTGACGGGTTAAAACATCAATTGGGTTTATTTAATCATGGGAAAACATTCGAATCAACTTCCTTGAACCATCTGTAACTTTATTTTCATTCGAATTACACAAATAACATATCCGAACATCATCTTCCTTACGAGACCTGCAACTTAGTCGAAGTCCACCTTTGGAGCATCTTCGAATACAATTGATAAAGAGCTTTGGTCCCTTATCAACCTTGGAAGCTTTATCATTCATTAATTGAACCATATCAATATTGATAATACGGATTCGGACTAGCCATTAGTCGTGGCTATCTTTCTTATGGTTTTTTCATCAATTCGAACATAATCATGTAAGTTACACATATCATTATACTCGGATTAACATGGGGAAACAAAGCCCTAACGTTAATTGAATTAACTCGTACGATTCGATGTTCAATTGGATCAAATTGATTTTAGGGTTCATATGGATTAGGGGTTATTCGAATAATGATTCTTATTTTAGGGTTCTGGGCTTTGGCCCGCCGGTTAGCAACAACTAATATACATGGGAGGTCAGGGGTTCGAACCCTGTCTCTGCAATGTTTTTATTTTAGTTATTTTTCTTAATATTTTTAATTCAAAAAAATTAATATTATATCATAATATTAATATAAATAGTTTTGTTAACTAAAACATGTTAGACATTTTTAAATTAACTTGTAAATATTTAAAAACATACTACTCAAGTATTTAATTTATATTAAGTGATGAATAAAGGTTAAACATTAAAGTATGAAAAGTAAATAATTATTTATTTACAATATAACATGATTAAATAAGTAATTAAATATTTAATAATTTAAATAATTAATTGATTAATTATTTAAATCATTAAATATTTAAGTAATTATTTAAGATGTAAAGCAAAGATAAATTGATTAAATAGTTAAGATATAAGGAATAGATTAATAGAAAAATTATATGGTTTAATAAGTTTCAAGAATTTAAGTAAAAATGTAAGAAATAAATTGATTAAATAGTTAAGATGTAAAACAAAGATAAATCGTTGGTGAACTTAAGTAGTTACATACTACTCAAGTATTTAATTTATATTAAGTGATGAATAAAGGTTAAGCATTAAAGTGTGAAAAATAAATAATTATTTATTTACAATATAACATGATTAAATAATTAATTGAATATTTAATGATTTGAATAATTATTTGATTAATTATTTAAATCATTAAATATTTAATTAATTACTTAAAATTTGATAAAGATTATTAATTGAATACTTATTTAAATAACTTTAATTATTATTTTTCACACATTATACTTAACCTTTATTAAAAATCAATAAATTAAATTATTGAATTCTTATTTTCAATTGATTAATTCAAACTTTATTTAACCAAAACATAATCGATTGTTTTATTTTATTTTATTAAATTTAGTTATTAAAAACCCCTAAATTCCAATTGAAACCCTAGTTCACGTCTAATTGTTAATCTTATTATTGAATTTAATCTTGGAATCAATACGTTTAGGTAACTTGTAGTTGGAGCCTCGCTTAAATTCTTATCATCACCTTGTATATATCATGTGAGTATTTCTATACACCCTTTTTTTATTTTTACACTTTCGGGTGAAACATGTTACCTTATGACTATTGCACTTGTAAACTCGTTTGAATTTTGTAAACACTTAGGCAATTTACTCGTTTGTTGTGGTTAGTTGAACTTTATTAATTACCATGTGATGACTATTATATGTACAATCATTAACTATTACTAGTCTGGCTGCGTCATAGATCTATACGCCTGACAAGCCTGCTTGATTAATCCAAGTACACTTTGCTAATCGTATAATCTTGTAACGTGTGATCTTGTAAACTGTCAAGGTTTGATTGTTATATTTGTCACACATCCCTAGTTAGTTTGCTCACTAACTTATGACATGAATTGCCATCTTTTATATATGTATGTATGAAAACTATAGAAAACTCATCAACTTTTAAAGTTGACCCTTTACTTTTAACATGTTTCAGGTTTGATACTTGAGGATCTCTTCGTGCTCATATAGGACTTGGACTTAGTTTAATTGAAAATCCTATATTGTTGTTTGTATCTTATTTGTATTGTTTAATTGTCTTGTAATGTTCAATAAAAATGATATTTTATATTATTTGAACTTATTAGTTCCATGTGCTATGAACAATCGTTTCACATTCGTCCGCCCCGATGATTCAGCCGTCAGTCGGGTGTGACATAGGATATAGGAACGGAAATCCGAATCCGAAATTTCGGATATTCGGATATCCGGAATTTTGGATTAAGATTCGGATAGTGAAATCCACTATCTGAAATTTTCGGATATCCGAATTTGGACACCCCTACTACACAGGAGTTTATATTACCAAAAGCATGTGGCATGGAACTAATAGCCTTTTATGGCGTAGACTGTTTGGGATGTTCTTTGACCAAAAGATTACTTACCGACTATCTTATATCCTTAAGAAGAGCGCCTGTGTCGTGAAAAAAAAAGCAATGTGTGGTCTCATGTTCTTCCGTTGAGGCAGAATACCGTGCAATGGTATTGAAAGTGAGTGAAATTTGGGTTCGTTAGTTGTTGAAAGAACTACTTGTTACTCATACTTGTGCTACACCCTTGTTTTGTGAAAATTTGGCAGCTCGATACATTGACAATAATCTAGTCTTTCATGAATGCATGAAGCATGTTAAGATGGATTGCTACTTTGTTTGAGAGAGTAGTGCAAAGAAATCTTGCCCCTATATGTCAACAACAAAAAACAAGCTGCAAATCTATTTCAATTTGAAGGAGAGTAAATTATTTATCTATCCATCTATCATTTATGCTTATCTAATCTTTTATTTTATCTTTAGTAATTATTGATTAGTTAGAATATGAGTTCTTATGTTCAGGGTCAGCCCAACAACATCCATGGTTCATGCTAGGGCTTTGGGCCTCCTAAAATAATAGGACCTTAAATTTTAATATATATATTATATATATATATATATATATATATATATATATATATATATATATGTAATTCGCATTGTGTACACTGCATCTGGGTCTCAAAATTAAAAAGAAAATACACTTGGGGCTTTAAAATTAAAAAGAAAAGAAGAAAAACCCAATTTAATGAGAACCTTTTATGGGTTTACCCTCTTCATCGACAACATTCAATTTTTTTTAACTTTGAAGTCTAAGAGTCTCAACTACCAAAAGTCCAAAATCAATGCTACCTCTTTCAATCTTTCATCAAAAAAACCAAACCAAAGGTGGAAGAAAAGAAGTCGATCAAGATTCAACTATTCAATGCAACGCTCGAGTTTCAACATTCTCATTAATCATCAAGCATTGATTTAAGCATGGTTGCGAATCTGTGATTGCGAGTTGCGAGGTTCGGAACTCAAACAATCGGATGAATGGATGATTACAAGTTTTGCAACTGGTTTTGGTTCTTTAAATTCTTAGTCCTCAGTCATCACTGTCACTATGAATCTGTATTTACAATTTACAACTTACACCTTGTTTTATTTTTTATTCAAAGTATAATCCTCACAAGTCACGAAATTACAAAATTGTTACGATTGTGTTGTCTCTGTGAGGTGTAAAAGGGGTTGTGATATATTTGTGATTGTGACATTGGGTGATTTGAGTGACCGGTGAGAGTGACCAGGCCGTAAGGGTTACGGAATTGCGACCGACAACGACTAGGGGGCGTAAGGGCTACTAAGTACTAAGTGATAACGATCAACCAACAACCGAACAGGTCAGTGTTTGTGTTTTTGAATTCTACTTTTAATGATTTACTAATTTATTTGATTGTTTCTAATTCTTTTTTGTATTAAATTCTGATTTGGTTTCTAGGAATTGTTTTTGAATTGTTTTCAATTTGGTTAGGATCTAAATTGTTTCTAATTTGGTTAGAATCTGAATTGTTTTCTAGGAATTAAAAGTTAGAACTTAGTTGCTTAGAATAATGTCAAATCAAATCCGTAAGTTTGAATGTGGTGCATTAAAAAGGAATAAAAAAGGCTAAATGAGAAGCTTTAAATGAATCACTAAAAGAATTAATGTTAAAATTCGTAGTCACCAAAACGTCTAATAATCACGAAAAACTAGACGAAAATCTTGGACACGTTGATGAAAACCTTAATGAACCTATAAATAATGATAAAAACTTTGAATGAAAACCTTAATAAACCTTCAAATAATTATGAGAATTTTGAAAATCTTGATAAAAACCTTGATGAACCTACAAATAGTGATGAACATACAAATTATATTCAAACTAAAAAACCTCTAAATTATGTTGATCCTAATCAATGGAATAATATTAATAATAATTTTAAAGATCTATTTATGGAATAATAAGAATACTAATTTTTAACTCCGATTTATAAACTAATTAGTTTTTTATTACCGATTTAAAGCCCGGATAAAAAAGGAAGGTTTATATCAATATTTGTTGAGGGCCTCGTATTTTTTGTTCGCTTTGGGCCTCTAAAAACGTTAAGCCGGCCATGCTTATGTTCATCATATGTATGGCGTATTTAAACACCTCCTTGGTTATAATGAATTGATCGAAACTATTTTCAATACCACAATTTTGACGTGACGTAGTGTGTTTGTGAACTTTATTAAACGATAATATCATTAACGTGGTTAAACATATAAAAGAAACACTTTTGGAGACAAAAGCATAGCTAGCATACATTTATATAAGCGTGCTGATGTTTTTGAGTTTGATCGGTTTCATTTCTCATGATAACATCATGTTACTATCCGTTGATATAATCCGTGATACCCAAGAAATACCATATTATGAATACAACTCTGTTTTTTAATAAAGTTTAATACTGAAATGCCAAGAAAAAATTAATACAGCCAAAAATTATATCTTCTTTTTAATTAACAAACAAAAATTACTGATGATAAATTAAATTAGTATAAAAGTTAATAGTTTAGTTAAAAAGTGTATTATATATAAAGTGCGCATATCACGTTAGATATGCTAAAACATTAAAAATTTGATAGGTTCAAATTGTGAAGTGTTTGACGATTTGAATTATAATATCGAGTGTATTATATATACTATTTTTGAGTATATACAATGGACGTATGAAATTAAAATATTTGGAAAATATAAACCTATTGGATGAATTATTTCACAAATTGGTATATCCATGGATTCATACTTTGTACGAGTTCTACCCAAAGGATATAAATAGAAATTATTAGCGCACACTTAAATGTCCAATATATGCTTACATTCCTCTATATATATGGGAATTTGTTATTGTACTGTTTACATACATATATTACTAGTAGCAAAAGATATTAATCAAAACATGGAAAAATAGTGGACTTTTATTACACAATGGTTCTCTGTGTACATCTTAGTTGTATATTAGTTTCAGGAATTCAATATCATTTATTATTCATATAGCAGAAAAGTATCATGAATTTATATTTATAAAAAGGTAACTCTAATAAATCAATTTCCATCAAACATACGCCCCAATACCTGCTAATCTGTTATATATTTAGCACTGCAAATTAACCATCATACATAGCACTTAGATCATGATACAATAACAGATATAAACCTCATTCTTTTTGTTAGATTTCTTCAACTTATAGGCTTCTATCTTCTTCCCTGATATCCCTAAACTTTTGACTCTAACTTCAAAGATCCACCATTTTCATACTGCACTTATGATCTCCTAAGTTAAACAAACACATACCTACCAAAAAGATTGTAAAAATCAGACCTTTATAAGTCTTTACGACACCGAATGCCGCCCCTTTCTTGAAGGGGTCGATGCCGATTTCACATCATCAGGGTTACCCGACCCAATACTTCCAGATGAATCAGTCTCACTGTTCTCCGCGGTCCCACCTTTGCTCGACCATATTTTTGTCAAGATTCTCTTTGTGGCAAATAGACCTTTGACTTTATGAACTGGACCCTTGTCGGCTAGCGGGCTCTTTGCATGACCACCATTGCGTTCCAGCCTCATGGAGGCTAGCTCACCCCTCAAGGTCCTGAGTTCTTCGGCTGTAGCCACAGCATCCCAATCTTCTTCTGTGTTAGTTGTGGTTGACCTTGAGCTGCCATGGGAAGCAGTGTTGAGGTCCTTTATTGCTTTGGGTAGGTCAGGTGTACTGCTGCCAGATGTAGCTGCGGCTCGGACCTGTTCAAAGAAGAGGACTTGAACCACTACGCGCAACGGAAGCCTCTCGTTTTGAACTGCATGCATACATGCCTCGACTGAAAGCTTCTTGCAGTCCATTAGCCTGCATATTCTCTTCCTATCACTCTTACTGATCCGTGGGTGTGCCTGCATGTTACAAAAGATACACATAAATCAGGTGTTTCACATGTGAAACGAATTCTGATTCTTTAGCAAGGAGTATATGTACCTTTAGATACATATCTATGGCTCGATATATCCCATCATGGGCCGGTCTTGAAAAGCCTGAAACCGTCTCAGCAAGATCCATGAACATGGATAAAGGAAGGTTGGGGTCCTTCGCAATCTCAGCGAGGTAAGAATCAATAAGTTTAGCCACCATTAACTTTGAAGCTTCTGATAATATCCCTCCACTTGACCTTCTTACTTCTTGAATCTCATTTCCTTCTAACTCACCATTGTGATCTTGATCCCGAACCTTAAACTCCTCAACTATTTTCTGAACCATTTGCACATCATAAACCGTGGGTTCACCTTCTTTCGCTCGAATCAAAAGATCATGACCCGAAGCCTCCTCAAGCTGTTGACCGATCCTTTTGACCAACTCCATCTTCGCATTTTCCCCCAAGTCCACTAAAATAGCCATTTTTAAAAGCTTCAGCAAGAAACTACACGACAAGCTACCTTTCTCAGATGGCAAAAGCCAAATGATTGTGTCAACTATCGCCCTAGCTTTCATCATATCACCACTCATTATAACGCCTTTGTTGAACCCCGGTAACCTTCTAAAAGCAAAAGCTTTCAAAGCTTCGCCGATCACTTCATCATGTACTAAACCCTTGTTTTTAATATTCACAAGGACCCGTTTGTATAAATCGAGCTCCAGCTCAGCCAGGTCCTCCACCCACCAATCTGCAGGCACAGTCATGCTCCTAAGACCTCCGTTTAACACGTGGTTATTGTTTTCTTCTGGAAGCTTTTGTCGGTTATATGTATAAGACCAGTCAACCTTAGAAACATCAGTTGATACCTTAGAAGCTATAGCATCGATACAACGACTGACAAGCTTTAGCTCCTCAGACATCACCATCACAGATTTGGTGGTTTGTAGTACTATGATTGAATCTTTCCAGCTTCTGAAAATGCTCGAGCTTAGAAAAACATCGATTTTATATATCAGATTCCCTTTCTCCATCGTCTCATGCATCTCAAGGTACTCAGCAGCACAACGAGCATTGACCACATTGTAAGCATTTAACGTTACAGTCATACCGTAACAGAACTTAGCACATATCTCAAAAGCAGCTGGACCGCCAGGTATGTCATGAATGTCAATTTCATCACCGTTCCCGACCCCTTCGTTGGTGCTTGCTACTAACTTCTGTAATCGAGCACTCTTTGACAACAATGGAAACTGCAAACATGATTTATTAACAAAGTATTTAGAACAAAATAGCATGGTACAACTAGTTTAACTGGGCGGAAGAAGGGGTTTTACCTTATGAAGATAGAACTTTGCATCTCCTACATTGATGACAAAATCTGTTGCCAACTCTGAAGCTACATACCTGCATATCAAACCAAAAACACAATATAATTTCAATGAAAAAAAAGTGTTCTAAATCCATGGTACTTGGATCTAGGACATCAAATTTATCATTAACAATGAACAAAACGTGAAATTAACCGAGTATTTAAGCAAGTAATCGATGTTAATGATCATTAAAACTACAATCAGCATCCACCATTAGAACCATGAAATGAGCTGCATCAAGCTTAAATCAAAATCAACTAATGATATGATTACAGTCTCACAGAAGCTAACAAGAACTGAACAATACAAATTAGGGATTTATTTATATGTTTAACAAATCAAACAAGATGATGAACAGACATTAAAATTACAGAAGATGCATTTGAATCGAAATTTACCAAACATTATTATCAGTCTGAAACGTATCAGGTTTGGATCCAAGTTTCATGAACTTCATCTTGAGCACCTTCCGAACCCCAAATCACCTTCACTCCACAAACTGTTTATCTTGTTTCCACTTCAAAGTAAGTGCAAATCACCAACATCCCCAATTCAACAACCATCAAAACCCTAGCAATCAAAAAGAAAACAAGCTTCAAGATTGGATTTTTACTCCAAGATTCTTGAATTCAAAGGGGTTTTTCAAGATTTCTTGAAGAACCTTGTGTGTGGGTGTTTCTTGATGAAACTTTTGTGGGCTTTTTGCAAATGGGGAAGAAGAAGTGAGATCTGAGTAGAGGGTGTGAATATATAAGAGTTGGTGAGAATCTTTAACACCAGAAGAGAGAGAAAGTTGAGTGGGGGTGCATTTGTAATTTGTTGATTGACTTGAAGATGATGAAGAAGAGAGAAGAGGTTGTAATGAGGTGTGCCCTGGTTCAGCGGCAAAGCCCATGGACTCCGGGCGACCCGATTTACTCAGGAGACAAAGACAACAGTAACACACACTCTTCTCACTAAAATACGCTTTCTCTCTCTAGATAACCACTGGACTACTGGAGAGAGAGGATAAAAGACGCCCCACAACCACAGGCATAAATCTGCCTATTTTTGTGTAATTTCTCTCTAGAAACTCACACCCTGCTTCTTCTTGTCTCTTTTTGATGTTATCTTGAAATGGGTTTAGGGGAAATTGGATTTTCATAACAAAAACTATATGGGGTATAATTTGATAGTGTATATAACACTAGTTTTAACTTTTATTTTTGTTTTTAAAAAGAATTCTATCTAACAAAAAAGCAGCCCTAACGAAACTTTAAAGCGTTAAAAGTATACGTAGACTTTTCTTGTTTTTGTCCACCCGGAATTAAAACAACACCCCTCGGATCATGGTTTTGTTGTTTTTTCTTCCGGAACAATTTTCGTCACTCACCCAAAACCACAATGTATTATCACCTATATTGTACCACACATAAATTTACACCGAAAAAATGTGAAAAGGAGAAATAAAAATATATGTGACCACAGAGAAATTGAATAAAATAGGAAAAAAAAACAAATGTGATACTGATTTATCATACGAACAAAACTAGAAAAACCGAACCCCACTCTCTCCTTAGGATGCGATTATTTATAAAAATAAAAATAAAAGTTAAAAGCCCCGTTTATCATATCTTCAATATGGATTATTATATGGATTATTATCCGTTGAAAGGTCCATTTTCGATTTTCAAGATCTAGATTAAAGAAACCGCATTACCGTTGAAGATCGAGAAACCCTGCAAAACAGATGGAAAACAGCATCTTGGAATCAGTTGCATTACGCCATTGAAACGGCAGACAACAAGCATATATTGCTCTGTTTCAGTACAAGATAAGCCAATTAAATACTGGTTCCAATTAATTGCAATAAAAGATCACAAAATCAGTTCATTACCAAACTAAATCGAACCCATATGAACTAACGCTCATCAATTAATAATCCTGCAATTATCCCACTTGAATTTAAGAATCAAGAGACAAAACCCCCCAAAATCCACTCTCTTTGCACATCTAGATTCGATCCAAATATCGTATCAAGTTGTAAAAGGTAAACGCACCTCAAAAGGGTATCAAAACAGCATCTTTACATACAATATTCATGTTTGTATGCAGATCATATGGTGGAATTCACTATTCAGCCATTGAAGCATAACCTGTGAAGAAACAGTATGAACAGTTACTTCAGATGATCAAAAATGGAAACCGTGGGTCATTTCTGCATTACAAAATGCATAAAACAACAAAGCATGTCAACCCCACCACCAAAAAGCACACAGACAGACAGACAAACATCCGTTAAGAAGAAGACAAACTGTTTTATAAAGAATCCAACAGAGCCACTACAATCTATCTTTCTTTCTTTGTGTAGAATCTTGTGCTTTTGCTTTCTTGAATCTGAAAACCGTAATTGGGTGGTGAAAAGGATTTAAAAGATGAAAAAGAGCTTTCAATTTGACGTCTTTTTGTGTTGGGTGGATGATTTGAGTTGAATTTTGCAGAGATTTTAATATGAGGGTTGGAGTGATTAATGTGAAAGACTCAAGAGCCCAATCTGCGGGGTATGTGATGCACGCCAATGCTGACAGTCTGCTGTTTTTTGCACCCTATTAAATGAGGACTTTGTAACTGTCCTTTTGTAATTATTTGCATTTAGCTGTTGTTCTTCTTCAAGGATCACATTCAAATTCATTGATTTACTTTATCCAGTATGAGGATGTTACTGTATTTCTTCCGGTAACATTTGATATTTATCTTTTGAAGACATGTATGGGTTCATGTTTATAAAAATTGCAATATGTAGATTGTAAGAATAGATTCTAGAGGTAGATAGTAAGGTGATATTCTCTTCGGAGACAATTTGTTATAAAGTGCCGAAACCGTGTTAAATTTTGATATTATATTTATATTATATATAAAGCATATAAGAAAAATAGTTTAAAAATATCATTAAATTAAGAACACTTACATCATTCAATCACAAGGTACAACCATTTCAAGGGTAAAATGATATTTTTAACATTATTTATAAATTAACTCTTACATTTAGTTACATAATAACCTTATAATTACTATAAATTACATAAAACTTTACATTATCTACCCATAAACAAAAAAAATTAATTTGTTTTAAGATTTTTGTTATATCAATCTATCTTGTTTAAAAAATATTTGATATTACAATCGTAAATAGTATCTTTTAAACGTTTTGGAGTAAATTTTTTGCTAAACCGATATGTAATTTGTAACTTACAATCAGTTAATGCATAAATGTACAAGTTGTCATATAAAATTCATTTATTTAGTGTTTAAGTTTTAGTTTAGAAAAAAATACAATAAACTTTTGTGAAATTGCTATAAGAATAATAAAAATTAGAAACTTGTATCGAATGTAAAATGTTGTCCCGTCGTATTACGCGGGCACCCTTCTAGTATAAAACATATGGGATGGGTATTTTAAGATGCTATAAAATTAAAAACAAGTACTTAATTCAATGCATAAGATACAATAAATTTTAAGGGTAAAATAGTACTTATACACTAGTTACGTATTAACCCTTACAATTAGTTACAAATAACCTTATACTTACTAATATTTACATAGAATTTTTCATTATCCATAAATAAAAAAAACTTAATTTGTGTAAGATTTCAGCTATATATTTTAATCTATCACATTTAAAAACTTTTTGAGACTACAATTATAACTTGTGTTTTTTTAAACGTTTGGTGAAAACTTTTGCTGAACCGGTTTATATTTTATGAGGTACAATAAGTTAATGCGTAAATATACAAGTAATCATACATAACCCATTTATTTGGTATTTAAAATTTTAGTTTATAAAAAACATAACAGACTTTTACAAAAATACTATAAGAAAAACAAAATATTAAAAACATATGCGGATATAAAACGTGACCCGCTACATTGAGCGGACACCCTTCTAATATCTTATAGACCAATTAAGTTGCATGTGAATTTCAGTATGTTTAAGTATATACATAAAAAAGAGGCTAGCGTTTGTGAAAATACATATCTACACAACTTTATTTTTTCCAATCAAAAGGTAGATATATTAGGTGATGAGGAAAACATAATATTTCGATTTAATTTACATTTCTCATTAAATTGTTATGTATATGTTTTTATGCAAACTTTAAGGGTTTTAACATAATACTAGATCTGAAAACGTACCCTTATATGTGTATGAGTGAGTGTCTTCTTTTCAAAACCGATAGGATGTTGATAATTGCGAGAAATGCATAAGACATGTACATAGTTCTTTTACACAGATTGTGTATATTGAAAAACTACAATATTAATGCTTTCACAATTTTAAATTGAACGATAAATTCTCATACCCATAGCTTAACTTGAAACCTTACTTTTTTGTCACATTTTAACTTCAATACAAGACCATTTTTTTAAAATAAAGTATTAACACATATCTCAAATGAACCACTTAAGTAGGATTAGTGATTTAGAGTGAAGAGTGGACTCTAATCACACCATCACACTAGCTACACCATAAACACAGTAGTCAAATTTTACTATGTCACACCTCACACATCACACCTCACACATCACACCTCACACATCACACCTCACACATTACACAACACACTCAAATTTGGAGATGGTGGTGTTACCACACTATGACACACTACACCATTGCTAGGGCTGAAAACAAACCGAAAGTTCAGCGAATAGTTCGTGATCGTTCGGCAGGAAGTTCGTTTATGTTTGTTCGTTTAATAAACAAATAAACACGAACAATGAAATTCCGTTTGTGTTGGATCAAGAAAAATGCTGGTGCAACCAAAACCAAATCACTTAGACAAATTTTGGTGCTACTTACAAAGGCTTCCAAAGCCAAGTGTGGAACTTCCGAAGGAAGTAGAGTTCTTCCGAAGACAGAATGAAAGTTTTGCTTCCAAAGGCAAAACTCTACTTCCGAAGACAAAGTGTTCACTTCCGAAGATCAAGTCTCAAAAGAAGAAATCAGAAGACTACTTCCGAAGTATGAAGAAAGAAGAAGTTCTCAAGTCTCGGAAGAAGTAGCTTCTTCCAAAGTATAAGTGGCTTCGGAAGTACTTGTTCTTCCGAAACCATTTAACCTTCGGAAGACCCTGCTATGAACTAGTGGACATAAGTATGGTCTCTGACACTCCGTTGCAGACCTCTGATACTACATGGCGTTTTCTCAAAGAGCCATGTAGTTGACCATACTTTATTCCACTATTCACATTTTTATGTTAGTACAAGTTACCAACTTTAGTTGGTGACAAAAGGTAAGTCAGGGACATGTACTGACTACCATATCTCAGATAAAGCCTTATACCTTAAACTATAGCTTTGTAGTATTTGCTTTAGTTAGAGGATTCCAACTGGTATCAAAGTATATCCGATTGTAGGTAGTATTATATATAGTTTCTCATTGTAACTCATAATAGCATGCTTGTAAGAGTCTTGTAATACTTGAGTTGAGAAGCAATATATGCAAGTACCTTGAAAATTACTTCTTGTGTTTGATTACTACTTATTATATTGTTATCAACTCTTAGAGACGTTGCTTTCATCCGAGTGTTGTTTAAGTGAGTTTGAGAGAAAAACCAAGTGTTTAGTGACATAAACCAATCCTGCAATTGGTACGGTGAAATGAACGATCATATCAGATCTACTTGCGAAGCTTACAAAAACTCTCTACTCAGAAAGCAATCTTTACTCTCGAAAGTAACTTTTACCTTCGAAGTAGGAAGTGCCTTCAGAAGACAAATTACCTTCGGAAATGTTTTATATTCGGAAGAGAGATTTTACTGTGTAACGGAATCTCTTGGGCCCCACACTGTAAAAAGTAAAGATTTTGTTAATGATGTCGGATTATTTAACTGAATTAAACCTTACCACCCCTATCACTTCATCCAGTAAACCATCACATCATCTTATCCTAACCACATTACCGCTATTTCACCCTCTTTTAATAATCTCAACTATTCACTCTCATCTTCTTACCACAATTTTTACAGCCCTAAAAGTTTTCTCTCTCCCAAATTCACCCAAGCTCAAACTGCTCTATCTTCACTTTCTCTCAATGGCCTTTAATCCTCAACACAACCAAGTCGCACTTCTTGAATCTTCAAGAGATGCGGACTTCTCTAAAATTATCTTTTTTCTCACCCAATCATCCTACTACATCGCCTTGACTGTTAATCCCACGGTTTACCTCAATCACATGATTGAATTTTTGGGCAACAGTCAGGTTGAAACCCTCAATGGGGTTCGTGTAATACGATCCTGCATTTGTGGCCAAGAGTTGGTCATCTCTGAACAACTCATCAGGGAGCATTTGGAGCTTCATGATGAAGGTGCCCCTATTGAGTTCCCCAAGGAAGATTTAGACAGCACCTACATCCTCATAGGATATGGTGGAGACGTGAGCAGGTCGATTGTCTACAAATTCAACTTCTCCTACAACTAGAAGTTCCTCCTGCACATTGTCCTTCATTGTCTGTCAAACAAATCTGGGGGATGGGACCAAATCTCATGAACTAGGGTGCTTAGTTCATGGATTAGTGAGAGGCCTACTCTTTAACTACTCAAGATTTGTGCTGACAAATATCATTACAAATCTAAAGAGGGAAACATTTTTTATGTATCCTAGATTTCTTCAACACATCATCAATTGTGAACTGGACCAGAGTCGGCTTGTCTGTGCAGCCACTTTGCATTCCCTCACATGAGGCCAACCATCTTCAAGACACTGAAGAAGGTATCCACCAACTTCACTGGAAGATACACTTCTTTACCTCCTAGTATGACTGAGCAAATAGCTCCTGGTGACATCTCTGTTCACCCCACATGTGATAAACCCATACCGGCAACTACAACCACAATGCCAACACTACCTTCTCCTCCATCACCATCACTTACACAAGACGCCCAAAAAAACCCTTGTTCAATCTACTCTGATTGAACAAGCTCCTCCTGTTCAACCTAAAAAGGCTAAAGTGGAACATTAGGCTCCCACTCAGTCTGAGGTCTCACCATCCTTCACCATTGACCTCAATATGGGTCTTGAGCCTCCTTAGTCTCAAACCTATGAGCCCACTAACCAATCTGAAAGCCCTCAGGGTGAGTCTTTACACTCCTCTGAGTAGCGAATAAGGGACAGCCCCATCAGAGGCTCAATGCCTGTAGACATTGACCAAGGTCCCGGTCAGTAGGTTTAACCTCCTTATCTTTCACTAACCTTCTCTTTAAAACTGATGAAGATATAACATCCCTCTATGGCAATGATGTTGATCTACAACACCCTCTCCAAGATCAACAGAGCCTAGAGAGACCTTTTATCTCTAGCCCCCATCAGAAAACCCTTGCTGAGGTGAGTCCCACTGATGTGGAGGGGACTCATGCAGATTCAGCTGCCACTACAAAAGGTGCCTCAATGGACCTTATGGATAACATTTCTGAGACTGAATCAATCGCAACCATGCCTTTTGATGACTTTGAAAGGGACATCATTAAGCAGGGGAAACCAGGGTGCCAAGAAACCACATCTTGTGGTGAGGCTGAACATACTAGGTATGTTACCTCATCTCCCTATGATTCTTCAAAAGAAGATGAGGGAAACATGCAACTCTTCATCCAAGACCTACTATCTAAAGTCTCAAACCTTGAATCCAAGGTTAGGACTTTAGAAAAAAGGTTTGCCACTCAGCAACTTGAGATTGACAATCTCAAGTCTCAACTAGCTGAGAGACAGATTGAGAGATCTGTTAGGCATGTACATGTTCAGGTCTCCTTGACCTCTTCCTCCAGCTCATCTATCTCTCAAGGTGATGCTACCAAAAAGGGGGGATAGTGTTTAGATACAAACATCTGAGGAACCACAGAGCCAAACTTTAACTTCCAAATTCACGACTCCCATTACAACTTTCTCTGAGCCATCTCAGGTCCTACTGCAAATTAACCAAAGGATGCTCAAAGATCTCTACAGACTCTTCTCCAAGTTTCTGCTGAGATCTTCTCTTGATCATCCAAGCTTGATGCAGCAATGATGTATTTCGGAGTTGAAGAATTTCAGAGGCTAAGTGCACCTTCTACCACTGTGGAAGAAGTTTGTCAACCTAAGGTCCACATGGAACCTGAGATTCAATTCGAAGGGAAAATGAGGACTGATGGCCTAGCAACTGAAACAGTTGGGACAGAATCTGCATCCCCTCAAACTTCCGAAGCTGAAGTTAAAGCCTCGGAAGAACAAGCCGAATCTTCCGAAGCTGAAATAGAAGCTGCGGAAGGATTGTTCATAATGTCCGAGGAACTAATCATCACAGATGCAATCCTTGAACTGGCATCTGAGGTGAATAGTGAGGACTTTCTTGATCAACTTCTTGTTCAGACACCCTCTCTGTTTCTTCAACAATCAGAATCCACTCTCCAAGAACCGCCAAAGTCAAGTTCTTCAAAAGATAACAAAGGAAAACAAAAGATGACTGCGGAAGAGCTTCAGGATGAGGAGAAAACTGAAAAGTTAAAATGAAAAGGAAGACTTCCAACTGGGAAGCTGTTAGCTGCTAGTACTAAAGCAGCTGCAGCCAACCAAGAGGCAGTTAACAACAAAAGGAGAGAAGAGATCATTGACCAGCTCATCAAGCTTGGAGCTGCCAATGAAGAAACACTCTTGCTACCATTAAAGGAGTTGGTGGAACTGGAAAAGGCAACCAGGCTGCAGCAGGAAGCAGCATGGTTGGCCTTAGAGGAAGAGAAAGAAAAGGAGCAGAGGGAAGCTGACATGCAGCTCAGGAGGGAAAAGATAGCCTTCCTAACCTCCAGAGGGTTCTCTCTTCAAGAACTGTCTCCACACAATGATGAAACGATCCTATGGCTCTTTAACAAAGAGCAGGATCAATTGGAGAAAGAGAGAAAAAGGGCTGCAAGAGATAAGTGGAAGGAGAAGAAGAAAAGGGAAGAAGAAGCTAGGGCCTCTGCAACCAAGAATATATGTGACAAAGCCTGGATGAAAGACTATCTCCAGGCTCACGGCTTCTCTAGAAGGCAAGTGGGTCCCATGTCTAAGAGGACACTCCAACGAATAGTCAGTGAAGTCAAGGCTGATATTTGTTTGGGGAAAAGGAGAGAGATGTACAAAAGGGTACAGGGGATAACCTTCACACTAACCACTCATCCCAACCTGAACCAATTCCCTCTCCATTCACCATCAAAACCGAGCCTTACACTCCTGAACCCACACCTTTACCCTCATCCACTTCCTCACCCCAACCACCAAAATTGCCCATCCTTCAACCCAAAACTCTTACCAGAACCACCTCACCTCATCCTACCCAACAACCTTTCAAACCATCCTCTCAACCTTCCAAACATCTCTCTCTAGAAGAGTTTAAGACGATCAAGACCAGGATCACCAGCTGCATAACTCTGAGTGACATTTCCTGTGAGGAAGACTTCATCAAACTAACCTATGTTGATGGATCTTTATGTTCCGTCACAAGAGATCAATTTCTTGGTCTGCCTAGAGGAACACTGGACCATGCTGCAAAACTTCTAGGCCTCAACTCAAACTCATTAAATGATGAAGAGAAGAGAATAAGAAGGAAGATGGTGACTTTGCTGGATACAAAGAAAGAGGACAAGATCCGTAGTCAGTCTCTTGTGCCTAGAAAGAAGATAATCCAGTGGAGGTTCGATAAAGCTACTCAAAACTTTATTGTGGAAAGAGAGAATGGTGAAGTCAACAGGCTGAATGACATCTCTCTACTACACTCTAGCAGGTTTGATATTACTGAGTTAGCACAGAAACCATTCTCAAACCCCTCCAACTCTGAAACTGCTGCACACATCAGAAACTATCTCAGTAGTCTTCATCTGACTGAGTTAAATACAAAAGCCAAGATTGAAAAAGAGTTGAAGTTGAGAAGAAGGGAAGACAAGAATAGACCTCCCATCAAAGGCGTAACCTTTCTATAGATGGTGGAGGGTCCTGAATTGGAACCTATAGTTTGATGGGAATATGATTATAGTTCCAATCAACTAAATCTTTTCAGAGGGCACAACAAAAGGTACACATCATTCAAGGAGACAGACTGGAGATCCTGTCTACCAGAGATCTATACAAACTTCTTAGCACCACATCAGGGAAGAACAAGGAAACTGATAAGTATTTACTATCCTTGGTGCTGAAAGTTTTGAGGATCAAAAACAAGTAAGGTTTTGGTAGCATCAACCTAGGGGGAGTTTGTTGGATCAAGAAGAAGGCTGGTGCAACCAAACCCAAATCACTTAGACAAATTTTGGTGCTACTTACAAAGGCTTCCGAAGCCAAGTGTGGAACTTCCGAAGGAAGTAGAGTTCTTTCGAAGACAGAATGAAAGTTTTGCATCCAAAGGCAAAACTCTACTTCCAAAGACAAAGTGTTCACTTCCGAAGATCAAATTGTAACACCCGGTTATTTTAAGAAGACAAGACATGAAGAATAAAATAAAGAAAAGCAATAAGTCCAAGTGGAAGGACTTAAAGTGTCCAAAAGGACAAATCTTTGAAAAGTTGGTGTAAAGGTGGGCATGGCCGCCCACCCTCACTTCACATCACCATTTTCTTTCGGTTTTAGAGAGAGAGAGCAGAGGAACTCTCAGCTAAAGAAAAGAAGAGAAGAAGAAATCGAATTCAAGGTAAGAATTCATGGTTTTAAGTGTTTATGACGGGTTTTATCCCGGTTACATGTGCTCGGGTGTGTGTGTTTGGTGTTGTTTTTAGGTGTTTGAACTCTTTTGCAAGCGGGTTAGAAAGGAAGAAAACACCCAAGTTACACCAGGTGAGTTCTAGACCTCGGTTTTTACTTGTTTTAAACTATCTTTGGTGCTGAAAATGTATTAAAATGATTTTACAAGTTTATGTATGTTTACCGTATGTATGGTGCATGTTGGATGTTAATTCTTGAATGCTTAAAGGTTACTCCTGTTAGAATAGCCATGTTAAGCTTATAACAGATGGGTTCGATGATTGAGTTTGAAAACATACTGGGAACATGTTACACAGGAGGTCCATGCGCCTACATAAGGCTCATGCGCCTGAAAATGCCTTAGAAAGATTTAAGTGTAATCCATGCGCGTGAACAGTAGCCTACGCCTAAGATTGACTTAGGAATATTTAAGTATATCCTATGCGCCTGAACAGTGGTCCATGCGTCTGGAAATGTTAGCCGGGCGACTAAGTGTAGGGCCATGCGCCCCAATAGTGCCCATGAGCCCAAGTGGCTCATGCGCCTAAGTGTCCATGCGTTCGAATGACCTACGCGTCCATGTGTCATACGCCCGAATAGTGCCCATGCACCTGATTAGTTTATGCGCCTAAGTGATAAAATAATTATGTGTTGGCTGATGCGCCTACATAGTGAGGAAACGCCCAAACAGGGCTCATGCGCCAAAATAGTGTCAAAGCGCCCAGACACTTAGAAATTTTACAGAATTTTTGGGAGTCTGTGCTTTTAGGCTTTTGACCGTGGTTGACTAGGCTTATTTATGATGATGTTCCATGCATGATTATGATGTTCCTTATTATTGTTATTGCTATTATTATTATTACTTATAGTATGTGACTTTACGTGGTATGTTTATTATCGTAACGCAAAGTATTTTGTAATAATAAAGAGGAAGAGCAATAAAGAAAAGAAGAGGAACATTGATAAAATGTTAAAAGTCTTGCAAACTTACAGGAGGTACACGACCATGTTGTCGTTAGCTCAACTGTGTTGCAGGTTAGCTACCCTATTATGCACACAGGGCCAATCAATTGGGATTGGCAGGACCTTTGTAGCGTGTCCTGGGTGATTGGTCGGCCTTGTACATAGTACACAGAACCCTTTCGAGGATATAGTTGACCCTTTCAAGGGATACAGTGACCATTTCGAGGGATACGGTTGACCCTTTCAAGGGATACAGTTGACCCTTTCGAGGGATATAGTTTACATTTCGAGAGATATAAATGGCCCATCACCCATTTTCCATCGCGCATATAGTTGGGGTATTGCTCATTGGTCCATACAGAAAGTGAAAGATAAAGATAAAAGTTTACAAAACATACAAGGCATACAGTAAAGAGAACGAACATTATCTGTTCATATAGTTAATGCGTGCTCGCATATACAGTGCAGAGTTGTATTTTACAGAAAAGAGTATTTTCATATACAACATATAGAAAGTATTTTATTACTTATAAAACTAGAACTCACTCAGCGACGCTGACTTTTATACATTTTCAGTTGGCAGGTAATTATTGCTGAGGATGGCATGAGGGTGAAGCTACTTGGCAGGGGAAGACTGACATCCATTCGTATTCTATGTTGTGTTGTTTTGTAATGCAGTAAAACAATTCTTTTGTAAATAGTTTATGATGATGTATTGCTTAACAACAGTGATTTAAATGAAATGAATGGTTTTTGATAAATCATTTCCGCTACTTAAGTTCGTATAATTATAATGTGTAGTGTTTTAACTGCTGTGATTGACCAACTGTGAGGTGCCCCGGGACTGGGGTCTTACAAGTTGGTACAGAGCCAAAGTTTAAGAGAATTGGGTTAAATAAACTTTTAAAACCTAAACTTAAACTGGAAATGGGACCAATGGAGGGATGTCAGCCCGAGTAGCTACGTGCCATCAGGTATGTCTTTTCTTAATGTTAACCGGTATTATGTACGCATGTTATTTGATTATGTGCTCTTAGTCGATTTAGATACTGATTAAGTCAGGATAGAAGATAGTTGGGGTATGAAGAGTAAAGTAAGTGGCTAATCACAACTGGCTACTGTAATTAGGGACTTACTATACTTGATATAAACTAAGTGTTACCTTGAATGACCGCGTTAGTGTTTGGATCTTATAGTGTGCTTTTAGAGGATGGCTGGCGGTAGATCTTCAAAAGCCTCTCGTGGTGGAGATCACGGTTTTGCTCCGCGACCCAAGAGAGGGAGACCGAGAGTCAAGAAAGTGGTTCATGAAGAACCATAGACCCCTCATCCGGATGGTGGCGACGAGAGCACCAATCTAAGAGCCTCAGTAAAGGAGGCTATGGTGGTAGAGGTTCACCAGGTCATGCAGATGATTCTACCATCTGTGGTGACCGAAGTGATCAAGGCAGTAAGGGAAGGGGAAAGAAGGAAAGAAACAGGTCCTTGGGAGGACAGGAACAACCAGAGCCAGAAACGGTTCTCTCTGATGACGAGGAGGAGGAAGAAGAAGAGCTTGCGCCGGAGGCGACCCGAGGCTGTAACTATGGGGCGTTTATGAGATGCAAGCCCCCTACTTTCGATGGAAACGGCACTGCTGCAGCTGCTCACCGGTGGTGAGGGAAATGGAGGCTATCCTTGATATCAGTGAATGTCGTGAAGATCAGAAGGTGAAATTCGCTACCCACTCTTTTATGGACTCGGCTTTGTGCTGGTGGGACAACATTGTCCAAGCCGAGGGTAGCAGGGCCATTGGGAGAATGAGATGGCCTGAACTGAAGAAGTTAGTGACTGAGGAATTTTGTCCTCACAGGGAGATGGACAAGATAGAAAGAGACTTCTTGCAGCTGGAGGCGGGAACGATGACACACAGCAGTACACCATTAAATTAATGAAATGGCGCGTCTGTGCCCGATCAGTGACACCACTATCACGAAAGATTAAAAGATACATCCAAGGCTACCGGTGGATATCCGTAGACATATGATCGCCGCCCGGCCAAGCACTTTTAGGTCGGCGGTTGACTTGGCTGGCAGATTATATGATGAACACGAGGTGGTGGTGGCTGAGGTGAATAAGAAGGGTGGTGGTGACCGGAACTGGAATGGGAAATGGTTGGACGTGGTGGAGCCACTCCAACAATAAGGTGGCAAAGGTGGGTGACCGACGTATGATCACATCTGGTGCAGGGTTGAAGAAATGTGGCAAATGCGGAAGGGATCATACTGGTGAGTGCAGGATGGGAATGAACGTATGCTTCAGGTGTGGCCAGCCTGGCCACATCGCTAGAGACTGTAAGACACCAAGGGCGGAGAGCTCTGGAGCAGAGAAGAAGAAGCCGGAGGAAGGAGGGCAGAGGGCAAGTGCTAGAGCTTACACTATGACCTGGGAGGAAGCCAGAGCTGATCCCGATGTTATGTCAGATATGTTTCCAGTAAACCAAACTTGTGCCTCTATATTGTTTGATTCCGGTGCTAGCAGGAGTTTTATTTCCACTGCTTTCTGTGCTAAGTTTCCTGTTAGTAGTAGAAAGGTCAGTACACCATTCGATGTAGAAACTGCTATTGGTAAGTCCACTAGAATTACTGATGTGATAGAGGACTGTGCCATAGAACTAGAAAGTCGTAGGTTTGCTGCTAGATTACACGTGATACCCCTAGGTGGATTTGATGTAGTACTAGGGATGGACTGGTTAGCAACCTATGAAGCAAACATCGTGTGTCGCAAGAAGATGATCCGATTAATAGCGCCTGACGGGAATAAGGTGATGTTTTATGGTGATTGCATCATGATGATCCCGAAAGTGATTTCGATGGCGGTGGTGGGAAAGTGCATGAGGCGTGGATGTAGTGCCTACTTGGCCTATGTAAGGATGTGGACGCGCCAACACCACAACTATCTGATGTACCAGTTGTGTGTGACTTTCCGGATGTGTTTCTAGAAGATTTACCAGGTGTGCCACCGGACCGTGAGATTGAGTTTTAAATTGATTTGATACCCGGTGCTCAACCCATTGCCAAAGTACCGTATCGGTTAGCTCCCACAGAAATGAAAGAACTGATGGAGCAGTTGCAAGAGTAGCTCGATAAGGGGTTCATTAGACCGAGTATCTCTCCTTGGGGTGCTCCAGTCCTGTTTGTGAAGAAGAAAGACGGTAGCATGAGGATGCGCATCGACTACCGGGAGCTGAACAAGCTGACAGTGAAGAACCGGTACCCCTTACCGAGGATTGATGATTTGTTTAATCAGCTTCAGGGTGCCAGTTGGTTTTCAAGGATAGATCTTCGACCTGGTTATCATCAGCTGAAGGTGAAGGAGCAGGATATCCCTAAAACAGCTTTTCGCACGCACTACGGTCACTATGAATTCCTTGTTATGTCATTTGGTCTGACCAATGCGCCAGCTGCTTTTATGGACTTGATGAATCGAGTGTGTCGGCTGATGTTAGATAAATCAGTGATTGTGTTTATTGATGATATCCTGATTTATTCGAAGAGCGAGGAGGAGCATGCCGATCATATTCGGGAGGTGTTAGAGACCTTAAGAAGGGAGAAGTTGTATGCCAAATTCTCCAAGTGCGCATTCTGGTTACGCGAAGTTCAATTCTTAGGTCACGTGATAAATCCCGGGGGGATTATGGTAGACCCTGCTAAGGTGGAGGCTGTGATGCAGTGGAAGTCTCCAAGGACGTTATCCGAGATTCGTAGTTTCTTGGGGTTGGCGGGGTATTATCGAAGGTTCATTCAGGACTTTTCCAAGATCGCTTCTCCACTAACCAAGTTGACCCGAAAGGATGTAAAGTTTATATGGGGTCAAGCTCAAGAACAGGCGTTCGAGGAGTTAAAGGTGAGGTTGACTCAAGCTCCTGTCTTGTTATTACCTGAAGGAAGCGAGGATTTGGTGGTATATTCAGATGCTTCTTACTCGGGGTTGGGGTGTGTATTAATGCAGAGAGGGAAGGTTATAGCCTATGCATCCCGACAATTGAAAGTTCATGAGGTCAACTACCCTACTCATGACTTGGAGCTAGCAGTCGTTGTCTTTGCACTAAAGATTTGGAGGCACTACCTGTATGGGACGAAGTGCACCATTTTCACTGACCATAAGAGCTTGAAGTAATTCTTCGAGAAGAAGGATCTGAACATGAGGCAGAGGTGATGGTTGGAGCTTATAAAGGATTATGATTGTGAGATCCATTACCATCCGGGCAAAGCCAACGTGGTGGCTGATGCTCTTAGCCGGAAGGAGAGGCCCGTGCCGATTTGGGTGAAAGCATACCAACTAATCATGACCTTTGATGTAATGAAGCAAGTCAAGGAGTTTCAAGATGAAGCATTAAAAGAAGATCATCTAAACTCTGAAAGAATGAGAGGTCTGGTTGGGGAATTGGGTGAAAACACACTTGGTGTTAAAACTTGATTTGGACGAGTGTGGATTCCTCATTTCGGGGATCTACGTGTGAGGATTCTGGATGAAGCTCACAAGACTCGATACTCCATTCATCCTGGTGCCACAAAGATGTATCAAGATATGAAGAAAGATTATTGGTGGCCGGGTATGAAGCGTGACGTGGTGGAGTATGTGAGTAAGTGCCTTACTTGTTTGCAAGTGAAGGCGGAACATCAGAAGCCGTATGGGAAGATCCAACCTTTGGATATACCGGAATGGAAGTGGGAGCACATCACCATGGATATCATAACGAAGTTGCCACGTACTCCGATGGGGTACGATGCCATATGGGTGATTGTTGACCGTTTGACGAAGAGTGCTCACTTCCTACCGATCTGCGAGACATATTCATCCGAGAGGTTGGCTGACCTGTTCATCAAGGAGATTATGACTCGTCATGGTGTGCCGGTGTCCATTATGCCTGATTGCGACACCCGTTTACATCTAAATTCTGGAAGAAATTCCACAATGCCATGGGGACGATGTTACATATTAGCACAACTTATCACCCCCAAACTGATGGTCAGTCAGAAAGGACCATTCAGACACTGGTAGACATGCTTCGGGCATGTGTGATTGATTTTGGGGGAAGTTGGGATGACTACTTACCGTTAGCTAAATTCTCGTACAACAATAGCTATCATGCCAGCATTGGCATGCCACCATACGAGATGCTATACGGTAGGAGATGGAGAACACCCGTTTGTTGGGGTGATATTGGTCAGAAGAAATTGGGGAGCGTCGAGGTCATTGAGACTACAACTGAGAAGCTTGAGAAGATTAAAGCCTTCATGAAGGCAGCTAAAGATAGGCAGAAGTCGTATGCCGATAGACGACGCAAACCGATCAAGTTCCAGGTGGGTGACCGGGTTATGTTGAAGGTCTCACATTGGAAGGGTATTATCCGATTCAGGAAGTGGGGCAAGTTGAGCCCAAGATATATAGGCCCTTTCCGAATCATTGCTCGAGTAGGAGAGGTGGCCTATAAATTGGAGTTACCAGATGAGTTAAGTGGAATTCACCCGACATTCCATGTATCTCATCTGAGAAAGTGCTTAGCTGATAACGACATGATTGTTCCACTAGAGGACATTAAAGTAGATGAAAGGATCAATTATGTAGAGCAACCAGTGGCAATCATCAATCGTAAAGAGAAGAGGCTGAGAAGTAAAGTGATTCCCCTTGTGCGTGTACAGTGGAAGCACAGGAAGGGATCCGAGTCTACATGGGAGACCGAGGAGGAGATGAGGCAGCATTATCCTCATCTGTTCGAGGAATAACAGGTTTCGGGGACGAAACCTATATAAGGGGGTGGACTTGTAACCCCGGTTATTTTAAAAAGACAAGACATGAAATAAAAGAAGAAACAATAAAATCCAATGGAAGGACTAAAAGTGTCCAAAAGGACAAATCTTTGAAAAGTTGGTGTAAGGTGGGCATGGCCGCCCACCCTCACTTCACATCACCATTTTCTTTCGGTTTTAGAGAGAGAGAGAGCAGAGGAACTCTCGGCTAAAGAAAAGAAGAGAAGAAGAAATCGAATTCAAGGTAAGATTAGTGTTTTTAAGTGTTTATGACGGGTTTTATCCCTGTTCATGCTTATGTGCATATGTGGTTGTGTATGTGCTCGGGTGGTGTGTTTGGTGTTGTTTTTAGGTGTTTGAACTCATTTGCAAGCGGGTTAGAAAGGAAGAAAACACCCAAGTTGCACCAGGTGAGTTCTAGACCTTGATTTTTACTTGTTTTAAACTATCTTGGGGCTGAAAATGTATTAAAATGATTTTACAAGTTTATGTATGTTTACCCGTATGTATGGTGCATGTTTGATGTTAATTCTTGAATGCTTATAGGTTATTCCTGTTAGAATAGCCATGTTAAGCTTTAACAGATGGGTTCGATGATTTGGTTTGAAAACATACTGGGAACATGTTACACAGGAGGTCCATGCGCCTAGATAAGGCTCATGCGCCTGAAATGCCTTAGAAAGATTTAAGTGTAATCCATGCGCCTGAATAGTAACCCATACGCCTAAGATTGCCTTAGGAATGTTTAAGTATATCCCATGCGCCTGAACAGTGGTCCATGCGTCTGGAAATGTTAGCCGGACGACTAAGTGTATGGCCATGCGCCCCAATAGTGCCCATGCGCCCAAGTGGCTCATGCGACTAAGTGTCCATGCGTCCGAATGACCCACGCGTCCAAGTGTTCATACGCCCTAATAGTGCCCATGCACCTGAATAGTTCATGCGCCTAAGTGATAAAATGATTAAGTGTTGGCTGATGCGCCTACATAGTGAGAAAACGCCCAAACAGGGCTCATGCGCCAAAATAGTGTCAAAGCGCCCAGACACTTAGAAATTTTACAGAATTTTTGGGAGTCTGTGCTTTTAGGCTTTTGACCGTGGTTGACTAGGGCTTATTTATGATGATGTTCCATGCATGATTATGATTGTTCCTTATTATTGTTATTGCTATTATTATTATTACTTATAGTATGTGACTTTACGTGGTATGTTTATTATCGTAACGCAAAGTATTTTGTAATAATAAAGAGGAAGAGCAATAAAGAAAAGAAGAGGAACATTGATAAAATGTTAACAAGTCTTGCAAACTTACAGGAGGTACACGACCATGTTGTCGTTAGCTCAACTGTGTTGCAGGTTAGCTACCCTATTATGCACACAGGGCCAATCAATTGGGATTGGCAGGACCTTTGTAGCGTGTCCTGGGTGATTGGGTCGGCCTTGTACACAGTACACAGAACCCTTTCGAGGGATATAGTTGACCCTTTCAAGGGATACAGTTGACCATTTCGAGGGATACAGTTGACCCTTTCGAGGGATACAGTTGACCCTTTTGAGGGATATAGTTGACCCTTTCGAGAGATATAGATGGCCCATCACCCGTTTTCCATCGCGCATATAGTTGGGGTATTGCTCATTGGTCCATACAGAAAGTGAAAGATAAAGATAAAAGTTTACAAAACATACAAGGCATACAGTAAAGAGAACAAACATTATTTGTTCATATAGTTAATGCGTGCTCGCATATACAGTACAAAGTTGTATTTTACAGAAAAGAGTATTTTTATAGACAACATATAGAAAGTATTTTATTACTTATAAAACTAGAACTCACTCAGCGACACTGACTTTTATACATTTTTAGTTGACAGGTAATTATTGCTGAGGATGGCATGAGGGTGAAGCTACTCGGTAGGGGAAGACTGACATCCATTCGTATTCTATGTTGTTGTTGTTTTGTAATGTAGTAAAACAATTCTTTTGTAAATAGTTTATGATGATGTATTGCTTAACAACAGTGATTTAAATGAAATGAATGGTTTTGATAAATCATTTTCGCTGCTTAAGTTCATATAATTATAATGTGTAGTGTTTTAACTGCTGTGATTGGCCAACTGTGAGGTGCGCGGGAACGGGGCCTTACACAAGTCTCAAAAGAAAAATCAGAAGACTGCTTCTGAAGTATACAGAAAGAAGAAGTTCTCAAGCCTCGGAAGAAGTAGCCCCTTTCGAAGTATAAGTGGCTTCGGAAGTACTTGTTCTTCCGAAGCCATTCCGAAGCCACTTAACCTTCGGAAGACCCTGCTATGAACCAGTGGACATAAGTATGGTCTCTAACACTCTGCTGCAGATCTCAGATACTACAAGGCGTTTTCTCAAAGAGCCATGTAGTTGACCATAATTTATTCCACTATTCACCTTTTTATGTTAGTATAAGTTATCAACTTTAGTTGGTGACAAAAGGTAAGTCAGGGACATGTCCTGACTACCATATCTCAGATAAAGTCTATCTAAGATATCTTAAATTATAGCTTTGTAGTATTTTCTTTAGTTAAAGGAATCCAGCTGATATCAAAGTTTATCCGGCTATAGGTAGTATTATATATAGTTTCTCATTGTAACACATAACAACATGCTTGTAAGAGTCTTGTAATACTTGAGTTGAGAAGCAATATATGCAAGTACCTTGAAAATTACTTCTTGTGTTTGATTACTACTTATTATATTGTTATCAACTCTTAGAGACTTTGCTTTCATCCGAGTGTTGTTTAAGTGAGTTTGAGAGAAAAACCAAGTGTTTAGTGACATAAACCGATCCTGCAGTTTGTATGGTGAAATGAACGAACATGAATGGAGGTTGTGTTCCTTCATTTATGTTTGTAAACGTTTGATAATGTGTTGTTAGTGCCCGTTTGTGTTTGTTCATTTCAAAGTTATGTTTGAGATAATTATCTTAAAATACTAATTTATCTTTGGTGGATATTATATAAGGTTTGTAATTTTAATTATAAAATCAATATATGATAGTTTATATTTGTTTGTTTTAGAAAATTTTGTTTGTGATAATTAATGTTATTGAATTAGGGCTGACATAACAAATCAGACATGACATGATAAGACACGAACTATAAGGCCCCGTTCCCGGGCACCTCACAGTTGGTCATTCATTGCACATAAAACATTATAAAACTTACATTTATTTTGCAGCGGAATTTAAAACTTTCTTTAATAACTAAAAAACATGTCATTTCATTTATTTACAACATTTGTTTTCATCTCAAAATACAAAGACATGTCAAAATACGGATGGCATCCTCAAAATGCTCCTAGTAGCTTATGCATCCATGCCTGCAACTCCTCAGCATCAACATATACCTGCCAATTATCATGCATACAAAAGTCAGTGACGCTGAGTGAGTTCTAGTTTTTATAATAAAATACTTTACTTTGTTAAAATCGTTCTTTACTTTATTTCAAATCATACTATACTTTACAATTGTTCGTGATCATGCATCATACGTACATACAGATAATATCATTATTATCTTCGTCATTACATTCATTAACTTCATTCATTCAACATATTACATTATCGTTCACTTTGCTTTCTAGATCCGGTCAGACTTACCCTTTTCGTGGCACTCAGCCGCGATTACTGAGGTCGAATGACAAGGATCATGTTTAGTACATTATTACGATAATTCATTAACGTTCATTCATACTTCGTTCTTTCATACATTATCTTTCGTTCATTATTCTTTATTACTCGAATCTTGTCTTTTGCAATATCCCCGACTCATGCTCGAAAGCTGATGTTGTGCCAGGGCCTGCTCACAAACCCCCGACTCGTGTCCAAAGACTGACACAGCACCGGGATACGTGACAAAGATCCCATATGAGTCAATCACAAGGATTGAACTCTATTTGTAACACCCCCGCTAAGAGCGGAAACACGGGGTTGCGACGAGACGGGAATCGTCATAACACATGGTAAGCGATAGAGATGCAATAATAATAATGAAGACATGCCTGTCATGACGACACCCGACAACAAGGGGACTTGTGTCGTGTTTAGTCAGTATTCACGACAACATAGCCATGAGCATATACATGATATAAGATAAACATAGCTAATAACATTGTATGCAATTCCTACAACCCGGGAACAAGTTACAAAGCATAAGGTTGTTTGAAACAGTTACAACAATTGTTTTCAAAAAGACAAGTTTGGCCCGAAAAATGCATCCTAGGGTCTCCACTAAGGCAGCACACCTAGAACCTCAGCTAACATGATCACCTGAAAAGATATGCTCAAAATGGTCAACAGGTGATGATGTATAAAGTAAATGATATGGAATACTGTGAATACAGTTATATACACAAGTAAAATCACATGACATGAGCTTTGCAACCAAACCTAGCGACGTACACAAAGAAAATGTCGGCATATATTCACCCAAGGCCCGTACCTGGCTATTGTTGGTACTAACTAGTATACCAACACGAGGGTGGGGGTGTCAACCCAGTAGTACTACCAATACCTAACCGTCGGTTCCCACACTGGAATTAAATAGTTTCAAAGATAGAACCACACAACAGACCCAAGCATGTATCAGATAAGTATTGCAACACAGTATCACGTTGATTCCTTGTATGAAAATTGTATGTATGTTGTACAGCATAGAAAACGGGCGAGCGTACTTTTCCCCCATGTTTGTAAATGTTTGTAAAATAGTATAAGCATAAAAAGGGGCCACGAGACTCACATGTTAAGTGGTAAGTATGAAAGATCGATATTCCAACAGTGGAATGCAATGATCGGTCAAACACCTATTGACAGTTATTGTTAAGCATTAATGACCTGTACAAGTGTATAGTAATGTTGGTCGGTTCGGGTTGTATCGGTTCGGTCGTGGGTGGCACACACACACAAGCGGACACACGTATCAGATCTTATGTAGATCCAAGTACCACGAGTAGTCGTCATTGCTTATGACATCCTTGTAAAGACCTCATTGTTATGAAAGATGACACTTGTTAAGTATTTGTAGTTTCAAATGGGTTGTCGGTAATTGTAAAATGTTAGGTTTATTTCAATTGAAATAGTATGTGCATGTTGATAGCGTTGACTTTAATCTTTGGGGTCAAGTAATGACACTTTTACTGATGTTGCCTTATCATCATCAGACGTTCAAGGGAAATTCACACTCAACATCAGTCACACAACAGGACTAGACGCTCGACCCACGTTCCATTCGTACGAATCAACCTTCAATCGTGCGAATTAGCTACTTTCGTGCGATTGAACCTTCATTCGTGCGATTGGACTCAGTCGCACCACACAACACACACATTCGCACGACCCAACCTCCATGCGCACGAATCAACCCTCAATCGTGCGAATTAGCTACTTTCGTGCGATTGAACCTTCATTCGTGCGATTGGAATCCAGTCGCGTGAAACACGCACAATCGCATACATTCAGTCGGTCACCTGACTCAATCGCACACAAACACACAGTCGCACGACTCAGTCGCACGACATGCCTAGTCGCACAACTCAGTCGCACGATTGACCTAGACGCATGATTCAGTCGCACGACTCACTCAGTCGCACGGCTCAATCGCATACAAACACCCAGTCGCACGACTCAGTCGCACGACATGTCTAGTCGCACAACTCAGTCGCACGATTGACTTAGACGCATGATTCAGTCGCACGACTCACTCAGTCGCACGGCTCAATCGCATGACAGACCCAGTCGCCTGAACTGTAGAATCGCGACTGTGGTCGGGCTGAGCAGCCCCCGAGCTGCTCTAACACGAGTTTTATACCACGAGGACTTCCAGAAACACTCAACAAACATACACAAACATGAAACACAAGCAGAAAGACCTCACACGCACCCACACGACCTCATGTGCTCGGATGAACCCGAGCACCCGAAACCCTAGAAAACACAGCAGTAAAAAGACAAGAAAAGAGACAACCAAAGTCATCTACCTGCTAGAAATGAGTAGATGAGGCTGTAGATGAAGACTAGACGATGAAAACGAGACACACGGGTAGATTTTGGTGCTAGAATGAAGAAAATGTGTGTGTAGGGAGTGAATCGGTGAAGAAGATGAAGTGAGTGAGGAATGGCTGGGAATGGGGTTTATATACCCAGCCCAAGTTTGCAAAATTACAAGTTTAGTCCCTGCACTTAACCCTCGAGTTTCCTAAAATTTGTTTCGGTTGATTACGACCTTAAAATGTTCGTTATATTAAGGTTAAAAGCGTGTTTAATGGCATTTGATAGTCTAAAATGGTTTTATTAATGACAATGGTCGAAATTAAGAAAAAAAATGATATATTTGGTGGTAATGGTGATGAAATTTATAAAAGTTTTATGCTTAACACACGTTCTCGAAGGAAGTACAGGCACAAAGGAAAATAAACAGACATGATTCCTTAAAGCAGGAGTTCATGAAGAAAAGGAAGAATAATTAAATATTTCTATGTTTATTTATGTCGTTCGACGGACCTTAAGGTGACGGATGTCACAGTATCCCCCAGTTGAGAGAATTTCGTCCCGAAATTCAGCTGGAGTTAGGTCCAAGAGTGTCATCCATGAATAGGTGTGGGTATCTGAGTTTCATTTGATCTTCCCGTTCCCATGTAAACTCTGGCCCTCGTTTTGAATTCCACCTTACGCGAACAATTGGTATGCTGCTGTGCTTCAACTCTTGACTTTACGATCCATGACTTCAATGGGTTCCTAGTAAAATGAAGCTTTTCGTCGATTTTGATATCGTCAATGGGTATGTGAAGTGATTCGTCAGCCAAACACTTCTTGAGGTTCGACACATGGAAAGTATCATGCACACCGTTGAGTTCTTGTGGTAACCTTAATCGGTAAGCCACTGGACCAATTCTTTCTGTAATCTCGAATGGTCCGATGTATCTTGGGGCTAACTTCCCTTTCCTTCCAAACCGAACAACTCCTTTCCAAGGAGAGACTTTGAGTAGCACTCGGTCCCCAACGTTGAATTCTAGAGGCTTTCGACGATTGTCGGCGTAGCTCTTTTGGCGATCTCTAGCGGCTTTCAGCCTATCTTTGATTTGGAAGATCTTGTCGGTTGTTTCCTGAATGATCTCTGGGCCTGTTAACTGACTTTCACCAATCTCGGCCCAACAAACGGGTGATCTACTTCCTTCCGTACAACGCTTCGAACGGAGCACACCCAATGCTGGTGTGGTAGTTGTTATTGTATGAGAATTCAATCAATGGCAAATGAGTATCCCAACTACCACCAAAGTTGATTACACACACTCTCAGCATGTCTTCTAGCGTTTGTATGGTTCGTTCACTTTGGCCATCTGTTTGAGGATGATAGGCGGTACTCATGTCTAATCGAGTGCCCATTGCTTTCTGTAGTGTTTGCCAAAATTGTGAAGTGAGTCGGCCGTCACGGTCGGATATGATTGACACCGGCACTCCGTGTCTTGTCACGACCTCTTTAATGTACAATCTCGCCAACTTATCCATTTTGTAGTCTTCTCGGATTGGCAAGAAGCGTGCTGATTTCGTCATTCGATCCACTACGACCCATATCGAGTCATGCCCGTTGCTCGCTTGAGGAAGTTTGGTAATGAAGTCCATGGCTATATTCTCCCATTTCCATTCAGGAATCTCAGGTTGCTGTAACAGTCCCGATGGTTTCTGATGTTCAGCTTTAACTTTCGAGCATGTCAAGCATCTGCTGACGTACGTGGCAATGTCTTTCTTTAGGCCTGGCCACCAGTACAGATCTTTGAGATCGTGGTACATCTTGTCTGCGCCAGGATGAATAGAATATCGCGTCTTGTGTGCTTCATCCATGACCAAGGTACGTACACCTCCCCACTTGGGTACCCATATACGGTCCACGAAGTACTGTACGCCATCGTCCTTGCACATCCCAGTTGTTTATCCAACCCTCGGAATTCTTCTCCCGCAAGGTTTTCTTCTTTCAACGCTTCACTTTGTGCAATTTGGATCTGAGCTTTCAAATTTGTTTGAATGGTCAATCCCAAAGCTCGAGCACATAGCGGTTTCACGCGTTCTTTGCGGCTTAGAGCATCAGCCACCACGTTAGCTTTCCCCGGATGATACCGAATTTCACAATCGTAGTCACTAAGAAGCTCTACCCAACGTCGTTGTCGCATATTGAGTTCCTTCTGATCCAGAATATGTTGAAGGCTTTTATGATCTGTGTATACGATGCATTTGGTTCCATACAGGTAATGCCTCCATATTTAAGTGCGAATACTACAGTGCCCAACTCAAGATCATGAGTCGTGTAGTTCTTCTCGTGCACCTTAAGTTGTCGCGAAGCGTAGGCGATCACCTTATCTTTCTACATTAGTACACATCCCAAACCTTGATGCGAAGCATCACAGTACACCACAAAATCATCAGTTCCGTCTGGGAGGGACAATATCGGTGCATTGCACAACTTATCTTTCAACGTTTGGAATGCCCGTTCTTGCGCATCTCCCCAATCAAACTTCTTGTCTTTCTGAGTCAGCAATGTCATAGTTGAGCGATCTTTGAAAAGTTCGCAATGAAACGACGATAGTATCCGGCTAATCCTAAGAACTGTCGTATCTCTGAAGGTGTCTGGGGTGTATCCCATTTCTTTACCGCTTCGATCTTGTCGGGATCTACATGAATCCCGTCTTTGTTAACCACATGACCCAAAAACTTCACCTCTCTCAGCCAGAATTCACACTTCGAGAACTTGGCGAAAAGTTTTCTTCTCTTAACAGTTCCAGTATTGCCCGAAGGTGTCTTCATGGTCCTCCTTTGATCGAGAGTAGATAAGTATGTCGTCGATGAATACGATCACAAACTTATCCAAGTAAGGTTGCACACCCGATTCATCAGGTCCATGAACACAGCTGGTGCGTTAGTCAATCCAAACGGCATGACCAAGAACTCATAGTGCCCATAACGAGTTCTAAATGCTGTCTTCGGTATGTCCTCCTCGAAAACTCTTAGTTGGTGATATCCAGATCGAAGGTCGATCTTGGAAAAATACAAAGCTCCTTGTAACTGATCGAACAGGTCGTCGATCCTGGGGAGAGGATACCGATTCTTCACAGTTAATTTGTTCAACTCACGATAGTCGATGCACATACGGAACGACCCATCCTTCTTCTTGACAAATAACACTGGTGCTCCCCAAGGCGAGTGACTCGGCCGAATAAAACCCTTCTCTAGTAGTTCCTGTAACTGGCTAGATAACTCTTGCATTTCAGACGGTGCCAACCGATACGGTGTCTTTGCTACCGGTGTCGCTCCAGGAACCAACTCAATACGAAATTCCACCTGTCGTGGAGGAGGCAACCCAGGCAAGTCATCAGGAAATACATCTGGGTAATCCCGCACTACAGGGATATTTGCCAATCTCTGCTCCTCTTCCTTCTTTTCCACCACGTGGGCCAGAAA
This sequence comes from Flaveria trinervia, assembly GCA_025506515.1. Lineage (NCBI taxonomy): Eukaryota > Viridiplantae > Streptophyta > Magnoliopsida > Asterales > Asteraceae > Flaveria > Flaveria trinervia. Next base: position 17,623,186 of record CM046453.1, read on the forward strand.
AGAGTAGCACTGTTTTCGTAAACTTCGGCGTGCTTTCATGCAGGAAATAAGCTTTAAGTTTCTCCCCGATCTTTCTCCTTGAATTCTGAGTACTCTCCCGTCTGACATAGGGATTCGCACTACCTTGTCTCGACAAACAATCTCGGCCCCGTGTTTCGACAACCAATCCATTCCCACAATCACATCGAAACTTCCTATCTCAAAAGGTATCAAGTCTATATCGAAGGCGTGATTCTCTAATATTATCGAGCACTTTCTAATAATCCCGTTGGCCTGAACAACGCTACCATTGGCCATCTCTACAGAGTAGCTAGTTTCTAGCCTACAAGGACTCAAATCGAGCAATTGCATAAATTCAGAAGATATAAAGCTATTGTCTGCTCCAGTGTCAAATAATACAGATGCAAAGTGATTATTGAGTAAGTGCGTACCCGTGACAACATTCGGGTCCTGACGAGCATCGTTGGCTCCAATGACGAATGCACGTCCCCGAGCTGTATCCCCTGATTGGTCGGGCCTTGATTTCCAGCTATAGCCATCACTTGCTGCTGGTTGTTTCCTTGTTGACCCGGTGCCCGATTCAGCCTGGGGCACATGTTTCGGTAGTGATCAAGGCTTCCACACTCATAACAAGCCCTTGCATTCCGACGGGGTTAACCGCGTTGACCGGTGCAACCATATTCGGCGCTGTTCTGCAGTCTCTTGCAAGATGCCCAGGCGTCTACAGTTCGCGCACACTCGGCATTGCGTTCCTGGGGGATGATGATAATTGCACTTGTCACATTTGGGGTGCGGACCACATACTCTCGCCTGCCCTGCATCACTGCCAAAAGTTTCTGGTTGTCTTGGCTCTTTTATCAAACTTCCCGGCACTCGACCAGCTCGTTTCCCCAAAATCCTTTCTCTTTTCTGCTCCTCTACCCAAAACTCCCGTTCTCACCATTTCATCAGTCAAAGCGCCAGCCTTTAGAATCGCGCTCTGAATAGTAGGAGGAGCAGTAGCGGTTACCATTGCCCGGATTTGAGGCGCAAGTCCCCAAATGTACCTCTCTATCCTTTTTGATTCCGGGGTGACTAGATGTGGAACCAACCTTGCTAACTCATGAAAACGGTCGGTGTAAGCTGCGTGCCCAGCCCCCACCATGGCATGATTCCAGAACTCATGCTCAAGTTTTTGCATCTCATTGAGAGGACAATACTCCTCGGTGATTAGGGCCTTGAACTCATCCCACGACATTTGCATCGCGGATTCTCTTCCTCTAGCCTGAATCTGAGTGTTCCACCACGTTAGTGCCTTGCCCTGTAGTGAGCAAGTGGCGTACTTAATCCTTTGACTGTCGAGGCATTCGCTGATGTCGATCATGGCCTCCATCTTTTCAAGCCATCTGGTCAGAGCTATGGCTCCACCTTTGCCATCAAACTCTCGTGGTTTACAAGCCACAAATTCCTTGTACGAACATCCCCGTCTAGCATTCACAACCCCGGTCTCATTAACAATTCCAGTTTCGTTACCGGCTGTACCACCATTTCCGGTCTCCTGATTGCTTTCGTTCCCAGTCGGGTTACCGTTATCCTCATTTTCATTGCCACCATCCCCGTGGGGGTGAGAATTCTGAAGAGCATCGCTCACTTGGGCCACGATAGTCGGAATTAGTGCGGCTAGCTGTTGAGCGATCAGGGCTGCCATATCCGCGTTCCCTATTCCTTGATTGCTACTGGTTGGAGCATCACTTGTTCTTGGGGTTCTTCCCCTGCCTCTGCCTCTGCCTCTGCCCCTTGGGGCTTCAATTCCGCTACTATTACTGCGAGTAGATCTTCGAGGCGGCATGTTCTATTCATAAAAGAGGTAACATGTAAGCTTTAGTCACCATAAGATACACAAGTATTCCGTTTATCAAGTTCCAATGTTCATGTTCCGGTCGGTCAAGATCACCATGCAGCCCATTTCAAGCATATTCTCGGTATATCGGTGATGTTTATATATAGGGTTCCCCGCAGCGTTCCCACCACACCCACGATGTACCGAGAATGATGCCCGATCCGGTTACATGACATCCGACTTTCCTTTACATCATATCCATAATAATCCATCAGTCAACTGAGAGTCCAAGCATGTAATCACGTATAGTCGGTGGAGGTTGCCTATCTCGCATCCTTAAAGGACTCAGACATAGCCTCCTCGGGTCGGTCTCAGTATCCAAGGTTAAGCGCAGTATATGATTTGTGAAGATCTCTTCGGGTCTTAATACCCGAATCTGGTTATGATAACTTGGCGCGCAGAGGGAACGGAAGATCTAATAGGAGCATCCCATAAAAGAGTGAGCACAAGGCTCTCTCATAGGGTGGAAAGATCACGAAATAGATAGATAACGAACAAGTAATGAGGAACACGTATGAGATACAAAATGCACACAACCCTGGCATGCAATCTACATGAAGGTTCCTAGGTTATAGTCTAGGTCAAGTGTATTGCCTAATTCTCTATAACCAATGGCTCTGATACCAGTCTGTCACACCCCCGCTAAGAGCGGAAACACGGGGTTGCGACGAGACGGGAATCGTCATAACACATGGTAAGCGATAGAGATGCAATAATAATAATAAGACATGCGTGTCATGACGACACCCGACAACAAGGGGACTTGTGCCGTGTTTAGTCAGTATTCACGAAAACATAGCCATGAGCTATACATGATATAAGATAAATAGCTAATAACATTGTATGCAATTCCCACAACCCGGGAACAAGTTACAAAGCATAGGTTTTTGAAACAGTTACAACAATTGTTTTCAAAAAGACAAGTTTGGCCCGAAAAATGCATCCTGGGTCTCCACTAAGGCAGCACACCTAGAACCTCAGCTAGCATGATCACCTGAAAAGATATGCTCAAAATGGTCAACAAAATTGTTGGTGAGCTCGCAGGTTTAAGTAATAAAATTAAGTGATGATGTATAAAGTAAATGATATGGAATACCGTGAATACAGTTATATACACAAGTAAAATCACATGACATGAGCTTTGCAACCAAACCTAGCGACATACACAAAGAAATTGTCGGCATATATTCACCAAGGCCCGTACCTGGCTATTGTTAGTACTAACTAGTATACCAACACGAGGGTGGGGGTGTCAACCTAGTAGTACTACCAATACCTAACCGTCGGTTCCCACACTGGAATTAAATAGTTGCAAAGATAGAACCACACAGCAGACCCAAGCATGTATCAGATAAGTACTTGCAACACAGTATCACGTTGATTCCTTGTATGAAAATGTATGTATGTTGTACAGCATAGAAAACGGGCGAGCGTACTTTTCCCCCATGTTTGTAAATGTTTGTAAAATAGTATAAGCATAAAAAGGGGCCACGAAACTCACATGTTAAGTGGTAAGTATGAAAGATCGATATTTCCAACAGTGGAATGCAATGATCGGTCAAACACCTATTGACAGTTATTGTTAAGCATTAATGACCTGTACAAGTGTATAGTAATGTTTGGTCGGTTCGGGTTGTATCCGTTCGGTCGGGGTGGCACACACACACAGCGGACACACGTATCAGATCTTATGTAGATCCAAGTACCACGAGTAGTCGTCATTGCTTATGACATCCTTGTAAAGACCTCATTGTTATGAAATATGACACTTGTTAAGTATTTGCAGTTTCAAATGGGTTGTCGGTAATTGTAAAATGTTAGGTTTATTTCAATTGAAATAGTATGTGCATGTTGATAGCGTTGACTTTAATCTTTGGGGTCAAGCAATGACACTTTTACTGATGTTGCCTTATCATCATCAGACGTTCAAGGGAAATTCACACTCAACATCAGTCACACAACAGGACTAGACGCTCGACCCACGTTCCATTCGTACGAATCAACCTTCAATCGTGCGAATTAGCTACTTTCGTGCGATTGAACCTTCATTCGTGCGATTGGACTCAGTCGCACCACACAACACACACATTCACACGACCCAACCTCCATGCGCACGAATCAACCCTCAATCGTGCAAATTAGCTACTTTCGTGCGATTGAACCTTCATTCGTGCGATTGGACTCCAGTCGTGCGAAACACGCACAATCGCATACATTCAGTCAGTCACCTGAATCAATCGCACACAAACACAGTCGCACGACCAGTGCACGACATGCCTAGTCGCACAACTCAGTCGCACGATTGACCTAGACGCATGATTCAGTCGCACGACTCACTCAGTCGCACGGCTCAATCGCATACAAACACCCAGTCGCATGACTCAGTCGCACGACATGCCTAGTCGCACAACTCAGTCGCACGATTGACTTAGACGCATGATTCAGTCGCACGACTCACTCAGTCGCACGGCTCAATCGCATGACAGACCCAGTCGCCTGAACTGCAGAATCGCGACTGTGGTCGGGCTGAGCAGCCCCCGAGCTGCTCTAACGCGAGTTTTATACCACGAGGACTTCCAGAAACACTCAACAAACATACACAAACATGAAACACAAGCAGAAAGACCTCACACGCACCCACACGACCTCATGTGCTCGGATGAACCCGAGCCCCGAAACTCTAGAAAACACAGCAGTAAAAAGACAAGAAAAGAGACAACCAAAGTCGTCTACCTGCTAGAAATGAGTAGATGAGGCTGTAGATGAAGACTAGACGACGAAAACGAGACCACACGGGTAGATTTTGGTGCTAGAATGAAAAAAATGTGTGTGTAGGGAGTGAAGAGGTGAAGAAGATGAAGTGAGTGAGGAATGGCTGGGAATGGGGTTATATACCCAGCCCAAGTTTGCAAAATTACAAGTTTAGTCCCTGCACTTAACCCTCGAGTTTCCCAAAATTTGTTTCGGTTGATTACGACCTTAAAATGTTCGTTATATTAAGGTTAAAAGCGTGTTTAATGGCATTTGATAGTCTAAAATGGTTTTATTAATGACAATGGTCGAAATAAAAGAAAAAAATTGATATATTTGGTGGTAATGGTGATGAAATTTATAAAAGTTTTATGCTTAACACACGTTCTCGAAGGAAGTACAGGCACAAAGGAAAATAAACAAACATGATTCCTTAAAGCAGGAGTTCATGACGAAAAGGAATAATAATTAAAATATTTCTTTGTTTATTTATGTCGTTAGACGGACCTTAAGGTGACGGATGTCACACTATCCGAGTCTGTTGCAACACAAAGTCGCTCACCTCATTATCTCGTCTCATGCAATATCCCCGACTCATGTCCGAAGACTGATACTGTGCCGGGGCCTGATAAATAAACCCCGACTCATGTCCGAAGACTTACACAGTACCGGGATACGTGACACGGATCTCATCATCCGTTATTTTCGGCATATGCAATACTCCCGACTCATGTCCGAAGACTGATACTGTGCCGGGGCCTGCTCACAAACCCCCGACTCATGTCCGAAGACTGACACAGTACCGGAGTACGCAATCTGCATCCTGTCTCATGCAATACCCCCGACTCATGTCCGAAGACTGATACTGTGCCGGGGCCTACTCACAAACCCCCGACTCATGTCCGAAGATTGACACAGTACCGGAGTACGCGACAATGACCTCTTTCGAGTCTGTTGCGACACAGAGTCGCTCACCTCATACCTATACTTGGCTTTATGCCACACCCCCAAAGTTATAAGTAACTCGGGTAACCATCATATATATCACCCCCAATATTATGGGTAACAACACCCCCATCGAAATGGGTAATAACACCCCCATCGAAATGGGTAATAACACCCCCATCGAAATGGGTAACAACACCCCCATCGAAATGGGTAACAACACTGAAGGTCAGTCACAAAGACTGGAACCCTTGCATGCACACTTTAGGATTTGCTGAACCTCACGCGGTAGAGCTTAAGGCATTTAAAGTCGTGCACCTCTGTACATATTGCTTGCAAGCCTTTCATTTGTTCATTCATTTATTCATGCATGCATTCATTCATTACATTCCTCTTTTCATTATCTTTCACTTTACGTTACATAATATTCATTACATTCATTAACATTCAACGCAAAGCCAAGGGAAGACATACATACATAATAAGGAACATACATAATCATAAACATACACCATCACCATGCGGGCACATCATACATACATAACACACATCAAACATAAGCCATCACATCATAACCAGGCCTATCTCCCCATATTACCCCTTAAAAACCACTTAGAAAACCTCAAGTCCAAATTGGGCGCATGGGACGCGAATAAGCATAAAAATTCTAAGAGTAAAACAGTCTGGGCGCTTCTGCCCTGTTCAGGCACTTTTCCACTATGCAGGCGCATGGCCCCTGTTTAGGCGCATCAACACTTAGCCGTTTCAATCATTTTGGGCGCATGGCACTATTTAGGCGCATGGCCAGCACTTAGACGCATGGCCAACATGCTGGGCGCATGGGCCACTGTTTAGGCGCATGACCCACTTTTGGGCGCATGGCCAACACTTAGATGCATGGCCAACATGCTGGGCGCATGGGTCACTGTTTAGGCGCATGACCCACTCTTGGGCGCATGGCCAACACTTAGACGCATGGCCAACATGTTAGGCGCATGGGCCACTGTTTAGGCGCATGACCCACTCTTGGGCGCATGGCCAACACTTAGACGCATGGCCAACATGCTGGGCGCATAGGCCACTGTTTAGGCGCATGAACCACTGTTCATGTTCATCAAAACATTCTGAAATATTTTCTATGCTACCAACATCACCCGATTATCATTCCAATGATACCCAAGCACAAATCTAACATACAAAGGGCACCTAAACATGCTAATCATCAACACTAACCCATAATCAACACTAAAACATACATACATACATACATACTACATACATCATTTCGAACATAACGCTGTAAACCCACAGTTTCTTTCAAAATGTTTACTTAGTATGCATAATAGCCCCAAACCAGTTGAAAATCAGTAAAAGAGGGGTTCTAGAAACTCACCTCTAGCAGCCTTTGAGCAACACACTTCAAGTTCGAGACCCACCTTCGATTCAGCTCTTGAATCCCGAAAACAAACACTAAACAACCAGAACTTCGGTCAAGAACTCGGAAACCAGCTGAAACCGAGCTCATATAAGAGAAGACTTACCTTTGAAGCTGCTTCTTCCTCTTTCTCTCTCTAGAACCGGGGCTCTCTCTCTCTTATTTCTTCCTCCGAGAGCAAAAGCAGCTTTCTGCTTTTGATATGGGCGACTATGCCCCTTAAATCCTTAAAATAATAAGGTTTTGTACTTTGTACACTTTATCCCCCTCCACTTGTGCACAATTTCTATTCTTTCTATTTACTTTTCTTTTTTTTCGTTTAAATAGAAATTCGGGGTGTTACACGAACACAATAAGACACAAACACAATAAGTGCTAACACGAACACGACACGATAACTAATCATGTCATTTTTTCCAAACACGAGAAGTATTCGATTGAAGCGGTAGGGCAAGGGATAAGGTTTTTAATTTAAACATAAAAAATAATGACATATATAATAAATATACATATATTAACTATTTTAATAATCTAAAAATATAAACATGTCTTAACATGTGAGTTAACAGGTTAACATGTATTTGATCTGTTAAGACAAGATTTTTATTGTGTCTATAATATGTCGACCTGTTAATGATACGAAACATGTTAAGATCAAACACGAAACCCGTTAAGATCAAACACGAAACCTATTAACTTCGTGTCGTGTCGTGTCGTGTTAACAGGTCCGCGTCAGAAATTGTCAGCCCTATATTGAATCAAAAATATTTGTGTGCATTCTTTTGCATTCGTTTGTGTTCGAAAACATTTCATGAACAAATTTGTTTCCTTAATGAACGAACACGAACAAATAATTTCGTTCGGTAAACGTTCGTGAACAGTTTATGAACAAATTATTTTCTTAATGAATGAACACGAATAAGGTCACATTCGTATTTGTTCAGTTCGTTTACAACCCTAAATCCATTACATCACACACACACATATTTTTAAGTTGTGCCTGACGTGTAGATGCCGTGAAAAGAGGTAATGTGCCGTGAGTGGGAAGCTAGCGGCGATAATGCATGCCAGCACCAAATGTTGTTGTGGCTGCACGACGCTTGCAACCCGCACACTCTCAAAATTAAGTAGTGTGTTGTTTTTACAAGGAAAAAAATCCATGTTTTGCATTTCCAAGGTGAGCGGTGTAAAACTAAAGACATGTCCTTCTGCACCTCCTTTAAAGTTCTGATTGAAGTCTGTATTCATGTCACATACAGTAAATGTGGATGTGTACCTTTGGCTTGTTCTTTAATCTCACTCTTTTTATTCCATTTATTTTAAATGTTTACCTTGTGAATGATATTTATTCTGTCATGTAATAAATGAATATGAATGCATATATGAAATAAGATCATTGGATACCCTTGTCGACTGTGCAATTCTTTTCCAAGTGATTACGTACAATTATTTGATGTCTAAATATAAATATATGTAATAGACTGTATGCTTAAAATTAGTTAAAACTGATTTCTATAATTTAAACTACATTATTTATGCTGATAGTAATTCATTCTATTTATTTGATTAGTGATATTTTTAACTTTTATTTTTGTTAGCAGTGACAAAAGTGTGACATAATTATGATAGCTTCACATTTTATTTATATGTGCTTCTCACTTGTATTTTTTTCATTTGTTTCGTAAAAATTACTGTTGGTGAAATTGAGTACAAATAAATTGTAAATAGTTGATTATGTTATTAGGTTGTGTTATTGTTAATAGAAGTGAAATACTCAAAGTTGACTTGTCATAGCTTAATTCTTAGCAATATAGATTATTACCGATCAATGTGCATTAATATGAATTATTTTATTCAATTTGAATTAAAAGTAATCCTTTTTTACCTTTCTTCTCCTTTTCATAATTTTGTTTAATTATACAACCTTAAATGCTCTAACATTTGTTTATGTGAAGCAATGTTTTCAGAATTAGATCGGACGTTGAACTGGAGCCTTACTGGTTGGTGGTTGGACAGGTCGGACCGGTTGGACCGGATTTAACTATATTTTAATTATATTTATATATGTAGTTAAATATAAGTAATTTATATATGATTTATATATATATATATATATTTTATAGTAATATATAAAGCTTAATTATATTTGTATATCTAACACACTAATTTATGGTTTAACACCCTGTTTTTACCCATTAAAATAAAAAAAATAAATAAATAAAATCAAAAATCGGTCCAAACCGGCCCGCTTTCCGGTCCGACCAGCGGTTCGGGGAGAACCAGCCGGTTCGACCGTTCAAAACCGATTCGTAGCGACCCGGACCGGTCACCGGACCGATCTCCGGTCGGACCGATCGGTCCGATCCGGTCGCGAAAACACTGATGTGAAGCAAACATTTAGGAACCATTCTACAAGAATTTCGTTTTTGTTTATTCATTAAATAAACAATTAATCTTCATACTATAATAAAAAGGTAAATGTGGTGTCACGTATTAATATCATAATCATTCTCACCAAAATTTCTCCGGCTCTCTCTCCTATTAAATAATACCTTAATTACTAATAATATTATTTTAAAACTTTTTAATACTTAATAAATTAAGAAAAAATCTATTTATTAAGGTTATTTCTAAATATTGATAGTTTTAAAAAGTCAATTTGTTGAAAATAAAATTTGAAGAAGTTGATATCACTATTATATTATTTCATTAATATTATATCTTAGAATATTCTTGTATAATTAATACATTTATTATATTAATATTTTATTTATTCAACCCGTGTAATATACGGATTTACTAAAGCTAGTAATGAAATAATTTTGTTCATTTACTTAAATGAATGAGCATGAACGTGTGCTCATTTTTCCATTAATGTATGTGGACATTAGCTTCTTTTTTACTAGGTTAGTAACTAGTATATTACTCGAGTTAAATAAATAGAGTTAGTAACAAATATTTAAAGATTATAAAACGATATTTTGAGTTTGGTTATGATTGAAATTACATATAAGTAAGTCTATAATTAATATAATAATAATAATAATTTTTTTAAACTTTTATTTTAACTTTTTTTTATTAAAAAACCTTAAACATTTTATTCCAAAACAAACCATTTAAAATATTATTTAAAAATTTCCTTTTATTTATTAATAACAATGATTTTAATATGTATCATATTCTTAAAGAAGTTTGATGTCTTACAAAAAGTTCTTATTAATAAAAAATTGATTCCCTCAGGAATTACATTTATAAAAATATCTCATTCTTAGTTTGTTAAAAACTATTTTAGATCCAAAAAGAAATTAAATAATATAACTAGTAGTTAATGTAATTATTTAATAGAAAAGAAAAACAAGAAAATTAAAATTAAAAGGTCTAGAATTATGTTAAGTATCCACCCATAACTTTTTATTGTAATAGATTTATTTCGTTGGTTTATATATTCATTGTGAAAATCAATCTGTTATATTATATTAGTATATTTCATAGTTAATTATATAAACTTTATTATAGATAAAGTTTATCAAATGTACTTTACACTAAGAATTTGTAACAAAAGATTTAGTGCAATATAGTTTATAAGTATCAAATGATCTAATTATAGAATATATCTGAGATATGAATCTTGAATGTATACTAAGTTGGCTTTATTTAATCAATTAGGATATATATTGTCAATAGTGAATCTATTAAAAACAATAAGAGTTTAACTAATAGTTTAACTAATAACTAGGAACCGCTAGCGTGATTTTAGCAGGAACTTATAGATTACAAAATAAGAAAAAAAGTTTATTTTAAAATAATATTATGTTTGATTACATAAAAGGTGCCCAGGGTAAATAAAGGAATAAAGTTGTGATATGTTCAAAAAGAATTGGTATGTATTTTACATAGATATATGGAAATGAGTGTCGAATCTCTTATTCCATTGACTCGTCGAAGGTAGTGAGACTATAATCTTTTCTATGTGTTTATCATTCGAATTTGAACCAAAAAATTGATTTCCAACGTAATATCAAACGATGTGTTGTTTCATCTAGTCTTCTTTTATTATTAACAGAATCATTTAAAACACTAAAGATCATCATCCAAAACTTAGATATTTAATATATCAAACAATTTAACCCTCTAAAACAAGGATAATATATATATATATATATATATATTATATATATATATAATATATATATATATATATATATATATACACGCTCACTATATATGAAAATATATATATTTAATATAGATGAACTTCAAAAGTAGTATATCATATGTGAGTTAAACAAATATAATATTTTATAACTTTTTGGAAGATGTATACAATTTCATTTAAAGCAGGATAACTTATTTTTCAAACATGTGTGATCACATCCCAATAAAAGTGTTAAAATAGTTAAATAGGCTTCTTATTCTCTCTGTTCCCAAAGGGTATCCTAACCAAAAACACATGCTCCTGACTATGCCACTATTGATTCACCACCTGCAACCTGATCATGATCACTGCTAATTCTTTTTCTTCTTTTCATAACTTGTTATTTTTATTATTTTGATATAAATATAACTGTCCATTCTTTTGGGTCGACTAATCACTATTAAGTTTGTTTATTGTTTATTTTGGCATTTTATTTATTTTAGTATTGAACTAAATTACTAGTTTTTAACGTAATTATGTATTAAAGAAGTAGTTTACTTTTGACATAAGCAACTTATTTCAATAGATGTAGTTTGTCTTTAAAGGGACAGTATGTGGAATATATCCACCTTCTATTCGTAAAATGGAACGTTTAAATCTAAAAAGATTCAGATAGAATGTTAACAAGAGTAGCATAAGAAATGTTTAAACAAAAAAAGAAAATAGGCAATTAAATATCAAGGAAGCGTGGATCCGAACTTTATGCGGGATAATGAGATGGGCCTTGACAATTTGACATAGGATGGTCAAAGGGTGTGTCATCTTATCTCATTTACTTCTTTTGACACTTTTATGTCTATATCCAAATCTAATTTTTTTCACAATTAGAGAAAGTTACTTTTTCCAAAGTCTCAAGCCTCTTGGGCCATCCGGAATGATAACATGCCCTAGGGGCGTTATCCGGTGTGTGTCTATTACGGGCGTTGAACGATAGTGAGTAAATGATTTGTCAATAGAATGAAGATGAAATGGACGTGCCGTTTGAAAAAGTTAATAAAGAACAAAAACGAGAAAACCAACATAATATACGGGACCGAGAAATGCATCAACGGCTTCAGTCTCTAAAGCTTGGTATTTAATGGATTCGGATGCCTACCGAACGAGCGCATCCATAATTAGTAATTATTAAAACATCCATAATTTTTTCTAAAAGTGTCTAAAAAATGTCAAAAAAAAGGATGAAAACACCCTATTTATGTAATTACTAAACGATGGCTCTCCAAGGGAAATCCCCAAATCCAAATCCAAACTCTGGTTTCCACCCTTTGAAATATCTGGGTTATCATAATTTTAAAATCTAGCGTTTCCATCTTTTAAGATCTTCGCTTTCAGTTGTTTTTACACTACAGCTTTCAATAATTATAAAATTCTGTTTTTTCTCGATTTTAAACTACCAGGTATTATCAGTTTTAAAACACCACGTTATCTTTGCTTCAAAAAACCAGTGTTACACCATATCAAGACCCACATACACTAATGCGCATTTATATCCACAAGGTCTTAGTCTACATATGTCAAGAATACTAAGAGAAATACCAGCTTTACACCATCTTAAGAACCCCATACACTCATCTTGCGTTTATATCCACAAGATCTTAGTCTCCACATGTCAATAGCATACATAGTGTTTGAAACACTTACCAAATGATAAGATATAGCATAATATGATGCGATGATGATGAAATCAATTGACATAAGTGTGCAATGGTCGAAAGTTGCAAGAATCTGTGAGTATACATGCGTGTGTGTGTTTTAAGAGTGGAATGTAACAAGGATCAAAAGAGTAGAAATAAAAACTTTCAATCTAGGAAGTTTCAATAGGTTAGAATGATCATTTTGCCCCTCATTGAAAGTTCAGTTCGACGGATCAAATTTTGATCAAGGGCATCAATCGAAAGTTTAGAACTTTTGATTGATCAATACTTTCAATTCAACATTCCAATCGAAAGTTTGAGTCTTTCGATTGATCATAAGTTTCAATTACAATTAATCTTTTGATGGTAACATTTTTGATTCAAAAGACTTAACAAAAGTTGTAAGTTTATCATAAAAGATATTTACAAATTATCAAAATTGAAAAAGATAATATAAAGATAGAAATAAACAGTAAGAAACTATCACTATAAACAAGAACCAATATACACAATAATTTTATATTATTGAGAAAAGATTCTATCATTGTCAAAACTAAGACTTCAAACTCTTTCTATTTCAAAACCTCAGATATAATACTACAACTAGCTAACATGTATGCAAGGGAAACCCTTATTACGTCTCAATGTTTGCAATGATGTGACACTTACGTACCATTTATTCATATACAAACAGGGTATCCCATGCTTTAAAATTTATTGTTGTTTTTTTCTAAACATATTTATCCTCAAAATATACATAGTTTCTGTATACCACACCATTTTAATTTACCAATCACCATAATAGTAAAGTGAGATTAGCATCAAGCGAAAAATTAGATTCCAAGGGGATTATATATGTGAATCATTGGATTAAAAAATTGTACGAAAAAATAAAGTGAATACATATGAATACGGAAAAATAGAATAGTTCATAATTACCAAACGAATAGAAAAAAAAACATTTGAGTATTTTGTTTAGCAAAACAGACGAGGTCAAATCATCCAAGCGGATGGAAAAAATCTGAACACTCTAGATCTTTGCTTAGCAAAACATAAGAGGTCATTGATGCTGATGGCACTTTTTAGTGACAATTTCATGGTGTGTATCAACATTTACCAATCAATCTACTTTCATTAAAATCGGTTTATTTGTAAAAAAATAGTTTAGATGTTTGAATATGGATTTAAACATAAGTGTCTTAGATATTCTTTTACTTTCACACCATTTATTGTTTTAAATAAGAGTGTTGGTGTATTGGCTTAAGTAACAATAAACACAATCAGTTTCATCCGGTCTATGCGAAAAACACTTAGCTTTAAATATATCTTTTCTTATAATTTTGGAATACATTTTTCATTTTCATTCTTTTAATTTTCTAAATATTTTTAAACACAAAGCCTTTTTTAATTATATAAATCTTTTCTCCCCCAAAAGTTTTGGGTTTAAAAACATTTCAAGAAAATAAAGTTTATAGAAATTGAAAATTCTTTTGGTAAATCTTCCAAGATAATAGACAAATATCTTTTGGAGTTTTTCATGTTAAAAGTCCATTTATTGAAGAATCTGATTACAGTTACTAAAAATGATCAAGCAAAGGGATTCAAAGAAATACAAAGGGATTCAACGAAATACTCAAATCTACCAAAGTCAAATGCTTTGATAAAAATGTTGGCAATCTGTTATTTCAATTTTGACCTCAACCATAATTTTTTTTAACACAGTTATATATAAAGTGATATTTTATTTCTATGTGTTTGATTTATTAATGTTAACATGACTTTTAATGATATGTGGGACCGTGATATTATCACAATAAATGAAACTTTCTAGAAAAGTCAAATTGTAGCCTCTCATATGATATGATGTTGTACTAATAACCTAAGAACAATAACAAAAGGTAACAATGTATTCAACTTTGGTAGTGGAATTGGATACTTGACGTCATCTTCTTGCATTGTCAAGGGGCATGTCTATTCTTATATATTGACATCCATCGATTGTTGAAAAATTCTTAAGCAACATATTATATTCTTGATTTTAGGATAGCGAAGCCCAAGTTTAAGCTTATGCTTTAGATATTGAAAAATTCTTTTCACAATAGTCAAAATGTGAAATTTTAGGATTAGCATGATATCATATACAAACAAACACGACAAACATAATGTCTTGTATGTTAGCTCTAAGATACATGAGAGGCTAGATCATTGATCTATAAAGTTGTTGATTTCGCACACTCCCTTGTAAAATCAAGAATCAATGTAGAATGAGGATGCATAGGGGTTGTAGCACCTTACAGTTATCGAACTTGAAACTAGTCAGAATATACTTAACATATTTAGAGTGATAAATGAGAATTCAAGACTCCGACTGCTTGACCTGGCGACCTGCAATCCCCAAAAGAATACCATCTATCCCATAAAACTCATCTCAAACTTGGCTTTTATGAGATCTTCAAATTCCTTATACAGTTGATTGTAGATTCAAAAATGATGTTGTACATGTAAATTTAAACAATATTCATATCTGATGTAGTCGGAAACAAAAGGATAAACAATTAAACCCGTTGATTCAACGAGAATAACAGCTTCAATTCTTCTAATTATCATTGATTCACGAAGAATGCCGATAACTAGGATTTCACACTAACACACACTGTAATAGAGAGAAAAAAAGATTTTTTCATAAACTTCAATAATAATTCCTTCAATCTCTTACAAGCATATAAAAAACAAAGCAAAAGTTGAATGGACCAAAAAACATAAACGGGCCAAAAACTAGGCCAAATGTAAAGTCTAACAAAATATAAAAAAAGACCAAATTAAAATAACTCATAAAATAAGCCGTTTTTGGGCCGAAACGATAAATCAAACCGCCTACGACATTTGTGAAAACGTGCTCCTCGATCCAATGGTTGTTTCGACTGGTTGTAGACCAAAACGGAGACTTCTAGCCCAAGTTATGCCCATTTTAATGAAGTCCCTTTTGATAAGCGATCTTGGTCCTTAAAAAAGATTATAGCTTGCTCATCCACACTTGGGACCACATCAATATCCCTACTGGCCTTCCTTCTGAAAAGATTCTAGTCAATGGCTCTACATACAAAACCTTTATCTAATAGATGTTTTGATAAGGTTTCATAGCCTACATATGGTGTCTGATGCAACTACAAAATGCTTTAGCCAGCTTGTACACATGTTCTAGATAAAAGGATTAGAAAACCCAAAAAGTTGACTCACATAAACTTCTATTGCAATTTTCAATAGAGAAATACACATTTCACGTCCATTTCATCAATAGTAAAATTTTGGTAACAACATTGCTAATAAGATTTGAATATCCTCGAGGCAAGCTATCAATGCAAACACTTCTTCATAGTCAACTCCCTCATTTTGCTAGAAACCTTGAACCACAAGATGAGCCTTGTTTTGCACAACACCACCTCGATTATCTTTCTTGTTGTGGAAAACCTAACATGTACCAATTAGGCATTTTCCTCGTGGTAAGTCTAGCAATTTCCACACATTTGTTCATTTTGCATTGCTTCGACGCAACTATTTTTATTTAAGGCCATGAAGATGTTCTTTGGTTTGACTCAAGAAAAAAAGCAGGAGTACACTAATTCATCATTATTCCTAATGTACATCAAGTATTAACTTCTGTGTTCGAAGGATCAATTATGTATTCTGCAGGATGTGACTTGTGAATTTCTAGTTGAGGGACAATATCAACTTCTATATAATCAAGTAGAACAAAAACATTATTGTCAAGACTATTAGAATCTTCCACTAGTGTTATGACGTCACCGGATAATGATTCACCAACATCTGTTGTAGCAAGAAACAACTCATTTACAACCTTATTTTTCTCGAATAGAGAGATCTGGAAACAACTGCATTGATTTCTCATTTAGAGGAACATCTAAAGATCTTAGTTATTGGAGGAGGGTCAATAGACAGTCTTGTTGAAGGTGAATAGTAACACTCCTTGTGAACTGATCTGCCAAAGAATACAAAGGACCAATGATGTGGTCTAAATTAAACATAAATTATATAAATATTTTCCTCACTTATGATTGGTTTATGTTTGTTTTTATCAATTACTATTTTTATTAGGTCACACATGGATTTTGAATGTTTTAAGAGACTACGAGCTAAAAAGTTATATATTTAGTAAAACTTCGAATGTATGTTTATTATGATCATTAATTTTCTTTAGACCTATTGTTATTTAATTGTCAAAATTGTTTATTGTGACATCCGGTAAATTTCCGTTACCAAACTCCGTTAGTTCCGTTAAGTCTTGCATACACGTGTCGTAAACACACACTAGTTGTCGTTTAACGTTGGTGACCTAATAATAATGAATAATGTTAAATTAATGAGAATCTAATTGATTATGTGATTATTGTGTTATGTTTATGTGTTTGCATGTTTTAAAATGTTAATTATAAAATTAATCGCGTAACGCGGAAACGTGCCTATTTATTCGTAAGTCTTGTGTTTTTTATAAAGATAAAATATATAATGATTTTCATTAGTTTGTATCTTTATATTATTAAGTTAAAAACACTTTACAAAGAGTTTAAAGCCTAGTTTTTATAAAATACAAATTTCAAGGGCTAAAAGGGTAAATATGGAAATTAAAATTAAACAAAACACCCAAACCCTAATTCCCACCCCCCATTCGGCCGCAACACACCTCTCAACCCCTCTCCCTTTGCGAAATCAGCCAAGAACAAGCAAGGGAACTCGAAATTGGATCGATTTCAAGGCATACAACTTGTTGGAATCATCAATTACAAGCTATAACACGTTTAAAGGTTAGATTTTTCATGTTTTTGTGGGTTTTTGTTGAGGGCCGAACCCTAATGCGACTTTGTCATGGAGTTGAATTTGATGTTGTTTGATGTTGTTAGTACGTTAGTTAGATTGTATACATGTTAGTTAACGTCGATTATGTATGAATTGTATGTTTTTAGTGGTTTAATCATGGACTTTGATTGGAAGCAAACCCTAATTCGGAAATGGTAGGATAATGGATGAATGATGATTGTTTGATGAATGTTTGATGATTAATAGGTTGTATGAATGCTAGGTTACATTGATTTTGCAAGAAATTGATGAATTGGTGTTGATGTTCATAGCTTACTAATAATAGTAACTTTATTTTGCATGTAATGTTGAATTATTGATGAATTGATGTTATGGATGTGTTCACGATGATGATTAGATGCTAGATTGTTGTTATGAATGCTAGAAATCTTTGAATGGATGTTGTTGTTCATAGCTTGCCAAAAGTAGAAACTTTTGTTCATGAAGATTGTTAAATTATGGTGATTAGGTATTGTTGATCATGTCTAGATATTGTTATGAGCTTGAGATGGTATAATTATGATGAATTCATGAATACACTGGGTGGTTGATAGATGTTGGGATGTACTTTCTAAAAAGGGAAACTTTAATTGCATAAAGTCTGAAAAATGATAGTTTGAACATGTTTGGGATGTTAGGAGCATGTTAGTATGATCATGGATGAATTCTAATGTGGTAGAACATGGTAACTTGGTTGTATGTGATGCTGGGGTAATCATGAATGATATTTGGACATTATGATCATGTATGATTTGGATGTTGATTAGTAGTAGGACATCATGTTTGGGATTGGAAATTGATTATTGTGGGGTATGCTGGATGTAATGAATATGATTGTGATCATCATACACGCGTGCGAATCTGAGTCCCCTACTTAGTAGGGTTGGTAGGGTTTAGGATGTGAAGTCGTGAGTGGCTTCACATGGCATGTGGTGCGTGATTTGATCTTTGTGTGGCATGTTAGTTATGTTATGACTAGTAGACATGTTAACGTTCTAGATTCGCATGACTTGTATGATACTTGGTTGTATGATGATCTGAGTGATACACCTGGATAGTATAGCATACATATGATCCATTTGAATGTTAACCATGTATGATATATGTGTTTGAATTGCTAGAATGGTTTTACAACACATGAAGTCACCAACGGGTCAAACGGGTCAACTAGGTCAAACCTGTCTGTTTTGTTTGAAATTTTGAGTCCTTGGTTGTAGTGTACTTAGGGTTTCACATGTTCTTTGATTACACGTACTCATGTACTTACATGATCTAGGTAACCTCTGAAGGTTGTCTGTCTATTCTGTTGACAAGTCAAACCTAAGTATCTATACGCATATCAGGTGAGTCCATGCCCCACTCTTTATTTAATCTCTTTTGGGGGAGATAGCATACTGGTAAATACAAACGCTTTATATATTCAAGTTGTGTATAATATTATATAGTGTTGATATCATGGAAAAGTCCTCACACTTTCGAATTGTTAATATTGAATAGCGGGGAAATTTGGGTAGTACTACTGGGTCTGACGAGCCCCACCTGTGTGACTCGAGGTCAACCGGGTGCAATTTGTCCTAATAAACATTGTCATGACCTGTTAAGTCGTGACAGGAGGCAACAACGCAACACAGTCAGCTTCAATTGCGAAATCACTATGAAATAATATTTATTGTTAATGGACTAGCTATCTGTTACAATACACTACTTTTATATCTCTATTATTAAACTGTTTATGTTTGAATATCTCTTGAACTCACCAACCATTGTGTTGACATTTTAGTATGCTATTCTCAGGTCATTAGCTTGCTTGCCATAGGAGCACTGCATGGTTCACTTGCATTCTAAGACTCGGTTCTCAAGACATTTTTTAGTATTTTAATGATTATTGTTCACTCTATTGGGTTGACACATGTTTTGCCATAGTTATACTTTTATTTCTTTGGGTTGTTTTCAAAATGCTTCCGCACAGTTTAAAGTGTGTACTTTGGTTGATCTTATTTAAATTATGGCATATAGAGTCGTTCTGAGTAACTATTGATTGTGATCCTGGTTTGTTCACACGCCTCGCGGTAAAACACCGCAAGTGGATTTTGAGGGTGTGACAGATTGGTATCAGAGCCATTGGTTATAGGGAACTAGGTTGCATACTGTTGGATCAAGAAGAAGGCTAATGCAACCAAAACTATATCACTTGAGTTATTTTGATGCTGCATGCAAAAGGCTTCCGAAGCTCTTCATGGAACTTCCGAAGGTTGTAGAGTTCTTTCGAAGACAAAGGAAAAGTCCAGCTTTCGAAGACAGAATTCTACTCCCGAAGACAAATGCATACTTCCGAAGTTCAAGACTTAGAAGAATAAAGTGAAGACCACTTCCGAAGTATGATGAAGAAGTCTCCAAGTCTTGGAAGAAGCAGCCTCTTCCGAAGTATAAAGTGACTTCGGAAGTACTTACTCTTCCGAAACCATTTAACCTCCGGAAGACACAGCTATGGCCAGTGGACACAAGTATGGTCTCTGACACTCCGTTGCAGACTTCTGATACAACATGGCTTCTTCCTAAAGAACCATGTTGTTGACCATACTTTATTCCACTGCTTACCTTTTCATGATAGTACCGTTACCATCTTTAGTTGGTGACAAAAGGTAAGTCAGGGACATGTCCTAACTACTTAATCTCAGATAAGACTTTATCCGAGATACCTTAATCTTTAGTCTTGTAGTATAGACTTTAGGTATAGGATCCCAGCTGATATCAAAGTATATCCTGCTGTAGATAGTATTATATATAGGTTCTCCTTGTAATTCATAAAATAGAGAGAAATCTGCTTGTAAGAGTCCTTTGTATTGTGAGTTGAGAATCAATATATAAAAGTATCTTGAAATTATCTTTCTGTGTTCTTAGTTACTTTTCATATTGTGATCAACTCTTCTTGATTCTTACCGAGTGCGATTCTAGTGAGTTTGAGAGAAAACATTTGTGTTTAAGTGACAAACACCGATCCTACAATTGGTATCAGAGCTTCTCAGGCTCTTGATTGCGTGATCTAACCATCCAAATCAACCTGTTTTCACTCCTCCCTACCACTCACTTCCTCATATGGCCCTTAACAAATCTGAAGTAGAAATGGGGACGATGACCAAAGTGCCAATCATCACCCCTGAAAACTTCAGGTCTTGGAGTAGAAGAATGGAAGGCTTCATCAGATACCAAGAACAAGTTGTGGAACTCGATTGTCAACGGACCGTACAAACCAAAGGTGGCTTCACCTGGTGGAAACGGTGCCATGATAGAAAAGGCAGTTGAGGACTATTCTGATGAAGACAGAAAGAAGATGGACATCGACAGCAATGCTATGACTATTCTCATGACTGCAATACCGAACTCTATTATGGTGGGGTTTGAGCATTGCAAGACTGCCAAAGAAGTTTGATGCACTTGCTTAGATGTATTCTTGCTCCAACGACTCAAAGAAGGACTCACTGAAGCAGCAGTTCGAGAACTTCACTCATATTGCTGGAGAGACCCTCAGCCATCAGTACTTCAGGTACATGGATCTTATCTCTTCCCTTCAGTCTGTAAAGATCACTCCTGAACTTAGAGATCTCACCAGAAAGTTCATGAGTGCTCTTCCAAATGAGTGGACATTCTACTGTGTCTCTATCAAGAGAACAGAAAACTTGAACACTCTTTCCATGACTGAGCTCTATGGCATCCTTGATGGATACCGTCTAGAGATGGAGAGTAAGAAAGGCCATCAAACAAGCAGATCCATGAGTCTTCCTGCTAGCAACGCTTTAATGGTTGCTGAAGGCTCATTAACCCCTCAACCTCAGCACTTCCTAACTTATCAGCAGCCATCCTGCTCATCTGGTCCCTACATCACTTTTCCTGACACTCCAAGGTCTCAACAGGCTCAACACAACTCCTTCCAGGAAAGTTGTGCCTTTGTCTCAGGAGGCGGACACTCAGGAGATTTTCAATACTGCTTTGATGATCTTGAGTGCTTCAGCCTAGATGACGTAGAGTACATGGACATTGTCCAGCAAATGGCTTTTTTAACTTACAGAGAAAAGAAGTTCTTTAAGAGAACTGGAAGGCACTTCCCTCAGAACCCAACTACCAGCAAGTTTGGGTTTGACAAAACCAGAGAAAAGTGTTACAATTGTAACCAACTGGGTCATTTTGCAAGGGAATGCAAGGCTCCCAAGACCAATCCGGGAACCCCACAGGCCTCCACACATCCCTCAACCTCAAAGCCCACTGAGAAGTCAACTGAGACAGCTGCAATGGCTCAAGAAGTTGACTGGAGCTTCATGGTACAAGATGTGACTCCTGCTCAAGCTCTCATGGCAGGAACAGATGATGCCCAGGTATATGAACATCTCTGCACTCCAGCCTGTATAGCTAAAGTTAAACTCTATCAGGATTACAATATGGAAATCAGATCTGACATTGAGTCTTTAAATATTCTAAAATCTAATTTTAAAAGAGCTGAATCTGACTATCAAAATAAAATTGATGAGTTGGAGAAAACTGTATCTCTTTTGAAACATGAACACACCAACTACAAGACTCAAATCAAGAATCTGATATCCAAATTGTCTGAGGCTCAATCCTAGCTTGTCACTGCTGAGGCTCAGGCCAGGAAGCATGCTATCTCTGAGCAAATTTTCAAGCTATTCTTGCATCATCCTCCCATTCCAAACTCTGTTATCAGAACAAAGAAGGGTTGGGAACCAATGAAATTGCTCCACCACACTCCTATGAGTCTATCAGACAGCCCAGATGTGGTACTGAAGAGCAAGAGGTTCCAACTGCTAACCCTCTCTTTCCAGAGTTAAAAGATGAGGCACCAATAATGGCCACCATAGGGAAGGAACAGGTAGATACACCTATCGCTTCCTGTGATGATCAAATCCTAACCATCAAAGCCAGAAGAAGCAGAGCTAAAGCTGCTAGGAGAACTGCTAAGAAAGTGGCTGAATCCAAACTGAAAATTGACCCCAAACAGAAGGGTGTCTTTGTTTCAGCTGGTTTCCAGGTGTTGGGTACTTCTGACTCAGGAAAAGAATGTAATACCAGCATTCCTGTCCTACCAAGGATCAGAAGTTGAAGGGAAAGGTTGCTGACGAAGAAAAGAAAACCAAGAAACAGCAACCCTCACTTCCCAAAAAGACTAACATTGCATGCATCATGTGTGGCCTGCAAAATCATATGGCAAAAGATTGTTACTACAATCCTGCAAGCACACATTATGCAAATAATGTTAGGAAAGAAGGAGTCAGGGAAGGTTTCACATTTGGACCTTTCCATATGGTTCAAGAGTTGAAGAAGGGAAAGCTAGTTTCCAAAGCCAAGTTGCTTTCGGAAGAAGCTCTTTCTTCCGAAGGGAAAATGGCTTCGGAAGCAAAAGCTACTAAGGTTCGGAAGAACAAGAAAGCTCTCTTGAAACCATCCCAGAAGAAGACTGCTTCAGAAGAGAAGGTGGTAAGGACTTCTTCCGAAAAGAAGAAGCTTCGGAAGAAGACCATGCTGCAAAAGCTTCTACAAGCTCATCCTCCAAAATCGGCCAAAGGGTGGACTGGAAGATCAAGGAAGATGCTGCAGCCCAAACTCTTCCTCAAAGACCTCTGTTGAACCCCCATGCATATCATTTGGTTCACTCATGTCATTATCTTTGGAAGAATCCAAAACAAATAAAGCTTGGTTTCCAAACAGAACTGAATTCTCATCTTATGTGCAGGAACATCCATTTGACAAGAACAACAATGTATGGATTGTAGATAGTGGATGCTCCAGGCACATGACAGGGAACATACATCTCCTTTAACAATTTCAACATTATGATGGAGGTCCTGTCCAGTTTGGAGGTGAGGCCGGAGGATATAGGGGGAGAGGTGAGTATATCCAATGGTATGTTAACCGTTGACAAAGTTAACTTTGTCAAACAGCTTGAACACAATCTGTTAAGTGTTTCTCAATTCTGTGATCAAAAGCACCAAATTCTTTTCACAGAACATGAGTGCATTATCCTCAAACCAGGGATGACAATTTCTCCAGAATTGGTGCTTCTTAGATCTCCCAGGAAAGAGGATATGTACAAGCTTGATATGAACAATGCTTCCCCAATGGGTGAAGTATCATGCTTTCTTTCCAAAGCTGATAGTAATGAGTCAACACTGTGGCATAAACGTATGTGTCATGTAAATTTTTAGACAATGAATAAATTGGCTAAATATAACTTGGTACATGGTTTGCCTAAAAAGGAGTTTTTCTGCAAAGACAAATGTGTTGCATGCCTGAAAGAGAAACAACACAGGACATCTCATAAATCCAAATGTGTTAACTCTATCACTACTCCATTGCACTTATTGCACATGGATCTTTTTGGTCCCACAAGTATAATGAGCATTGAAAGGAAATCATACTGCCTTGTGATAGTTGATGATTTTACATGATTCACATGGGTATTCTTTTTAAGAACTAAGGATAAAACTGCTGAAACGTAAAATCTTTTATTCTTAAAACATAAAATCAAATTGATCACAAGGTTAAAATAATTAGATGTGATCAAGGGATGAGTTTAAGAACTTCGTTCTTGACTCATTCTGTAACTCAAAAGGGATTGCCAGACAATATAGTGCTCCCAGAACTCCTCAACAAAATGGTGTTGCTGAGAGGAGGAATAGGACACTTATTGAGGCTGCTCGAACTATGTTAGTTGATTCAAAGCTACCTTTAACATTTTGGGCAGAGGTAGTCAACACTGCATGCTATGTGCAGAACAGAGTTCTTGTAGTTAAGCCCCATGGAAAAACCCCTTATGAGCTATGGAACAAGAGGCCACCATTCATTGGCTTTCTAAGGTCCTTTGGCAGCAGGTGTACCATACTTAACACAAAGGACAATTTAGCAAAATTTGCTGAAAAGTCAGATGATGCTATCTTTGTTGGATACTCTTCTAGTTCCAAAGCTTACAGAGTATACAACATTAAGAATCAACAATTTGAGGAGTCATCCAATATAGTTGTTAATGAGCACACTCCTTGTGTTAGGGCGAATGGACCTGATCACATCTTTGATTTAGAATTGTTTCCAAACTATTCTAAACTTTTTTGTGAGAATGTTTCAGATGGAATAGGCGCTCAAACTGATACTGATGCTGCTGCTAATGTTCAACTGTTCGAGCTTCCCAGGGCTAGACCAAATTCTCCAAGTGCTGAAATACATCAGACTTCCACTATTCACAGATTCGACAGTTTAGCTATATCAAGGAATAATGAAGTCTCAACAAGTGAGTCGCCTACTGAGCCTCAAAGCTCATCCGGTGATCCACTACAACACCAGGCAGAAGGAGGTAGTATTTTGAAGGAGCAGGCAACTGTTAATCCTGCCTCACAGCCAACCATCGATGATGTTTCTCATTCATTCAATCAGTCCTCATTGAATGACTTTGAAACAACAGTTGGACAGAGTGTTCTAGTTCCTGAACAGAATATGTCCAACCTGGATCTATCTCTGCAACTGGAAGTGATTCCTCGGCTTCGGATTCACAACACTCATCCAACTGAGAACATCATAGGGAATGTCTTTGAGGGTGTGAGAACAAGAGGACAGACTCATCAAGGGAATGTCTGCTTGTACTCATGCTTTCTATCACAGATGGAACCCAAGAAAGTAGAAGATGCCTTAAAAGATAGTAGCTGGATTGAATCGATGCAAGAGGAGCTGCTTCAATTCAAGAGACAGAAGGTATGGAACCTATGTCCGCTACCATCTGGTCAAGTACCCATAGGCACCAAATGGGTTTTCCGAAACAAGAGAGATGATAGAGGATTGATCATCAAGAATAAGGCAAGACTTGTGGTTCAAGATACACTCAAGAGGAAGGAATCGATTATACTGACGTCTTCGCACCAGTTGCAAGACTTGAGGCAGTTAGGATCTTCCTTGCTTATGCTGCATCCAAGGACTTCACAGTATACCAACTTGATGTCAAGTGTGCTTTTCTATACGGGGATATAGACAGGGAAGTGTACATATGCCAACCTCCAGGATTTGAAGATCCACAGCATCCCAACTATGTGTGCAAATTGGATAAAGCTTTATATGGGCTGCACCAAGCACCCAGGCTGTGGTATGAGACTCTATCTCAGTTTCTTCTGAAGAATGGCTATACTAGAGGTACCATTAACAAGACTCTCTTCATTAGAAAGTCTGGAAAAGATATTTTGCTTGTACAAGTCTATGTCGATGACATCATATTTGGTTCCTCAAATGACCAAATATGCAAAGACTTTGAAAGCATTATGAAGAAGAA
Organism: Flaveria trinervia; assembly: GCA_025506515.1. Lineage (NCBI taxonomy): Eukaryota > Viridiplantae > Streptophyta > Magnoliopsida > Asterales > Asteraceae > Flaveria > Flaveria trinervia. The sequence goes on from CM046453.1 coordinate 17,649,217, forward strand.
GTTTGAGATGAGCTCCATGGGAAAAATGGACTTTTTCCTTGGAATTCAGGTAAAGCAACTGAAGGAAGGGTTCTTCATTAATCAATCTAAATATATCTCTGACATCTTAGAAAGATTCGAGATGAAGGATTGCAAGCCTGCCAAGACACCTATACCCAGAAACCATAATCTTTGTCCTGACCTTGAGGGGAGGATACTGATCAACATCAGTATAGGGAAATTATTGGTTCTCTGATGTATCTTACAGCAAGTAGACCTGATATCATGTTTGCTACATGCATTTGTGCAAGATATCAAGCTGCTCCTAAGGTGTCTCACTTAGCTGCTGTTAAGAGAATCCTCAGATACCTCAAAGGAGCACCTAAACTAGGTCTCTAGTATCCCAGAAATAGGGATTTCAATCTTTATGGATACTCTGACAGTGACTACGGCGGTTGCAATATTGACAAGAAATCAACATCAGGAGGATGTCAATTTCTTGGTGGAAGGATCATCTCATGGCAATGCAAGAAACAATCCTGTGTCTCTACATCAATGTTGGACCAAAAGAACCAATGAGCCTGATCAAAAAAACCTCTAAGTCCACAGACATCACAACAACTGCTGAAGACTTGATCAGCTGTTTGACAAAGTCTGAAGACTTCAACAGCTGAAGACTAAAGTACTAAAGACTTCAACAGTTGAAGACCAAAGTCTGAAGATCAACAGCTGAAGACTAAAGTACTGAAGACTTCAACAGCTGAAGACTAAAGTACTGAAGACTTCAACAGCTGAAGACCAAAGTCTGAAGATCAACAGCTGAAGAACAAAGTACTGAAGATCAACAGCTGAAGTACAAAGACTGAAGACATCAGCTGATGACAACAGCTGAAGACTAAAGTATTGAAGACTTCAACAGCTGAAGACCAAAGTCTGAAGATAACAGCTGAAGAACAAAGTACTGAAGATCAACAGCTGAAGTACAAAGACTGAAGACATCAGCTGAAGTTCAAGTACAAGTACTGAAGCCTTCAGAGTTTGTTACAACAGCTGAAGAAGCATTCTTCAGTTGTTGTGATGGTTTCCTTTCTGTAGTTTTCTTTTATGTTTCAGTATCTGTAAAATGACTGAAGAGCATGTTCTTTAGTCGTTGTAGTTTCAGTAGTTTCTTTTTAGTAGTTGTAGTGATAGTTAACACTTAGTATTTTTGTAAGAAGATGTCAGCTGTTTTGACATCTTCAGTAGTTGTGTTAACTTTCATTAGTCTGAATAATTCTGTTAGATGTCACTATCAAATGACATCAGCAGATGTCACATCTCCTATATAAGGAATGTTCCACCACGACATTCTTATATAAGGGATGATTGACCTGATTGTAAGTGTGACATTTTGCCACCACGAAAGCGCGTATTGAATGAAATATTTGATTTGCAGAATTCTTTCTATAATCGTTTGCTCTTACTTTGAATATCAACTGTATTCTTGTGAATTGTCTAATTCTTTGTTTGATTTCCGCTGAAATACTCTCTAATCAATCAAACGTAGATCACTGATCCTAACAATCAACAGCTGAGGCTGAATACATTGCTGCTGCTAGCTGCTGCGCTCAACTGCTATGGATTCAAAATCAGATGTTAGACTATGGATTCAACTTTATGAGTACTCCTATCCATATTGACAACAACAGTGCTATCTCCATTACTGAAAATCCAGTGAAGCACTCCAAGACTAAGCATATCGACATCAGGTATCATTTCATTAGAGATATTCATGAGAAAAATCTAATCAGATTAATCAAAGTTGATTCAAATGAACAATATGTTGATTTGTTTACCAAAGCTTTTGATGAACAAAGATTTAAGTATCTTATTGCAGCTATTGAGATGATAAACATTGATTAATCTGATCTCTTTTGAAAACCTTTTTAAGATGTAAGTCTTGTGTCAATACAATTTAAGTCCTGTTACAAGAAATTCTCTCTGAAATTTTCTAAGTGTAAATTCCTTCCGAAGAGAAATTAACCTTCGGAAGACACTCTCATATCTTCCGAAGCATAACTTCTCAAAGGATAACTTTCTTCTCGGAAGAACTTTTGGTCTCGGAAGAAGCGATTGATTGCACATCAGATCTACTTCCGAAACTTACAAATTCTCCTTTCAGAAGCAACTCTAACCTTCAGAAGCATAAGAATTGGCTTTGGAAGAAAGAATTTCCTTCGGAAGACAAGTTACCTTCGGAAATGTTTTACACTCGGAAGAGAGATCTCACTATGTAACGTAAATTTCTTGGGCCCCACACTGTAAAAAGCAAAGATTTTGTTAATGATGTCGGATTATTTAACTGATTCTTAACCTTACCGCCACTGTCATTTCATCCACTAAACCATCACATCACCTTATCCTAACCCCCATTACCGCCTCTCCATAATCTTTTAAATAATCTCGACTATTCACTTTCACTTTCTTACTTGCAAACTTTACAGCCCTAGAAATTTCTTTTACTCATCTTTACCCAGCTCAAAACATTCCAATCACCTTTCCAAATGGCCTTCAACCCACAGCACAATCAAGTCGCACTTCTTGATTCATCAAGAGATGCTGACTTCTCAGATATCATCTTCTTCCTAATCCAATCTTCATACTACACCGCTCTAACTGTTAACCCCACAATTTACACAAACCACATGTCTGAATTTTGGGCAAACAGTTAGATTGAAACCCTAAATGGGGTCCGTGTAATTCGATCGAGTATTTGTGGCCAAGAGTTGGTCATTACTGATGGCGCTCCAACGGAATTTCCCAAAGTGGACTTAGATCATTCTTATCTCCAAATGGGATATGGAGGAGATGTTAGCAGGTCAACTGTCTTCAAATTTAACTTCTCGTACAAATGGAAGTTCCTGCTACACGTGGTCCTTCACTGCTTGTCGAATAAATCCGACGGATGGGATCAAATTCCATTTGAACTTGGGTGCCTTGTTCATGGGTTGGTAAAAGGCCTCCGCTTCAACTATTCAAGATTTGTGCTAACTAACCTCATGGGAAATCTTCAGAAAGACACCTTCTTCATGTATCCCAGGTTTCTCCAGCATATAATCAAATGTGAGCTAGACAAGAGCACGCTTGTCTGTGCAGCTGCTCTGACTGCTCCCCAGATGAGGCCGACTATCTTCAAGACTTTGAAGAGAGTGTCCACCAACTTCACAGGAAGAGATACTGCACTTCTTCCAGGTATGACTGAGCCAACGGCTCCTGGTGACATCCCTGTAAATCCCACAGGTGATGAACCCACACCAGCAACTACCCCCACTATGCCAACACTACCCATCACCATCACTTATCAGAGACGTCCCAAACGAACCCTTGTTCAATCTACTCTGATTGAACAAGTTCCTCCGGTTCTATCCAAAAAGGCTTGAGTGGAACAAAGGGCTCCCACTCAGCCTGAGGTCCAACCATCCTTCATAATTGACCTCAATTTAGGTCCTGAGTCTCCTCAGTCTCAGACCTATGAGCCCACAACCCAAGCTGAAAGCCCTCAGGGTGAGTCTCTATACTCCCCTGAGCAGCCAACAAGGGATAGCCCCACCAGAGGCTCAATGCCTGTAGACATTGACCAAAGTCCCGGGTCAGTAGGTTTAACCATCCTATCTTTCACTGACCTTTTATTCAAAACTGATGAAGAGATAACATCTCTCCATGGCAATGAAGTTGATCTACAACACCCTCTCCAAGATCAACAGAGCCCAAAGAAATCTCTTATCTCTAGCCCCCATCAGCAACCAACTGAAGTGAGTCCTACTAATATGGAGGGGACTCATGTAGATTCAGCTGCCACTACAGAAGGTGCCTCAATGGACCTTATGGACAGTGGTAACATTTCTCAGACTGAATCTACGGCAACCGAGCCCTTTGATGACTCTGAAAGAGACATCATTGAGCATGGGAAACCAGGATGCCAAGAAACCACATCTGGTGGTGAGGATGAACATACTAGGTATGTTACCTCATCTCCCCGTGATTCTTCGAAAGAAGATGAGGGAAGCATGCAACTCCTCATTCAAGATCTTCTTTCTAAAGTCTCAAATCTGGAATCTCAGGTTAGGACTTTAGAGGCAAGATCTGCCACTCAGCATCTTGAGATTGACAATCTCAAGGCTCAACTAGCTAAGAAACAGACAGAGCACGTACCTATTCAGGTCTCCCTGACTTCCTCCTCCAGCTCATCTAGCTCTCAAGATGATGCTACTAAAAAGGGGGAGAATGTTCAAAGACAAACACGCAAGGAACCACAGAGCCGGCCTTCCACTTCAACATCTTCCTCTCCCATCATTTCTGCGCCTGAAACATCACAGGTCACTCTTCAGATTGATCCAAGGATGCTTAATAATCTTTACAGACTCTTCACCAAGTTTCTGTTAAGATCATCCTTTGAGCAGCCAAGTCATGATGCTGCAATGATCTACTTTGGAGCAGAAGAACTTTAAAGGCTGACTGCACCTTCTACCACTGTGGAAGAAGTTGGTCCCTAAGGTTTCCATGGAACCTGAGATTCAATTCGAAGGGGAAATGGGAACTGATGGCCCAGCAACTGAAACAGTTGGGACAGAATCTCACATCCCCTCTAACTTCCGAAGCTGAAGTTAAAGCCTTGGAAGAACAAGCTGAATCTTCCGAAGCTGAAATGGAAGCTGCGGAAGGACTGTTTAAAATGTCCGAGGAACTGATCATCACAGATGCTATCCTGGAAATGGCATCTGAAATGAGCAGCGAGGACTTTCCGATTATACCTCCATCACAGACTCCATCTCTGGCTCTCTCACAATCAGAAACTTCTCTCCAAGAACCACCACAGTCATGATCATCAAAGGATAAGGTAAAAGGAAGATGATTGCGGAAGAGATTCAGGAAGAAGAGAAGACTGAAAAACTTAAGAAGAAGGAAGACTTCAGACTGAGAAGTTGCTAGCTGCTAGCACAAAAGCAGCTGCTTCCAATCAGGAGGTTGTCATCAACAAAAGAAGAGAGCAAATCATTGACCAGCTCATTGAAATGGGAGCTGCCATTAGAGGAGTTGGTGGATCTGGAGAAGGCAACCAGGTTGAAGTTTGAAGAAGAAGCCAGGTTGGCCTTAAAGGAAAGGAAAAGAAACAGAAGGAGGATGAATTACAGCTGAGGAGAGACAGGATAAACTTCCTACTCTCCAGAGGTTTTGAACTTCAAGAACTCTCTCCACACAACGATGACACGATCCTCTGGCTCTTCAACAAAGAGCAGGGTCAAATGGAGAAAGAAAGGAAAAAGGCTGCTAAAGAAAAGGAAAGAGAGAAGAAGAAGAAAGAAGAAAAGGCTAGGGTCACTGCCTCCAAGAAGCTTACTGAGAAAGCCTGGATGAAGGACTATCTCTGGGCTCATGGCTTCTCCGGTAGGCAGGTGGGTCCTATGTCGGATAGGACACTCCAACGGATCGTCAGTGAAATTAAGGCTGACATCCGGTTGGGGAAAAGGAAAGAGATGTACAGAAGGGTAAAAGGGATGACCTTCACTGCTTCTACCCAACCACAACTTGAACCCTAATCCTCACCAATCACTATTAAACCTGAACCCTTCACCCCTGAACCTACATCACTACCCTCCACTACTCCCTCACCTCAACCTCCTAAACTTCCCATCATCCAACCCAAAACACTACGCCAGAACCTCTGAACCTAAACCTACCCATCACCATCCAAACCATCCTTTCAGCCTTCTCAACATCTCTCCCTTGAGGAGTTTAAGGCAGTCAAGATGAAGCTCACTAACTGCACCACTTTGAGCGAAGTTTCCTGTGTAGAAGACTCTGTCAACATTACCTATGTAGATGGATCTTCAAGTTCCCTCACAAGAACAGATTCCTTGATTTTCCTAGAGGAACTTTGGACCAGGCTGCAAGACTTTTGGGCCTCAATTCAGACTCTTTAAATGAGGAAGAAAAGAAGCTCAGAAGAAAACTGGTGACTCTGCTGGATACAAGAAAAGAGGACAAGATTCCTAGTCAGCCTCTTGTGCCTAGAAGGAAGATAATCGAGTGGAGGTTCGATGAACCTTCTCACAACTTTGTTGTAGAAAGAGAGAATGGTGAAGTCAACAGACTCAATGCAACCTCTTTGTTACACTCTAGCATATTTGACATTGCTGAGTTAGCAGAGAAACCATTCTCCAACCCTCCACTCTGAAACTGCTGCACTCGTCAGAAATCATCTCAACAGTCTTCATTTGGCTGAGCTAACTGCAAAAGCAAAGATTGAAGTAGAGTTGAAGTTGAAAAGACAGGAAGACAAGGAAAGATCTACCACCAAAGGTCCTGCCTTTCTACAGATGGTGGAAGGTCCTGAATTGGAACCTATAGTTTGATGGGAATATGATTATAGCTCCCATCAACTAACTCTTTTCAGAGGGCAACAACAAAGGGTACATGTTATCCAAGGTGACAGACTGGATCTCCTGTCTACCAAGGATCTGTACAAACTTCTCAGCACCACATCAGGGAAGAACAAGGAGACAGACAATATTTGCTCTCCTTGGTGCTGAAAGTTTTAAGAAGTCGAGGTAAGTGAAGTTTTGGTAGCATCAGCCTAGGGGGAGTTTGTTGGATCAAGAAGAAGGCTAATGCAACCAAAACTATATCACTTGAGTTATTTTGATGCTGCATGCAAAAGGCTTCCGAAGCTCTTCATGGAACTTTCGAAGGTTGTAGAGTTCTTTCGAAGACAAAGGAAAAGTCCAGCTTCCAAAGACAGAATTCTACTTCTGAAGACAAATGCATACTTCCGAAGTTCAGGACTTAGAAGAATAAAGTGAAGACCACTTCCGAAGTATGATGAAGAAGTCTCCAAGTCTTGGAAGAAGCAGCCTCTTCCAAAGTATAAAGTGACTTCGAAAGTACTTACTCTTCC
>CM046453.1:17661129-17876129 GCA_025506515.1 Flaveria trinervia
ATATATATACATACATATATATATATATACATACATATATATATATACATACATATATATATATATATATAATTTGTTTTCCTTTCAAAAATAACTTATTAGCCTTCACATATGTTAAATTAATATACTCGTAACTAACGGAGGTGGATCAGTGATCCGTTAGTGATTCATTAGCTCTTAAAAATTTGATAGTGTAGATGTGTGTGTGAATATAACATGGTCCTGCTCGTGGCTAGTACCTTATTATATATATTTTTTTGTTGGCCGTTCCTGTTAAAAAAAAGAGTAAAGATTGTGTATGGTTGTTGGTTAAAAGTTATAAATTACCGATATGGATATGAAGAAATGTTAAATATTGTTTATTTTGTTAGAGGTGAAAACCCAAACTAATGGTACACAAGAGTTGATGTCGTACCTGTAAGTTAGTGTTATAGTTGTATAACTAGTGGTTCATAATGACGTTAAAAAAATTAAAAATATATAGAAAATGACTATACTCGAATTAAAGATATAAAATGATCAATTTAATTGTGTAATTCGCATTAAAAATAACATTATATAAAAAAATTAAGAAGATTTTTTTAAAAGGTAAGGTTTTTAAAAGGAGGAAAGTTTTAAAAAGGGTTGGGGGGGTGGCGTTTGTTACAATAGTCATGTAGTACAGTGTAAGTGTTTGTTGTTACACTTATCGTTACAATTTAAATATAGACGTACGTTTTTCTTACATTTGATTTACCAAGTTAATGCAATATATAAGGGTTTGGCATTGTTTGGTGTTCTTTTAACGATCAATAAAACACTATCCGTTATAGTTCATTGCCTTTTAATTAAGTGGTAATCCTAATACTGAATGGTATCTGAATGGTTAAAATAACAACATTTATATTTTATATGTTTAGTAGTTTAGTTTACTGATTTATAATAATTATCATTTAATATGAGGAGACAAGAAAAATACATCTTATCTTATCTTACTATTTTAATAAAAAAGTAAATGAGGGTGACACGTGTCAGTACCACAATCATTCTCGCCAATTTTTCCCGCATCTCTCTCCTATTAAATAATTACTTTAATTACTAATAAAATTATTTTAATATATTTTAATATATAATAATTAAGAAAAAATTTATTTATTAAGGTTATTTCTAAATAAATTGATATTTTTAATAAGTCAAACTTTTTAAAACAAAAAATAATATCATATCTTAAAATATATGATATTTTTAAAAAATTTAAAAAGTTCATATGATATTTTTTTTAAAAATGTTAAAAAGTTAAATATCATTGTTTTATTATTTTATAAGATTTTTTTTAAATAACATTTTTATACGGTTTGTTTTAGAATAAAATGTTTATATTTTAAAAATTTTCAAAAAGTTGATATCATTGTTTTATTATTTATAGTCATTTTTGATACGTAATTTCATTCATTTCATATCTTAAAATATTATTTTATAATTAATAAATTTATTATATCAATATTTTATTTATTCAACCCGTGTAATACACGGGTTTACTAAAGCTAGTATAAATATATTTGTTTTAATATATTTTAGTTAAAATATAGAGGGAGACAAGAAAAACACATCTTATATTATAAATATATTTATTTTAATATATTTTAGTTAAAATACGAGGGCGCCACGTGTCAGTACCACAATCATTCTCGCAAATTTTTCTCGCCTCTCTCTCCTATTAAATAATTACTTTAATTACTAAAAAAATTATTTTAATACATTTTAATATATAATAAATTATGAAAGAAATTTATTTATTAAGGGTTATTTCTAAATAAATTGATATTTTAATAAGTCAAAATTTTTAAAACAAAAAATAATATCATATCTTAAAATATATGATATTTTTAAAAAAATTAAAAAGTTTATATGATATTTAAAAAAAATATTTTAATACATTATTTAATCACTAAATTAAGTACTACTCTAATAAAAAGGTAAATAAGGGTGCCACGTGTCAGTACCATATTCATTCTTGCCAATTTTTCCTGCCTCTCTCTCCTATTAAATAATTACTTTAATTACTAATAAAATTATTTTAATATATTTTAATATATAATAAATAAGAAAGAAATTTATTTATTAAGGTTATTTCTAAATAAATTGATATTTTAATAAGTCAAACTTTTTAAAACAAAAAATAATATAATATCTTATAATATATGATATTTTTAAAATAAATTAAAAAGTTTATATATTTTTAAGTTAAATATCACTGTTTTATTATTTTATAAGAATTTTTTTAAAAAAATTAAAAAGTTTATATGATATTTAAAAAAAATATTTTAATACATTATTTAATCACTAAATTAAGTACTACTCTAATAAAAAGGTAAATAAGGGTGCCACGTGTCAGTACCATATTCATTCTTGCCAATTTTTCCTGCCTCTCTCTCCTATTAAATAATTACTTTAATTACTAATAAAATTATTTTAATATATTTTAATATATAATAAATTAAGAAAGAAATTTATTTATTAAGGTTATTTCTAAATAAATTGATATTTTAATAAGTCAAACTTTTTAAAACAAAAAATAATATAATATCTTATAATATATGATATTTTTAAAATAAATTAAAAAGTTTATATTTTTTTAAGTTAAATATCACTGTTTTATTATTTTATAAGAATTTTTTTAAAAAATAATATTTTTATACGGTTTGTTTTAGAATAAAATGTTTATATTTTAAAATTTTCAAAAAGTTGATATCACTGTTTTATTATTTATAGTCATTTTTGGTACGTAATTTCATTCATTTCATATCTTAAAATATCATTTTATAATTAATAAATTTATTATATCAATATTTTATTTATCCAACCCATGTAATACACGGGCTTACTAAAGCTAGTATAAATATATTTGTTTTAATATATTTTAGTTAAAAAGGAAAGTCAAATTATTGTTTTTAAAATTTTCATATTTATTAAGAGAAGGATGCGAGAAAATGATTTTTTTGATATACTAAAATGATGACACGTGTTTTAAGAAAACTTTTTTTTATTATAAATTATAGATATCCATCATAATTGTAATAGAAATATTATTTACCTATTAAAATGGGTTGAACCGATCATTTAATTGATTCAGTAGTAGGACTGAATTAAGAATTCGATTATATTTTAAATAAGAAAACTATTAGAATTACATGTTTGACTTCATTTAATAATGTATTTTAAATGCTGGTAAAACCATGTCTTCAGTAGTTTCACAACTACTGATGACTAACACCAAGTCCTCAGTTGTTTCCAACATCTGAAGTCAAAAGCATGGTTTTTAGTAGTTTTATAACTGCTGATGCCTAAAACCAAGACTTCAGTTGTTTCAACCTCTGAAGATTAATACCACGTCATCAGTCGTTTAAAACTACTGATGATTAACACCAAACCCTTCAGTTGTTTTATAACCCATACCCTATAAATACCTAATCCTACAGAGCTTCATTATCTCAAACCTAACGTTCAAAAACTCCGAACCTTCTCTCACATTAATGGCGATCATGCAACTTAAACCAAGACACAACTGTGTTGCCTACCTTACCAAATCATTTTTCTGGACGAAGTTTGATATTGCCATTGATCTAATGGTCCATTCTCCATACAAAACGGCCTTCCTTATCAATCCTACCATTTATGCCGAATCCCTAAATCAGTTCTAGACGAACGTCACCCTTACCACTGGGGAGAATAACACCGAGTCTCTCTAATCGTTCGTCAACTACCGTAAGGTGGTCATCACTCCGGCAATCATTCGCCAAACCTTACAACTGGATGATGCCACCTTCCCCGCTGGATATTCAAAGGGCACCACTGATCTATCCTTTGCCCAACATGGATACCAGGGTACCCTCAGCGCTTCTACCATCCTAAAGAAGCATTTCCATAATGCTGAACGCCTTATTTTTCATATGGTGAATGTCTGCCTAGCCCCTAAAACTTCTTCTTGGGATCAAATGTCAACCAGGTGGCAGCAGGTATTCTTCTCTATCCTTGAGCAACAAAACTTAAATTTTTCTGAAATAATATTTCTTGAACTTAAGGATATGGCCTCAAAACCTATTGCTAACCGATGGATATTATATCCACGGTTCATAATGGCCATTATAGAGAACCAGCTGAAAGCTGAGGGACTTGTTGGCCTTGGAGTCCCTGCCATGGCTGTATTGCCTGAGGTATACTCCAGGCACAACTCAGACCAGTCACTCAAACAGGCTGCCAAGCTACGAAAACCCACGCAGCTGGAACCCACAGCCACCACCTCCAAATCCAATGTCCCCACCAAACCCAAACACAAGAAACCCAAAAAGGCTGCTCAGGGAGATGAGTCCCCTGAGGATGCCCATGTACCACAAACACAGGAAATACATACTGGTTATAACCCCCCAGTTATGTCCATGACTCAACTTGCTAAAGCCGCACAGGTATCCTCTCAACAGGATCCTGTTGCAACCACAATTGGGGATCCCACAATACTGGAGCCTATCTTAATTGACAGGGTTACCGTTGAAGCACACCACTCACCCCTGGTGCAATCTGCTTCGGACCAATCCCCACATGCAACCGTCCCCCAAAGTCCTACCATTATAGTTGCAAAAGTGCTGACTCAGTTGCATTCCTCACCCCCTCCCAGATACCAATCAAAACTGGGATAGCCTTAACAATTAGGGGAGGATCCAAATGCTTCTGATAACCCACAGCACAGGGGTTACAATGTTCTATCTCCAAGTGTAGAAACGGAGATTAGAACATCTGGTGAGGCTGCCACTTCTCCTGCTTCAGCATATGATCAGGATGAAGTTGGTAACATCCATAAGACCTCACCAGAGGCAATTGCCAATGAAGGACATAGTCCTGAGGCAGGAAGTCCCCAGTACCAAGAACAAGGGGCACATGCTGATACTGATCTACACTCAGAGCATGTACATCCTGATTCTATCAGGAGGTCAGGTGATTCAGCAAACACTGATGATGACCTGGGCTTCTTCTATGATGTTTTAGCCTAAAATACCATCCTAGAGAATGAGGTAAGCAGACTCAACGAGCTGATTGCCAAAATGTCTCAGGATCTAAGTCCATCTGCCCCAATACACCAATAGATGGCACCTTCCTCTGAAGGTCTCTTATACACAGAGCCACTCCAAAACACTCAGCCACCTGCCTCTACTTCTGGCACTATCTCTCAGGGACAGAACCCCCCTAAGCAAATAGCTGCTATCCTTCAAAATTCCTTACCTCTCATCATACCAATTATCACTGATATAGTGATTAAAACCCTTGATGAGAGGCTTCCCTCGATTATCCAACCCTTGCTAGAGGAAGTTGTGAGCAAAAGGCTTTCTGACAATCAAACCCTTGCAACCAATGCAACCAAAAAGGGGGAGATCCAGTCAGTGAAAGCAAAACGAAAGAGGATTGAAGATGGGAAAGAGAAAGAAAAAGAGATAGAGGTGGAAAATGAGAAGGAGTTGGGTGTAGAGACTGAGAATGAGAAGGAGAAGGAAGCTGAAATGGAGAAAATGACTGAAAGTACTAAAGACTTTCATGTCACATACAAGAAAAGGAAGAGTGGAAAGAAGGAGAAGGAGTTGGAGGAAATGGTGAAGGAGGCTGATGCCCAACACAGCCAATCAATGGATAACATCATTGATCAGCTGTTTAGGAAAGGTCATGACACTGAAAAACTTGACTCAGAAATTAGAAGATTGGAGATTGAAGAAATCCAAGCAAGATGGGCAAGTTACAGTGTGTTGGAAAGGGAAAGGCTGGAAATCATGATCAGGTTCATAGCTAAGTATCTTGGAAGATCATTGATTGAAATCAAGTCATGGTCCAGGGACAACATCTTGGCAATAACCACCAAGATCTGTTCGTCTGAAGTATATACCAAAGGGCTAGTCATTGAAGCCTTGAATGAAGCTGGTGCTGGGAGCAGGACTGAACTGGTTAAACAATCTAAAGCCTCACTTACATCCAAAATGCTAGAACAGCCTGTCAAAATTCCCACACCAAAACCACCACAATCACAACCCACTAAACCAATTATCCTACCCACAAAACCAATAGCCGATGATGTACCCCAGAAGAGGAAGAGAAGGGTACTGAGGCTAGAAGAGGAAGAAGAAGATAATGATGAAGATGAAGACAGGCAGCCAATCTCAAATGTTATACAGTTGCCTAAGGCCATAAGTCACCCTCCAACAATTACTCCTGACTCTTAAAGGCAAATTGTGAAAGTGAAGTTAGAAGAAGAAGAGCTTCGCAAACAACATGATGAGGAATTGTTGAGAAGAGTCGACAAAGCATACGCTACCACATCTTCAATCATCAATATGAAGATATTTCAAAAACATGCTCAGAGATTATACACTCTCAGACATACCTTTCAATATCAAAAAGAGAGAGTGAGGATTTGGCCTGATCCCAGGGTGTCTCATAGGATTCAAAAGAAAAATATTCCACAGAGATACATTGGCCAAGTGAAGAAGATTGTAGATGAAGTGATCTCACTGGCCTTTGTAGTATCACCTTGGGAGATCCTAGATGACTTCAAGAAATCCTATAAAGCTAATCTGACCCCACAAAAGATGCTGGAGAATAAAATGGTGAAAAAAGGGTTAGTGTATAGGAGGCTTGAGGAAGTTAGAAAGAATGAGCTCCAATTGTTCTTAGAGGGTATTCACCCAGATGAATTCGCATATAGAGTCATAACAACTATGGAGCTAAAAAATAGGAAGCAGGTCAAATACCTCTCTGAGTACTATGGGCCAGAGTCACTCTTTGAAGGAGAAGCAGAAGAGCTTACCATGGAGGAACAAATAACCTTCATAGTTGGGAAGTAGATCTCATGGATGGGGTAACAGCTCTGTGTCCAGTTCCCCAAGACAGAGTTCCCATACATCCTTTGCCAAACAGATCATTGAGACTTCTTCCCAGGCCTATGCTTACAAGGGTTACTTCTGAGCTGATCTAGAAGACAAAAAGACCAATCTTTCTGCCATAATAAGTGGGACATCTTCAATAAGCTTAAAGGTTTTGGCTGCATTGGTTCAAGGGGAGTTTGTTGGACCAAAAGAACCAATGAGCCAGATTAGAAAAACCTTTAAGTCCCACAAGACATCACAACAACTGCTAAAGACTTGATCAGCTGTTTGACAAAGTCTGAAGATCAACAGCTGAAGACTAAAGTACTGAAGACTTCAACAGCTGAAGAACAAAGTTTGAAGATCAACAGCTGAAGACTAAAGTACTGAAGACTTCAACAGCTGAAGACCAAAGTCTGAAGATCAACAGCTGAAGACTAAAGTACTGAAGACTTCAACAGCTGAAGACCAAAGTCTGAAGATCAACAGCTGAAGACTAAAGTACTGAAGATCAACAGCTGAAGTACAAAGACTGAAGACATCAGCTGATGACAACAACTAAAGTTCAAGAAGTCCAAGTACTGAAGCCTTCAGAGTTTGTCACAACAGCTGAAGAAGCATTCTTCAGTTGTTGTGATGGTTTCCTTTAGTAGTTTTCTTTTCTATTTCAGTACTTGTAAAACGACTGAAGAGCATGTTCTTCAGTCGTTGTTGTTTCAGTAGTTTTCTTTTCAGTAGTTATAGTGATAGTTAACACTTGGTATTTTTGTAAGAAGATGTCAGCTGTTTGACATCTTCAGTAGTTGTGTTAACTTTTAGTAGTTAAATAACAATTAGATGTCACTGTCAAGTGACATCAGCTGACGTCAGCTTCCCTTATAAAAGGAAAGATGACCTAATTGTAACGAGCGCGCGAAGCCGGCCGAAGCGTGTATTGAATGAATATATTCCTTTTGGCAGAAATTCTCTCTCTATAACAAACACTGTTTCATTGATAAATTTCGTGTGTTCTTGTTTAAATTTGTTAATTCGTGAGCTCATTCCGCTGCAAATCCAATCTAATTGATCAAACTATATGCTGAGATCCTAACATTAATTGCACAGCAAAACATAAACAACTTAGCAAATTTCATTTAAACAAACGACACCAACTGAAATTGTACCCATATATACATTTAAGGAAGATACAATTGTAATTTTATTCAAAGTATAAGACATTAAGACAACTTTTTAAGCACAATATTCAAATGTGTTATGTATTAATTTCTAAATTGTCCTTGTTAAGTATACTTCTTTTAATTAGTACATTATTTAATCACTACATTAAGTACTATCTTATTAATAATGCTTTTAAAATAATAATTAAATTTACATGTACTATTTATATATTTATTACTATATCTTATTTAAATAAGAAATATTTTCAAAAAAAAATTTAAACTTTTAAATACCCAATATATTTTAAAACATGTAGCTTCTAAAAATAAATTCCTATGAAAAAAACTAATTAAGTTTCAAAGTTATAATAAATAAATTATTAAAAATGACACTTTTTAAAAATTGGTTTGTTATGAAACAATTTGTTTATAAACCAATTAAAAAACAAATAAAATAATAAAAATTAATATGATATTGTTATTGTATCACTCGTACGTAATATTAATAATATATTATATCAAAAGACCGTTTTATAATTCATTAATTTTATTAATAACTATTTAATATTTTATTTATTCAACACGTGTAATATACGAGTATTAACCTATTAATTAATAATATAAATCTTCTATTTTAGTTGCACAAGTAGAGAGAGTTCTGATCTCAGTTAGTTACATCTGTTTCACTTATACATGTTCACATGGTGAGTTAATCATTTGCTAGACTATTGTGTCACACACCCTTAGGTCCTCTTACGGATGTAATATTACCAAAGATATAGATTAAGTGCATAAAGTTATTAAATTTTTGGATTAAAACTAGTTTCTAATAAAATATGAAAAATAATATATGTTATGATGTAAATTGTAATTTTATTGAAATATATTGGTTTATTTAGATATAATATAGATACTAGAATACTAAATAAATTAGAAAAAGATAAGATTCTAAAGACCAAAAAAATATATTTGAAACCTAGTCTAGCTCACCGCTCTAACAAGTAAACGAACACTATGTCAAAGGGAAACATTTCTAATAGTCATAAGTGCACCGGTTCTTGACCCTTCTCAATCTAACGTCCCGTCCAGTTGATCCAGTTTAATTCTAAAAACACTGATTATAATCTATACATATTAATAAAAGGTTAAATTTGGTGTCATTTGATCTCTTATTAGGGTGTCCACCTCTTATCATAACAATAAATCTATTATTTGAAACAAAAATCAATCATACAAACTTTCCAAATTTCCTTATCACAACAATAAATCTATTATTTGAAACAAAAATCAAGCATACAAACTTTCCAAATTTTCTCGAATTTCAATTTTCATTTAAAAGAATATAAATAAAAAATCAACTAAATCAAAGTTTACAAATTTATAAATATTTTTAATAAATATATTTTCTTTTAATATGATAATAATATCTTAATAGTCCTAAATTTTATTTTTTAATAATCACAACTCAATTCTTAAAGTTTACATATCATATGATTTTTAGATATTCTAATATTAAACATAGTTACACTATACTATAAATAGTTTTTTTTTTTTTTAAATTTTGGCACTAGATTCTTTATTCAATCCGTGAATTAGATCACATTATCAGTATTTTTTAAGATATTTCTAATTACACCCTAATCTATTTACTAGTTACACCCTACTCTAAAAAATTGAATTAATTTTTACTATAACTTTACGAATGAGAATATAGTTCAACTAATCATGATTGAATAGCTATATATATCTAGAACAAATTAATTAGGTCATTTTAAATGCACCAATATATTAAATAAACTTTTAACTTTAATTTATTTATCTTACATTACTTAAATTATTATTTTAAGAGTAAATTGTAATTTTCATACATGTGTTTTAGGGGTGTTAACAGGATCAGTTCCAGCTTAACAGTTTGCATTCCCGAGTTTACGAATGCTAACACTTTACATACTTCCGACCAATTTCCGTTAAACAATCGTTAAATCTCCCCCACGTGCTCCCCACGTGAGGGGCAAAACTGTCAATTCACCTAATTAATTAATATTTTAAAAGTAAATTGCAATTTTCATACCTGTATTTTAAGGGTGTTAACAGGATCAGCCCCAGCTTAATAGTTTGCATACCTGAGTTTACGAATGCTAACACTTTACGTACCTCCGTCTAATTTTTCATTAAAGAACCATTAAATCTCCCCCACGTGCTCCTCACATGAGGGGCAAAACTATCAATTCACCCAATTCATTAATCTTCCACCGTCGGTAGGGTTTCGGCGTGTTTATGCCATTTGTGTTCCGTTAGTTTACAGATTCTGGTATTACTATCTAGATGAGATGCGAACACATTTCCGTTATAAAACGTGAGGGATTTGACTGAACCTAATGAGGAATCGTAGACATTGAAAGTGTCGATGAGGGAGAACGACGTCGTGTCGAATATGTGGATGCGGTCACCCGAGGTAGCATAGAGGCGGTGGTTGTTAACGACAAGGTGGCTGATGTGGGCGGCGGGGTAGAGTTTGAGGGTGGTGAGGAAGCGGTGGGAGACGGTGAGCTTGAGAGTCTTTAGTGAGAGGTTTTGGAGGAGGGGATGGAAGGTAGGGTTTGGAGAGAGAGGTTGCTGTAGAGGCTGCTCATAGTGAATTGACAGTTTTGCCCCTCACGTGAGGAGCACATGGGAAAGATTTAATGGTTGTTTAACAAAAATTAGACGGAGGTACGTAAAATGTTAGCATTTGTAAACTCAGGTATGCAAACTGTTAAACTGAGACTAATCATGTTAACACCCTTAAAACACATGTATGAAAATTGCAATTTACTCTTAAAATAATTAATAAATTGGGTGAATTGACAGTTTTGCCCCTCACGTGAGGAGCACGTAGGGAAGATTTAACAGTTGTTTAACGGAAATTGGACGGAGGTACGTAAAATGTTAGCATTCGTAAACTCAGTTATGCAAATTGTTAAGCTGGGACTGATCTTGTTAACACCTCTAAAACACAGGTATGAAAAGTGCAATTTACTCTTATTTTAATCTTAATTATATTTTATTTAACTATGATAAACTTATAATAATAGAACACTTAAAAGGAAAAAATACGACAAAAGTTTTAAAAAAGTAATACAAAAGCATGAAAAACGAAAAACTTTCTTTATTAGAATTATAATAATCGAAGGTTAACTTTTATACTGTTTTATAAGAAGTATTTTAAATATATATAACTTTTTTGTAATAGTTGTAATTCAAAGAAATTTCATATCTTATTTGGCAAAAGAATAAAACTAAAAATGAAAACCTTTTTCAAAACTCTTATATATTATCTTTTTTTTATAAAAGTTTATTTATAATAATATATAAAACAATGTTTTTAATTAGAGTTGTTTTTAAATCTTGAGTAATAACAAATGAGCTAATGAGTCCTAGATCAACTGGTTAAGAATGAATCATCCTATGACTTTGCAAAGTGGAGGTTACGAGTTATAGTATCAATAGGTGCAATATGTTCCAAGTGCGCCAAAGGTTTTACCACAGTGGACCTTTAAGTGGTGTGTTTCCTTTGAAATGGTGAGCGAGCCGGGTCACCAATGTTGTCTGTGTTTGCAGGCGTGGATGACCTTTCGTTAATAGGTTTACCCGGTGACCAGGCTTAATAATTATTCGTTGGTCGTTCAAAACAAATAATAACAAATGAAGCATGAAATGCTTTTACTACTTGACTCATAATTAATGATTGATTAGGTGATACATGGGTTCTAACCTATAAAACTAATGATTTTAATATGTTTTATATATTCTATCAATCTAATACATGGGTTCTAACCTAGTTAATAGTGCATTCGACAGACTTCATCAGCGTTCTCATTTTGGCTTCGGTTTAATCAAATTTTCTTTGACAAATGTATTTGTTTTTTGTTATATTTGAGTTTTCGTTAACTGCGATTATGATTTAACCTATCATACTTACCTGTGGACATGCATTATAGTAATTACTTAATTATATAATTATGTATATATTTAAGAAACGAATCGAGAAATAGGAGTTTTCAGTGTGTTTGTGGTTGGGCCACACATGTTTAAGCAGGAAAGAAGGGGAAGAGTATTTGCATCGTCGCTACTCTTGTACAGAGAGAAAGCTGTCTCTAATTTCACCGCCTTCTTTCCTATTCATCATTGTCGCTTGCACCGCCTTAACAATGGAACCTTCGGTACTTAACCCTTTAACGTGGAGGCCACCGGTGGTCACTTATGATTGCTTTTGGTGGCATTAATTTGTCAAGGCAAGAGGGAAAGGCGAAGATAATGCGCGTCGTGTGGATGGCTGGGGCGGCATTATGTCAGTTAGCTCTCTATTTCAACTTGATTTAGAGGTTTTCAGATGGTACCGTTCATGCGGCCGCCTTCTAGGTTTGGAGCAGTAGGCCCTCGGCCTTGAAATCGATGATTCAAAATGATAAAATGGTGGACAAAGGCTGGTGCCAATTTTTCCTCATCACCGTCATTGTCGGCGTCATGCATGGTGGCCTAGTGTTGCTTAGTAGCCCATGGAGCCGATGAACTTCGTGTTGTCCGTCGGTTTCTTCCGATCACAAATGTTAACTTTGGTTTGTCGGATGATTGTAGTTAGTAGGCAATCGAGTTTAGGGTTACACCTAAACCTAATAGGTTGTTGGATCTATGGGTTTTTCATGCTGGACTTTTGTTTCTTTGTTGTGTGGAGTTTTGTTTTGGGTATATATGATCTTAACCCTCACTCTTAGAGTTTCTATTTTGTCGTCTGCCTCTAAGTACTAATTTTTGGTTGATGATAATGGCCAAGGCCACCCCAAACCTTAATCTTCTGTTTTGATATGTGACAGTGGAGCATGTTTCGGTGTTCATAAGTCAATGATGATGATGATGACCCGTCATCTAAGGCCCTTATACCTTTGTTAGTTTTGTTGATTGTCTGAAACCGTTGGGTTTGTTTCTGGTTTGTTGATGATGGTGGCTATGGTATGTGGATGACATTGTTCATTCCTTCCCTTTAGGGATCATTGGCTGCATTATGATTGTGAAACCCATTTGTTGTAACCATTGCTATGATGACTGCGGTGGAAGTGGTTTCATGGCTTGGCATACTCGGTGATGGCAAATGTAGTTTTATGCACTTGCGAGTGGAGTTGCAGCCATGGTAACTATAAACCCAAATCTGAGCCAAATGCTTCATGTTTTGAGTTTTTTTGATTTGTTTTCTTACTTGCTTTATTAACATATATTCATGTGTTACACAAGATGTATCTTAACAGATTTAAGCCAAACCTATGAATTTTTTTGTAACATCTGCCTATTTTCGAAATAGAAACCTAAACCCGAATCCGTTTGGGTCAATTTTGGAAAATCAAATACATTAATTAGAAATTTAATTTATTTTAATCCTTCAAAACAATAATAATACTATTTATTCAACTTCCATTTATTAAATCAATTCATGGTAATTTCATAATTTATAGAATGAAATTTTATAAATTTATGAAGTTTATTTATCATTTATGAGTTTTAATTATAAAATTAAAATAAAGGATTAAAATACAAAGATCATTATTTTTACAAATATGTAAGGTCTATAAAAGGTTATAAATATTTATAAGATTTTAACTATTCAATTAAAATAAATAATCAAATTACAAGTTCTTATTAGATTTATAAAGTCTATAAAGATTTAATAAAAAAGAATTATTAAATAAAAATTAAAGTTTTAATAAATTTAAAGTTTAAATTGTAATTATTATTTTATTTATTTAAATTATTTAATTTTATATTTATTTCAAATTCCAATCATAACTCCCTTTTAAAAGACTTATAACTCACCATTAATACCATTCATAACTTACTTTTAACCTCAACTATAAAAGCAAGCCTTAGGGCTCACTTTTCATTTGCTTATTCTTTAAAAATCTCACTTTTATATCTTTCTTTCATCCATTGGTTATGATCAATTTGAATAATTTTATTTTACAAGAAATTTCAAGAATTCTTGATACTAAAGTAATCTTTTATTGTATTTATGTTATACATTTCAATCATCCTAACATTCAATTATTCTCATGACTTTATGTTCTTACTATTATTTTTTTGACTACCAAATCTCTTTTTATTTTAATCATTATTATTTGATCATTAATATTTCAATAATCACTAACTTTATAATAATCACTAACATTCCTAAATCAATCTAACAACACACTAACATAAACAAAGAATCCCGTTTGCATATGGACGGCTATGCCGCCATATTCGGTTATTCCACAAGATTATTTTTCCAAATTATGGCTATGCCAAAGTCTTAGAATAATTTTATAACACAAATGAAGACTAATATATCGTATATTGACATAATAAATTGTTCTAACTCGTTTCATGCTTTAACGATTTTAAAAGTGCACATAAGTGCCTTACTACAACTCTGGCAGAATATAGTCTTACTTCAACCGACCATAAATTGATCATAAAAAATAAATTTGAGTAAAATCAGACTCTAATGTTAAGTTCATTGAATTACCTTTTCAACAACAGTTTATACTTCTTCAAACTCAATCGCACGACTCAATAATAGCCTTCACAAGATACATGCGTATTTCAACACCTTCTATCTTGTGCTGCTTGTTTGGCCTATTTACGGATCTTTTAATAAAAATATTTCTGAATGAAAGTTGTCCGGGAGACTTTGAACTAGTCAATATAAATTTTTATAATTTTATGAAACATTTTGCTATTTTAAAAACATGTTCAAACATGTACGAAACATTCTGTCCAGAATCTAAAATTGTTACAATAATCGTTTATCAATCTACCTTTCGCTTATTGGCATTCCTAAGCGTCTTAACTTCTTGTAATGTATTCCAAACTCAAGTTATTGTTTTTTTTATCATTAGGACATCACCTTTGACTCTTGAACATCCAAGCTTTCTTATGTACTTTACAACCATCACTATTATTGTGAGTTTTTCAAGTGAGTTCTCCATGCCCCCTTTTTACTTTATGTCACATCTTTTGGGGTGAAACATGTTAGCTTTATAAACTTAAACTTGTAGACATCTTGATACCGTAAATGCACATGCAATTCATCTTTACCTTTTTGTCATGGTTATTGGTATTATTGTGAGTGTTATATGAGATACATATTTTGTTTACAATCATTAACTATTGCTAGCCTAGCGACGTCTTAGCTCTATAGGCCTGACATGCCTATTTGGTGCTAAAGCCGATGTATTCTCGGCTTCTGATGACGTATGACTTGTTCATCATGGGAATCAAGTACACTTGGCCAATCATATAAACTTGTAATCAAGTCGAGGTTTGATTGTAGCTATATGTGTTCTATAAACTTGCATAATTCATAACCATTGACATAAATTCCTACTTGTAAATCTTTAATATATATATATGTGTATATATATGTATGTTTAACCCATAGGAACTCACTAACTTTCAAAGTTAGCCCTTTATTTTCAACATGTTTCAAGTTTGATACTTGAGGATCTCTTCGTGCTTATATAGAACTTGGGCTTAGTGTAATTGAAAATCTTATGTTATTGTTTATATCTTGTTTGTATTGTAATGATTTAATTGTCTTGTAATGTTCAATAAAAATGATATTGAATATTATTTCAACTTATTAGTTCCATGTGCTATGTACAATCATTTCACATTCGTCCGCCCCGATGATTCCATCGTCGGTCGGGGTGTGACATTTTTGAACCAAACTTTAATGACTTTGATTTGGTTTGGTTTAGATGTCTCGAGGTAAATTATGTTCTTTTAACCCTCATGAACCCTCGTTGATGTCTATTTTTTAGAACAGATTGCAGCTCGCTTTAGAAAAAGGCTATGATGGTAAAAATATGATGATCAAAACGATATGTGTTTATCTGAGCCTCGGTTTAAGAAGCATTTAGTTTTGAGTGGTGCTTTGACGACTGCGTTGTTTCCTATATTAACCTATCAGTTTGTGATGTGATGAAACAATTAACTTGTGGTTGTGATAATGGGTTATTTGGGCCTCGGTTTTATCTGTTTCCAAGATGCGCAACGCGCGTCGGGGCATCACACCTAGTTCAATTAAAATACTTGAGGATCATTTAACTTAGCAGTCTAAAGGCATAACGACACAAAAATAACTTGGCATACGAACATGAACAATATTTAATAAAAATAATTCTCATTTGAGTTGTAAGTTTATCAACAATTACACATTTAATAATACCTTGGTAAGTAATTTTGTAATTAGGTATTATATTAATACCTTGAGGTCCCAAAGATACTACTTGGGCCAACGAACCCTGCATGGTGCCATCTACATAAAAGATCGAGAAAGCATTAAAGATTCTCAAAATCTACAAATCACATATATGGCTCCATCTATCGAGTCTTCATGCATTCTTGTTTAGCCTGATGTATTTCGTGAGAGTATATGATGTTCCAACATCGAGATTTCCATGTTCCCAAATAATTTTTTTTACTAAGATAAGAGTCTGACTAGTGTAGTGTTCTATCACGAGAGGAAAGGCTCGAGGAAACTTAGAAGAAAAATTGGATGGAGCTTTAGCTTTGATGGTAGTTGAAGTCATTAAGAAACCTTGCCGACGTGGATTATTAATGAAAATAGGCCTTCATACTTTCTTATAAATCCCCTTTGCACTCCCCTTAGCGTTTTGAATTGTTGCGACAATAGTTTCACTATGACTTACTCTGACTTAAAACTTGACGTGTTTGTCTTCTTATCGACCCACTATATTAGTTTCTTTGTCGATTTATCAAAATATATACAAGCCAAATTGGCTTGTTCATACCATTATTGAGATCAGCTGGACTACTAGCATTATAGGATGCGGTGGGGCATTGGGTGCTAAGGGTTACCGACATGTTACTAGCTTGTAAGGGCTTTTTCTTGTTGCCTTGTTTTGCTACATGTTTTAAGATAATTGTGTCATGTCAAGAATCTTGACACAATCTTGTTGATTAGCACTCACATTATATCAACAGTATAAATCTAGTAGTGCGTTGACCCTTTCGTTTTATCTGTCGGTTTGGGGATAAAAACTCATTAAGAAATTAAGATTGGTTTGTGCAATCTTGAACGGGCCAATCTTGAATGACTCAAACAAGAATTTGCCAATGATGTGAGGTTCATGATAGCTTACTATTACTTGTGGAATCCCTTAATATTTTGCCACGTGCTTAAAGAATAGCCATGGCGTTTAAACAACAGTTACATCAGCAAGTGCAGGGATGAAAGTTCTATACATGGAGCATCAATCGACTACCAAAACTATGCTCACACTTACTTTAGATATTTGCAGGCATGTGACAAAATCCATAGATAAACTTTCCTATGGGTCATTGAGGGTTGGCAATGGCTCAAGTAATCCTCCAGGTTGATGTTCTTGATGCTTGTCACATTGGCAAACTAAGCATGTTCGTATACAAGCTCCGATATCATTCATGTGTTTGTTATATCCTAAGATGGCTGGCTAATTTTAAATCATGATGTTCCTTTATAATAGTGTGCCTACCTTATCTAGGCATAAAAAGTAGGTCTTCCATAGCAAGTCTATTAGCTAAAATCATCTAGTTTTTTGTCATGAGCTAACAAGGCTAGATGTTTGGTAAAAAATATTGATTTAAGCCTTCATTAATTTAATATTGAACTAAGTGTTGGTTGCGATGATGGCAACAAATTTGGCTTTACAACTAAATGAATCGACCAACAAGTTAGCTTCCCGAATTGTACTCTAAGGTATCATCAAACTTCGCAAGAATATATTATCATCTAGCTTGTTTGGGACTCAACTTCTTTTGTATTTACAAATAGCTAGTGACACCATGTATGGTAAACAGTGTAGCATTACCATCATATCCGTCTCTTGTACTATATATTTCTTGTCGATGTCATTTAGTTTATGACTCTCAAATGCAATAGGTTGGTCCTCTTGCATAAATTTTCTACTAATAGCAAAGTCTGAGATGTCCACATGCAACCTAAAAGGTTTGGTGATGTCAAGTAGTCTTAGCACCAGCTCAGTCATGACCGTTTCTTTTAGTTTTCCAAAGGCTGTTTGGCACCATTCTTCCTAACTCTAAGCCATTCTTTCTTGAATAAATCAGTTAAAGGTGCATCCTTTGCAAATAACCCATGATGAAGCGACGATAATAGTTTATAAACCCAAGGAAAGATCGTAACTAGAGAGCTTTAATTGGTGCCTCCCATTCTCGTATTGATTTTTTCTTGGCTTCATTCATCATGAGTTGGCCTTGATTTTGTAAACCAAAAACTTGACTTCTCTTGGGTGAATGAGCATTTCTCTCCTTTAACGTATAGCTCATTCTTTTGTATTACATTAAATACTTGCCACAAGTATGCATCATGGTCATCCATGGTGTGACTATATACCATGATGTTTTTTATAACTATATCACCATAAATATATTAAAGAAGGGATGATAGTGGTTGTTTATAAGAATGCAAAAATGGATAGATAAGAATTCAATAAGCCATACCTTGTGATACATGTCTTCTTAGCCTAGCCCCCTTAGCAATCATTATTTGATAATACCCTCATAAGTTGACCAAACAAGTTGGCAATCAACGAAAAAGGTAGTTGTTTTTCATTCTTATCTTGTTGAGTTCCCTATAGTCTATACACATTCGAAGTGATCCATCCTTTTTCCTTTGTAATAGCATAAGGGCACCATACATGGCTTTAGAGAGGTGAATATAACTAGCAGCCAACAACTATTTGTGTTATTTTCCTCATCTCTTCTGTCATGGGATGAGGGGCCTTGCCAGTATTTTGATCTGAGATCCCGCTTGATCTAGTGATCTACTTTGGTTCATGGTGGGAGCGTCTTAGTAAATCAACATGTATGAATTGTATTCCTAAAGGATATTCTCAATTGGCTTTGGTATAAAAGCCTTCATTATATCCTTATTAACACTCATTGTTACGACCATATAAGCCAGTTCATTCTTATTTTATTTTTTCTTAAATTGTTATACATTTTTTACATGCTCACGATACAAGTCTTGACTTCATCATGGATATAGAGAGAGTTAGAAATGACATAAGGAAAGCTTATACCTTATTAAGAATTC
Source organism: Flaveria trinervia (assembly GCA_025506515.1). Taxonomy (NCBI): domain Eukaryota; kingdom Viridiplantae; phylum Streptophyta; class Magnoliopsida; order Asterales; family Asteraceae; genus Flaveria; species Flaveria trinervia. The sequence continues at coordinate 17,680,296 of CM046453.1, forward strand.
CATGCCTAGGGTGAAATTGAAGTTATCCAGTTCTAGTATGCAGAAGTTGATTGTCCCTACTCATTCTTTAGTTCGATCTCCAACATCTTTTGCTTCTACTTGTATTGGCTTGGCATTTATGTTAATGGTTTTATTGGTATGCGTCCTTTAACATAGTTTATGCCAAGTCACCTAACTTTATCAACAAAGATGAAATTGTTAGAAGCTTTTGTGCATATATGTTGGACCCTGAAAGGATCATGCTTGCCAACTCAAGTGATGATGGTCTGTTGTTTAGTTTTTGAAAATCACCAAGTCTTAAAATGCCTATAAGTACACTTATTTGATTTGGTTTCTTTGTGTTGTTCTTCTGATTTGTTAGCATGACTAATCTGTTTATTCATTAATATCTTCATAACTTCAACTACTGATTTACAGATGGCTTTAACATTTAGAATTAAGTTCATACTAGATGGAGATCTAATACAGTGGGAGGAACTTCGGGCCCTATAAAAACCATACTCTATCCTACTGATACTTTGTTCGTGTCTAGATTCTTATTTATCTTTATGTTCAGACATTGTATTTCTTATAAGAATATAATTATACATTAGTCTATGATAAGTACTATATATACTTATAACATGATAGTTATATTACATGGAATCATTTATATTGCACACATTTTAAACATAAAAAGACATAACATACACATAGGCCATTTCTTCTTTCGCCACTTAAAGGAACATGTGAGTGTTTTCCCTAGATTTGTTATTTGGTCTAGCCTAGTTCTATTATTTATTGTATAGATCTCTTCCAGTTAAATATTTGGCATTCTTATAGTACCTAATTCGCTAACACCTTGGGCTCTGATACCAACTGTGACACCCCACCCATAACCCAAGCAGAAATGCATATTTGATACAACTTATAGCATAAGAAAACTTAGTTAATATTTAAAACTTACAACATTCTGGGTAAACTACATTATTTATTTACAATATCAAACACTAGGAACTTCTATGGCTTTCGATTCCATTATCTCCATAATGTTCTTAAGGTCTTCTCACTCATTAAATGTGAGATGTATACTCAATACGATGTTATTTACATGCTAGTGAGCTCATGCTATACAATTTACAAAAATGACACTGTCACACCCCCACCAACGACGGAATCATCGGGGCAGACGAATGTGAAACGATTGTTCATAGCACATGGAACTAAATATGTTGTAATATTATTAAATATTATTATTCATTGAACAATACAAGTCAATTAAGTCATTACAATACACAAAAAACAACAACATAAGATGTTCAATTTGTCTAAGTCCAAGTCCTATATGAGCAAGAAGAGTATGCTCAAGTATCAAACCTGAAACATGTTAAAAATAAAGGGTCAACTTTAAAAGTTGGTGAGTTCCCATGGGTTACACACCACACACACACACACCACACACACACACACACACCACACACACACACACACACACACACACACATATATATATATATATATATATATATATATATATATATATAGTTTACAAGTAGCAATTCATGTCAATGGTTATGAGTTAGCAAGTTTATAGAACACATATAGTTACAACCAAACCTCGACTTGATTACAAGTTTATAAGATTGGTTAAGTGTACTTGGTTCTCATGATAAACAAGCATACATCATCAGGAGCCGGCAATACATCGGCTTTAGCACCAAATAGGCTTGTCAGGCCCAAAGATCTAAGATGTCGCCAGGCTAGCAATAGTTAATGATTATAAACAAAATATGTATCTCATATAAGACTTACAATAACACAAATAACCATGACAAAAGGTAAAGATAAATTGCATGTGCATTTACAAGTATCAAGATGTTTACAAGTGTAAGTTGATAAAGTTAACATGTTTCACCCCAAAAGGTGTGAAATAAAGTAAAAAGGGGCATGGAGAACTAACGTGATCAATAAGTATATGATTGAAGGTTAATTGAATTAATAAACGTCGTTTCAACGTAATTCCTCACAAGGTACCTAAATATATAGATATTAGAAGTTTAAGTTCTTAATAATGAGATTTAGCGTTTAAACATGATCTAGGGTTTCAAGGGAGAATTTGGAGTTGTGATAAATAAAAGTTACTAAAAAATCACTTTCATTTTAATTTAAGGAAGATTATACCAATTAAGTAGTTTATCATAATGAATTTTAAATCATTTATAATAATTTACATAACTTAAATATAAAGTGTAAATACATGTTTATATTTATTTGTAACAATTATGATTTTAACAATAATTAAAGGTAGCATTTGAACCAATAATAATTTTAGTGATTTAAATCATTACTTAAAGTCTACTTTTATAAAAATAAATTAAATACAATCTTTGTTTTATAAAAAAAATATTAAAATATTTAAAGAAATAAATTTACAGAAATAAATAAAGTGACTTTAAAAATAAATAAAGTTTACAAAGTTAATTTTAATAAATTTTCAGAACTTATTTATATTTTTAAAAGGCTGAAAAATCCAAAAAAATAGTTTGAGGGTGCCCGGGTTCGAACTCGGGACCTCAATGTTTGAATGGAAGCGTGTAACCAGTGAATCAGCGTCGCGGCCGTGCTAAATTCCGGCCCTTAATTCTTAAAACCTTAAAATTCCGAATTGCCCCAGCTTCCTCAAGAACCCTAGATTCGATTGGGCTCAAATTGAAGCACCAATCGATTCTGTAAATGATGCTAACCATGGGGCTTTTGTTCCCCATGGAAAATCAATTGATTATGTTTGTGTAATTACCCGATTTGAAGTTTTAACAAACGAAGAACAAACGAAGAACAGCCGCGGCTATGTCGTGACTAGGTCCGATTGCAATTGGTGATAATAAATCAATTAATTTCACAGGGAGCTTCCACAAGAGACGGTGATTGAAAGCCTTCAATCAACTGCGGTTCCAAGTGTGTAGAAGGTGGGGTTCGACTCGGTTGCAGGTAGTGGGTTAAGTGAGAATCGAGTATGGGAGTTGTGTAGGTTTCAGGTGGAATTGGGATTTTAGATAGATTAAGGATAGTTAAACGATTGTCCATGCTTGATTAATTGAGTTATTATTGCGTCTTCAATGTTGAACGACTCAATCGATTTGTGGCTTCGGTTACACGACGATTCGAGTAGTAACCAGTGTTTTAAATGAAATTAAATCATGCATTCACGTTCGAAACATACATATGAAAGAGTTTGGAATAGTTTGGGATCGATATCGAAAGGTTTTGATGGGTTTTGGACCCGCTGGAGCTTGGCCGGAGAAGAGAAAGGCGGCGACGGGGGGGGGGGGGGGGGGGGGGGGTCGACGGTGGTTTGGATTGTTTTAACCAATTTACACATTTGGTCCCTCTATTTTTTAATAGTTATTATTTTATAAAACAACTTTAAAATAAAGTTTTATAATTTACAAATTTGACCCCAAACTTATTATCACTCTCATTTTTATTTTAAATGAATTGTTTTACTTTAATTTATAAAATCTTTATAACTTTATAAGTTTGTTTAACTTTGAAATTTAACTCTTTATTTTAATTTAGTAGTTAGAACTCATAAATGACAATTGAAACTTCATACATTTATAAAACTTTATTTTTATAACTTATAAAATTAATATACTTTGTTTAAATGATTTTGATAAATGGAAATGAAATAAAACGATTATCAACATTGATTAAGTTATACATTTGATCCATTAGAATTATTAAAATAATTTTAATAACGGAAGTTCAAAATGGACTCGGGTTTAGGTTTAAGTCTTGAAAATGGCGGATGTTACAGACACAATTAACATGCATGCAAACACGTGCTGTGATATATTAGGCAAGGGTCAACGCGTGCCAACCATGACCTTTTCACAACCATTGGTAGTGAGCTTGTCAGACCCCTAACCATCATATAAGTATTGTAGTGTTCTGATACATACAAGGAGTCCTATCCTCTTTTTAGCTATTTCGACACATCGCTATAAACATATAAGGATCCAACATACTCCCATCGATAATTGCACATTAACATTATTCTTGTATGTTACCATTGTAGACAAAGTGAGTATACAATAATACTTTTGAAATAAACATGATAACTTGCTTGTTTAACAGTTGCTAAACATTAATAATAGTTTCTATATGATCATGTAATACTCAGGTACCTAATATAGTTTAAGTAATCCAAAGTTAGGTAATGTTATAGCTAACTAGTATTACCATGGTTGGATATTGACTAATACTATCTTGTTTAGCCATGGGCGATTAGTCCATGCCTAACTAAGGCTAGGCTACCCAATACTCATTCCTAACAATAATCCTAACGCCTAAAAGTAATAATACTATTGTGAAACAACGACCTACTAGCAACTAATATATGGAGTATATAAACATAAGTACAATCACCCATATGGCATCGTACCCCTTCGGGGTACGTGGCAACTTCGTTATGAAATCCATGGTGATATGCTCCCACTTCCATTCTAGTATATCTAAAGGTTGGATCTTCCCATACGGCTTCTGATGTTCGGCTTTCACTTGCAAACAAGTAAGGCACTTACTCACATACTCCACCACTTCACGCTTCATACCCGACCACCAATAATCTTTCTTCATATCTTGATACATCTTTGTGGCACCAGGATGAATGGAGTATCGAGTCTTGTGAGCTTCATCCGTAATCCTTACACGTAGATCCCCAAAACGAGGAATCCACACTCATCCAAATCGAGTTTTAACACCGAGTGTGTTTTCGCCCAATTCCCCAACTAGACCTCTCATCCTTTCAGAGTTAAGATGATCTTCTTTCAGTGCCTCATCTTGAAACTATTTGACTTGCTTCATTACATCAGAGGTCATGATCAGTTGATATGCTTTCACCCGAATTGGCTCGGGCCTCTCTTTTCGGCTAAGAGCATCAGCCACCACGTTGGCCTTGCCCGGATGGTAATGGATCTGACAATCATAATCTTTTATGAGCTCCAACCATCATCTCTGCCTCATGTTCAGATCCTTCTGCTCGAAGAAGTACTTCAAGCTCTTGTGGTCAGTGAAAATGGTGCACTTCGTCCCGTACAGATAGTGCCTCCAAATCTTCAATGCAAAGATCACGGCTGCTAGCTCCAAGTCATGAGTGGGATAGTTGACCTCATGAACTTTCAACTGTCGGGATGCATAGGCTATAACCTTCCCTCTCTACATTAACACACATCCCAACCCCGAGTAGGAAGCATCTGAATATACCACCAAATCCTCGCTTCCTTCGGGTAATGACGAGACAGGAGCTTGAGTCAACCTCACCTTTAACTCCTCGAACGCCTGTTCTTGAGCTTGACTACATATAAACTTTACATCCTTTCGGGTCAACTTGGTTAGTGGATAAACGATCTTGGAAAAGTCCTGAATGAACCTTCGATAATACCCCGCCAACCCCAAGAAACTACGAATCTCGGATGGCGTCTTTGAGACTTCCATTGTATCACCGCCTCCACCTTTACTGGATCCACCATAATCCCCTCGGGGTTCACCACATGACCTAAGAATTGAACTTCGCGCAAGCAGAATGCGCACTTGGAGAATTTTGCATACAATTTCTCCCTTCTTAAGGTCTCCAACACCTCCCGAATGTGTCCAGCATGCTCTTTTTTGCTCTTCGAGTAGATCAGGGTATCGTCAATGAAAAAAATCACGGATCTATCCAACATCGACCGACACACTCTATTCATCATGTCCATAAAAGTAGCTGGCGCATTGGTCAGACCAAAGGACATAACAAGGAATTCATAGTGACCGTAGCGCGTGCGAGAAAGCTATTTTAGGGATATCCTGCTCCTTCACCATCAGCTGATGGTAACCAGATCGAAGATCTATCCTTGAAAACCAACTGGCACCTTGAACCTGATCAAACGAATCATCAATCCTCGGTAAGGGGTATCGGTTCTTCACTATCAGCTTGTTCAGCTCACGGTAGTCGATGCACATCCTCATGCTACCTTCTTTCTTCTTCACAAACAGGACCGGAGCACCCCAGGGAGAGATACTCGGTCTAATGAACCCCTTATCGAGCAGCTCTTGTAACTGCTCCATCAGCTCTTTCATTTCTGTCGGAGCTAACCGATACGGTGCTTTGGCAACGGGTTGAGCACCGGGTATCAAATCAATTTGGAACTCAATCTCGCGATCCGGTGGCACGCCGGGTAAGTCTTCCGGAATACGTCCGGAAAGTCGCACACTACTGGTACTTTGGATAGTTGCGGTACCGACGCATCCACATCTTTTACGTAGGCCAAGTAGGCACTACATCCACGTCTTATGCACTTCCCCGCCACTGCCATCGAAATCATCTTCGGGATCGTAGTAATGCGATCTCCATGAATCGTAACCAAACTCTTATCAGGCGCAAATAATCGAATCCTCTTCTTGCGACACATGATGTTTGCTTCATAGGTTGCTAACCAGTCCATCCCTAGTACTACATCAAATCCACCTAGGGGTATCACGTGTAACCTAGCAGCAAACCTATGACCTTTTAGTTCTATGGCACAGTCCTCTATCACATCAGTAATTCTAGTGGACTTACCAATAACGGTTTCTACATCGAATGGTTCACGGACATTTCTACTACTAACAGGCAACTTAGCATAGAAAGTAGTGGAAATAAAACTCCTGCTAGCACCAGAATCAAACAATACAGAGGCATAAATTGGTTTACTAGAAACATGCCTAACATGACATCGGGATCAACTTTGGCTTCCTCCCCGGGTCATGGTGTAAGCTCTGGCACCTGCTCTCTGCCATCCTTCCTCCGACTTCTTCTTCGCCCCAGAACTCTCTGCCCTCAGCTTCTTGCAGTCCCTGCTCACGTGACCTTCTTTACCACAAGAATAGCACCGCCCCATACCGCAGCTCTTCGCCACATGTCCAGTCCTTCCACAATGGAAACAAACATTTCTCCCCAATCCACATTTCCCGAGGTGTCTGCGTCCACACTTGTCACACCTTTTCGACCCCGCAATTCCAGTCGTCCTCGTTGTGCCAAAACTCTGGTCCCATGGCTTCTTACAGTCTCTAGTGATGTGGCCAAGCTTACCACACCTGAAGCATACATTCATTCCAATCCTACACTCACCGGTATGCTCCCTTCCACATCTGCCACACTTCCTTATCCCCGCACCGGATGAAGCTACACACTGCTTATCCGTCCCGGCAACCTTTTTATATGGGGTGTAACCCCCACGTTCGTCCCGCTTTCCGTTGCAGTTTTTGTCATTGGTACACCCCTTGGTCACTTCAATCACAGTCATCTCCTTCACCATCCTAATTATCTTAGTCATTATACCCAGACAAATCGTCTACATGGCCCGTTAAACTCCCTCAACAACAGCCTCTTTCAACATGGTCCTCAGACTAGCATTATCTTCACCAGCTTCCGGGTGATGGATCTCGGGCTCTTTGAGTGCTACCTCAACAGGCCTAGCCATACTTCTTGTGACACGCGGTCCAGCACCACGTCCACCACAACCTTCACCTAACGAAACCTTCGAAGGTCTACCGCCAGCCATCCTCTAAACGCACACTATAAGATTCAAACACCAACGCGGTCATTCAAGGTACACTCAGTTTATGTCAAGTATATAAGTCCCTAATTACAGTGGCCAGTTGTGATTAGCCACTTACTTTACTCTTCATACCCCAAGCATCTCCTATCATGACTTAATCAGTATCTAAATCTACTAAGAGCACATAAGTCACATAACATGCGCACATAATACCGGTTAACATTAAGAAAAGGCATACCTGATGTCACGTAGCTACTCGGGCTAGCATCCCTCTATTTGTCCCATTTTCAGTTTAAGTTTAGGTTTTAAAAGTTTATTTAACCCAATTCTCTTAAACTTTGGCTCTGATACCAACTTGTAAGGCTCTGTTCCCGGAGACTTCACAGTTGGTCAATCACAACAGCTAAAACATTAAACATTTTAATCATACAAACTTAAGCAGCGGAAATAATTTATCAAAAACCATTCATTTTCTTTAAAACACTGTTGTTAAGCAATACATCATCATTTAACTGTTTACAAAAATATTGTTTTACTGCATTACAAAACAACAGCAACATAAAATACAAATGGATGTCAGTCTTTCCTTGCCGAGTAGCTTCACCCTCGTGCCATCCTCAGCAATAACTACCTGCCAACTGAAAATGTATAAAAGTCAGCGTTGCTGAGTGAGTTCCAGTTTTATAAGTAATAAAATACTTTTTGTATGTTGTATATGAAAATACTCTTTTCTGTAAAATACAACTCTTTACTGTATATGCGAGCACGCATTAACTATATGGACAGATACTATTCGTTCTCTTTACTGTATGCCTTGTCTGTTCTGTAAACTTTTATCTTTATCTTTCACTTTTTGTATGGACCAATGAACAATACCTCAACTGCATGCGCGATGGAAAACAGGTGATGGGCCATCTATATCCCTCGAAAGGGTCAACTGTATCCCTCGAAAGGGTCAACTATATCCCTCAAAAGTGTCAACTGTATCCCTTGAAAGGGTCAACTATATCCCTCAAAAGGGTTCTGTGTACTGTATACAAGGCCGACCCAATTACCCAGGACATGCTGCAAAGGTCCTGGTCCCGTGTGCAATATGGGGTAGCTAACCCGCAACACGGTCGAGCTAACGACAACATGGTCGTGTCGCTCCTATTAGCTTGCAAGACTTGTTAACATTTTATTAATGTTCCTCTTCTTTTCTTTATTGCTCTTTCTCTTTATTATTACAAATACTTTACGTTACGATAATAAACATACCACGTAAAGTCACATTCTATAAGTAGTAATAATAATAGCAATACTATAATAAGGAACAATCATAATCATGCATGGAACATCATCATAAATAAGCCCTAGTCAACCCTCGTCAAAACCCTAAAAGCACAAACTCCTAAAAATTTTGTAAAAATTTCTAAGTGTTTAGGCGCTTTGACACTATTTGGGCGCACGAGCCCTATTTGGGCGTTTCATCACTATGTAGGCGCATTAGTCAACACTTAATTGTTTTAACTCTTAGGTGCATGGGCACTACTCGGGCGTATGAACACTTAGGCGTATGTGTTATTCGGACGCATGGACACTTAGGCGGATGAGCCACTTGGGCGCATGGGCACTATTGGGGCGTATGGCCCTACACTTAGTCGTCCGGCTAATATTTCCAGGCGCATGGACCACTGTTCAGGCGCATGGGCTATACTTAAACATTTCTAAGGCAATTTTAGGCGCATGGGTTACACTTAAATCCTTCTATGGCATTTTCAGGCGCATGAGCCTTATCTAGGCTCATGGACCTTCTGTGTAACATGTTTCTAGTATGTTTTCAAACCCAATCATCAAACCCATTTGTTCTAAGCTTAGTATGGCTATTCTAAACATGAATAACATATAAGCATTCAAGAATCAACATCCAACAAGCATAATACATACGGGTAAACATACATAAACTTTGAAAATCATTTTAATACATTTTCAACACCAAAGAGAGTTTAAAACAAGTAAAAAACCAGGGTCTAGAACTCACCTGGTGCAACTTGGGTGTTTCTTCCTTTCTAACCCTTTGCAACTGAGTTCAAACACCTAAAAACACCACCAAACACATACACCCGAGCACATACACAAACACATAAGCATATAACCGGGATAAAACCCGTCATAAACACTTATAAATCATGAATTCTTACCTTGAATTCATTTCTTCTTCTCTTTCTCTTCAAAACTCGAAGTTCTGCTCCCTCTCTCTAAAACCGAAAGAAAGTGTGATGTGAAGGGAGGGTGGGCGGCCATGCCCACCTTTACACCAACTTTTCAAAGATTTGTTCTTTTGGACACTTATAGTCCTTTCACTTGGACTTTATTGTTTTTTCTTTCTTTTATTCTTCATGTCTTGTCTTTTTAAAAAACCGGGTGTTACAAATAAGATGTTACAATACATTGAATCCACCACTAAAGAACATATCGCTTTATAAGTCATTTTAGATCTTTGTAAAAATCCTTGTGCCATACATTTTCTTAGACTTTCTTTCATTATTTCACTTAATTCTTTACACAAAATACATCACTTATATCTAACATGTTTTATAATTTAGGTATATGGACAGCAAGTTCAGTAACTTTTCATTTCATTAGAGAAATTTATTTTATCACATATGCTTCTTTTCATTTTGATCAATAATTTTCATTCATAGGCAAATCTTATTTCTTGATCCTTATCATATTTGTATCAATTCAACACTATTATATTCAAAGTTATTATCAATAATGATTTGTTTAGATTTCTTACATTTCTAGAGATGATATAGTTTATTAAGATCTTTTTATTTTTGGGCACCTACTGAGGTTCTCCTCAAACCATCATGTCAGATGTCTCTCCAATTATCACTTTTAGTTTTACATCTACTTAACCATATTCATTAATTACTTGCTCGGATTTTTGAGGAATTCAAATGGTCTATCATGTTTTAAACATGCCTTAGACTTACTACTAGTACATAGTCATCCTTCTAGGATATTAATCTTAATTGGAGAACCAATCGCAGATCTAAGTGACTTATTCACTCTTTAAAAGTTAGTGGATGCATTTAACAATTTATTCATAAATCTTTCTATAGAATTATCTTTTTTATATTATTAGTTTTAGGATCATGATCATATAAAGATAACTCATTCAAACTTATTCACTTTCCAAATGCGCTAAATCTCCCCATCTTCTTGAGAATATTGATTAATGAGAAATCAATAAATTGAGCCGTAAGTAAATATTTTGTTAATGACTCTAATAACTTATATATAGATAGTTATTCATTCCTAACTTGTATTCACAAACTCATTTAAGGTCCAATCTTTGTGCGTTGTGGTGGATCAATTATAACTAATAATAATACATGATAAAAAAAACTTAAACGGTAAATGCTTAATTCCTAACCAAAAAGCCTTTTGTAATGGGAAGAAAACACAATAACTTGTAGGGTTGATGTGGATTACCATTGAAATAAATACAATACATAACATGGCTCAAACACAAAGACGAATAGTTGCTCTCATTATGTAACACCCGGTTATTTTTAAAAGACAAGTTATGAGGAATAAAAAGAAAGAAATGTAATAAAGTCCAAGTGGAGGGACTAAAAGTGTCCAAAAGGACAAAACTTTGATAAAGTTGGTGTAAATGTGGGCATGGCCGCCCACCCTCACTTCACATCACCACTACTTTCGGTTTTAGAGAGAGAGACAAGGGAAGAAGAGCAGAATTTCGGGTTTTGAAGAAGAAGTGAATGAATTCAAGGTAAGAATTCGTGGTTTTTATGTTTTTATGACGGGTTTTTATCCCGGTTATGTGTTTATGTGCTTATGTGTTGTGTATGTGCTCGGTGTGTGTGTGTGGTGTTGTTTTTAGGTGTTTGAACTCATTGCAAGCGGGTTAGAAAGGAAGAAACACCCAAGTTGCATCAGTGAGTTCTAGACCCCGGTTTTACTTGTTTTAAACTATCTTTGGGACTGAAAATGTATTTAAACGATTTTCAAAGCTTTTGTATGTTTACCCGTATGTAATGTGCATAATTGGATGTTGATTCTTGAATGCTCATAGGTTGTTCATGTTTAGAATAGCCACATTAAGCTTTGAACAGATGGGTTCGATGATTGGGTTTGAAAACATACTGGAAACATGTTGAACAGAAGGTCCATGCGCCTAGAAAATGCCTTAGAAAGATTTAAGTGTAATCCATGCGCCTAAACAGTAGCCCATACGCCTAAGATTACCTTAGAAATGTTTTAAGTATAGCCCATGCGCCTGAACAGTGGTCCATGCGCCTAGAAATATTAGCCGGACGACTAAGTGTAGGCCCATGCGCCCAAGTGGCTCATGCGGCTAAGTGTCCATGCGTCCGAATTATCCATGCGTCTAAGTGTTCATACGCACAAATAGTGCCCATGCGCGGGAATAGTTCATGCGCCTAAAGTGATAAATGATAAGTGTTGGCTGATGCGCCTACATAGTGATGAAACGCCCGAACAGGCTCATGCGCCCAAATAGTTCCCATGCGCCTAAGCACTTAGAAATTTTTACAAAATTTTCTAGGAGTCTGTGCTTTAGGTTTTGACCAAGGTTGACTAAGGGCTTATTAATGATGATGTTTCATGCATGATATGATTACTTATGATTGTTATTGCTATTATTATTACTTATAGTATGTGACTTTACGTGGTATGTTATTATTGTAACGTAAAGTATATCGTATAATAAAGTGAAAGTGCAATAAAGAAAAGAAAAGGAACATTAATGAAAATGTTTACAAGTCTTGCAAGCTTACAAGAGGTACACGACCATGTTGTCGTTAGCTCAACTGTGATGCGGGTTAGCTACCCTATTATGCACACAGGGCCAATCAATTGTGTAACATCTTGTATTTTTTAGGTTAAATTAATGTTAACCTTGTTAAATTCTTGTAGGGACCTTTGTTGTCAAATATGAAACTCGTGGATTACTTATGCTTATTGCTTTAATTTTCCTTTTAATTCTTTATCTTGAAAGATTATAATGTTAATTTTTTTGTTACTTAATAAATAAATAATAGTAATAATAATAATAATAACATTAACAACTTATAAAAATTATAAAACTTAAAAAGATTTGAAATTTAAAAGTTATGGGGTTAGTTTTGACAATTTATAAACTTAAAAAGAAAGTTTAATGCATAAAATAATAAGCCTTCAAAAGTTGAGGGGCTAATTGTGTAAATTATTTAAAAACCAACCCAAACCCCCCTTTAATCCCTGTTTTTTCGGCCGATCATCGGCCACTGCCAGCCGCGGCTCTGGCCACCTCCAAAACCACTTGAAACCCTCAATTTTGGAATAAAACCGCTCCTAAACGCTTCGTGTGGATGTCTCGAATTGAATGCACAACATAATCGTGGTTTAAAACATCGGTTACTAAGATCAAACGATCTCATAACCGAAGCTTTTTACTCCATAGTCGTTCGAGCATTAAAATCCAATAATAATTCAATTAATCACACATAAACAATAGATTAACTATCTATAAACGATTACCAGTCTCAATTTCACCTGAAACAAACACTAACATTGAGTTCAACTACCCCTTTAACCGCGAACCTGCAACCACTCGAACACCACCATAAGAGCCTGCTAACCACGGATTGATAGAGGGCTTTACATCGTGAACATCATCCGAAGCTCCACCCGAAGTTAATTGGATTATCATCAACATTTACACATCGTTCCCTCACCTCTCGGTCGCGACTCGTTCATCGACGTGTGCACCTTCAATTGTTAATCAAACGGGTAAATTGCTTACATGTATACAATCGATTAATCATGGGGAACAAAAGCCCCATGGTTAACAATGCCCTGGAATCGATTAAACTGTCAATTTGGGATCGAAGGAACTTAGGGTTCATGTGAATTTGGGCGGGTCCTGTTTCATTGCTTTTAAGTTTTGGAAACCAATTTCTACCGCGGCTGAAGCCTTGGTTCACTGGTTCCCCACTTGCATTCCACACTAGAGGTCCCGGGTTCGAACCCGACGACCTCCACATATTTTTGGGGGTTTTTTTAGCCTTTTAAAAAAAATAGAAAATTTCTGAAAATCAATAAAAATCAATCTTGTAAATTTAAATTATTTTTGAAGTCACTTAATCAATTTCTGAAAATTTATGTTCTTATAATACTCGTATATTTTTATAAAACAAATGATATAATTAGTTCAATTTATTATAAAATATTTTTTTAATGTTGATTAGCTTATTAAATCATTATTTGTTCAAATAATATATTTAGATTATTTCTTATAAGTTAAACTTAAAATATTATTTTAATTTACTAAATAGTTGTTTGTTCAAATAATATATTTAAATTATTTTTCTTATAAAATAGACATTTAATATTGTTATAACTCACTAAATCATCACTTGTTCAAATAACAAGTATATATTATTGTTTAAAATAAGAGTTATTTTAAAAGTTTGTTTAAATTATATTTAGACCTTGTTACAAATGGTTTCTTTTATTTCTTGGTATTAAAACGATTAAATAATATATTGACTCAAAGCATAATCAAAATTTACCATATTAGTTGGATATAATTATTAACATCTCAAATTCCACTTAAAACCTTAGTTCCCGTTAAAACGTTAAACTTATTATAATTAAACTTTAACCTTGTGTATATATATATATTTAGGTGCCTTGTGACGTTCACCTTGGATCAACGTTTATTATCAATCCTATTAACCTTCATACTTATACTTTTAGCCGAGTGAGTATTTCCATACCCCTTTTTGCTTATTTCACACTTTGGGGTGAAACATGTTAATTTATTATCATTGCACTTGTAAACTTATTTGAGACTTGTAATCTTTATGGCAATTCATCATGCAAAGTTGTGGTTAGTTGAACCTTTGTGGTTACCATGTTATAGCGTTATATGTACAATCATTAACTATTGCTAGCCCAGCGAAATCATAGATCTATGGGCAAGACAAGCCTACTTTGGTTGATCCAAGTACACTTAGCTGATCGTATAATCTTGTAAACATTTGAGACTTGTAAAACTTTGTCGAGGCTTGGTTGTTGCATTGTTCATAACATCCCTAATCACTTTATTCACTAACTTATAACTTGGATTGCTATCTTTTATATAATCTATGTATTTAAAACTATGGAATGCTCACCAACATTGTTGTTGACCTTTTATTTTTAACATGTTTCAGGAAACGCCCAAGTTTGATTTCTACACTTGAAGCTTACACATCTAGGAATGACCTAGATAAATAGTGAATTAAAATGACTTGTTATCTTTTATGTTATGGTTTTATTTCTTTGAGACTTAAGCTGTAATGATACAATTGAATTTTATGATTAATATATATTCGGGTTAATAATAGCGTTATGTGGTTGTGAACGATCTTAACTCTCACTCCTCGACGTTTCCGCCGTCAAGGTTGGGGTGTGACAAATTGAGATTGGCAGGACCTTTGTAGCGTGTCCTGGGTGATTGGGTCGGCCTTATACAGAGTACACAGAACCCTTTCGAGGGATACAGTTGACCATTTCGAGGGATATAGTTGACCCTTTCGAGAGATACAGTTGACCCTTTCGGGGATACAGTTGACCCTTTCGAGGGATATAGTTGACCCTTTCGAGGGATATAGTTGACCCTTTCGAGGGATATAGATGGCCCATCATCCGTTTTCCATCGTGCATATAGTTAGGGTATTGCTCATTGGTCCATACAGAAAGTGAAACATAAAAATAAAAGTTTACAGACAAGGCATACAGTAAAGAGAACGAACAGTACTTGTTCATATAGTTAATGCGTGCTCGCATATACAGGTGATAGTTGTATTTTACAGAAAAGAGTATTTTCATATACAACATATAGAAAGTATTTATTACTTTAAAAACTAGAGCTCACTCGGTAACGCTGACTTTTATATATTTTCAGTTGGCAGGTAATTATTGTTAAGGATGGCACGAGGGTGAAGCTACTCAGTAGGAAAAGACTAACATTCATTCGTATTGGACATTTAGTGTTCGTTTCAACAAAAGTAATTTGTGCATGAACATATGATATTCATTACTTATTCCAATAATCATTAGTAATTTGAGATTAAATTTTTTGTATTATATATATATAATATTCTTGAATAATGTGCTTGCTATCTTATTATCTAAGTCACATATGACACAAACATCAAGTTGCTAATTTGAAACCATTTAGATGATGCAACGATTTAAAACACTAAATGGTATACTAATTATGATAATATATATTTTATCAGTTTCGGATCATTTAGGGATTTACACCCTACTTTAATTAGTAAATAACTTTCTTTGAGAGCAAACATTACATGGATAATATATCACTTTGAAGAATCCTGAATTCTTGAATACATTCCGCATCATCATTTGACTTAGGATGGTCTAAACTATCATGTCATATAATATTTAAGATTCATAATATTCTCGTTCATGATCATATATATGTTTTACTCGTGCTTTTAGTACACACTACAATACACCAAACAATAGTGTACCATTATTTCAACATATGTTTACATTTTATTCTTATAGAATCATTCCCTTAAACTTCTTATGATTAATTTTATTATTAATATGGTTGGTCTCTTTAATTACTTGATCATGAGATCATTATATAAATCATATTTGCGCCAAAGAATGAACTAGAACCAAACAACTTTCAATGTGGTCTTCAAACTTTCAATAATATTACTACTTCCAAAGCATATACGGAAATTATATTATTCAACATTTGCTCATATATAATATTCTTATCACAAATATAAAATGAGAAGTGAGTGTGATCAAGTTATGATCAATTTATCTTTTCAAAAGCTTTTGATTTTTTTAAGTTTATAACGAGCTTTAGGAAGTATGACACATGAGGTGTCCTTTTTTACACTAAATTATTCCAATAAATGTGGTGGATCAATTACTATAAGCAAGATATATGTATAATAATTCATGATATTAGTAAGAAACACAAGTTATTTTTTTGTTTTCCTTGTTCAATACATTATAATAATTAATGTATAACATATAAAAGGCATATACCTTAAAGTTAAAATCATATGATATTAACATCAAGCATACCATCATACATACAAGTTATATTCTTACAATTAACATGTTGAACATAATTTTAGAACTAAAAGCAAGTTACATGTATTGTTATAATCACCTTAATAAAATTGAGTTTGTAATATTCTTGTAAAAAACCATTAGGCATCATTTTAACATGTTTTGTATCAAACAAAAGTCATAATAATTAATCATCATAGAATATATTCATATAAAAATATAACACGCTATTATAAACAATGCATATAATTTGTTTAAATCACATGAACTAGAAACTAATCAAGCGGCATATTTTGTTTTTGGTTAAATAATAAATATAGTTAGTGAGGTGACTATTCAAAGACAACTCTATTATATATTGATATTTTAAAGGATATGTCACGCTTAGTTATGTGTAGAAATAATATAAATCTTAAATCAAAACAACATAAATTGTAATTTATAACAACATATGATTCATGAACTCATACTATGATAACTAATTCATATTTTGTATTTATTCTATGTTATCTTACTTTAAAAAAATTTACAATTAGCCAACAACTTCAATAGCTAAAACAAACAAATTCAATCCCGCTACATGACTTAAATCACTATTATCATTTTATAATTATTTTCTGCAATATTAGTTAAACATACATAACATGATGGTTTATTCAATTAGACAAGAATAAATCAAAGTTATCATATTTTTCATATATTTTGAGAGTGAACCAACATTGCAACAATATCATACTTCTTGAATATATTATGTAACAATTACAATCTAAGTAATCTTTATAGCCCTTTTTTAATGTTAACATCATAAATAGAGATTAAAATAATTAACTTCTTTTAAGTAATAACATATGTAATCACTATTTTAAATTTAATTAAAATAATAATAATCACATCTGAAACTACCACACGGTATTAAACATTATGAGTATGAAACATCATAATTATTAGTTTATAATAAATTATCATTAAAACTATAATACTTTTATTTTTTAGTTACTTTTGATAACAAGTAATTTAGTAACTAATTTACTAGATACATGACTCTTTATATTGTAGCATTAAACATAATTAATATCAAAAATCATTTTTGATAAAACATACATCAATTCATTGTTGATAATAATATTTTAACATCATTTGAATAATAAAAATATATATGCTTTCTTATCGGGTTGAAAAATCCTTACTAGTAATTATATTTTGGTTGATGGTAAAGGATGACGATTTTAACAAATGTAAATATTTTATTATGAACGTATTATTGAGAATTTATTTAAATAATAAATTAATTCTCAACATAGCCCAAAAGGTATGAATTTTAACTAAATTAGATTTGAGAGGATCAAAAGAGTAATAATAAATTTTAACATAATATAAAAACCATATGAATTACGATATAGATTTTCTCAATGAATCCAGACAAGAACACACATATTTTTGACCTTATGTTAATATGATTATCCAACTCGAAAAAGCAATTTGTGCTGATAACGTGTGACATCCGGTAAATTTCCGTTACCAAACCCCGTTAGTTCCGTTAAGTCTTGTAAAACGTGTCGTGAGCACACACTAGTTGTCGTTGAACGTTGGTGACCTAATAATAATTATTAATGTTAATTTGATGTGAATCTAAGTGATTATGTAAGTATTGGGTTATGTTTATGTGTTTACACATTTATAAACGGTTAATTAAAGAATTTATCGCGTAACGCGGAAACGTGCATATTTGTTCGTATGTCTGTGTTTTTTGCAAAGATAAATTATGTAATGAATTTTATAAGTTATATCTCTATATTATGAAGTTAAAAACACTTTACAAAGAGTTAAAGCTTAGTTTTTATAAAATACAAATTACAAGGGTTAAAAAGGGTAAATATGTAAATTAATATTTAATAAAACAAACCCAAACCTAATCCACCATTTTCGGCCGCGATCAACCTTCAAACACCCCTCCCACTTCGATTTCAATCAAGAACAAGCAAGGGAACACGAAATTGGATCGATTTCAAGGCATATAACTTGTTGGAATCATCAATTGCAAGTTATAACTCGTTTAAAGGTTAGATTTTTCATGTTTTTTTGTGAGTGTTCATTATGGCCGAACCTAATTTGCGGAATTGACCCTCATTAGGTCGAATTGGTTGTTGTTTGATGATGTTTATATGTTAGTTAGGTTGAATACATGTTAGTTAACGTCGATCATGGGTGAATTACATGTTTTTAGGGATTGATCATGAATTGGTTTTGAGCAAACCCTAATTCGTAAATTGTATGATTATGGATGAATGATGGTTGTTTGATGAATGTGTGGTGATTAATAGTTGTATGAATGTTAGGAATCATGAATCTGCAAGAAATCGATGACTTAGGGTTGATGTTCATAGGTTACTAATAATAGTAACTTTATTTGCATGAAATGTTGAATTATGGATGCTATGATGTTATGGGTGTTTCATGATGATAATTAGATGCTAGATTGGTATTATGAATGCTAGAAATCTTTAATTTGATGATGTTGATCATAGCTTGCCAAAAGTAGAAACTTTTGTTTATGAAGATTGTTGGATTGAGGTGTTTAGTGTTGTTGATCATGCTTAGATGTTAGTATGAGCTTGAATTGGTATATTATTGATGAATTCATGTATGCTTTGGATGTTTGATATTTTGGGATGTTCTTTCCCAAAAGGGAAACTTTATTTGTGTAAATGTTGAAGTATGATGTTGTGATCATGTTTGAGATGATAGGAACTTGCTAATATGTTCAAGGATGGATCTAGTGTAATAGAACGTGTTAAATTAGTTGTATGGCATGTTTGGATGATCATGGGTGATAATTGGAATTGGTAATCATGTATGGTTTGGATGTTGTGTAGTAGTAGGACATCATGCTTGGGTCTGGTAATTGATTGTTGTGATGTTGTGGATGCAATGTATATGCTTAAAGAATTTGGTTGTGATCATTATACACACGTGCGAATCTGAGGCCCCTACTTAGTAGGATTGGCAGGGTTTAGGATGTGAATTTGTGAGTGGCTTCACATGGCATGTGATGAATGATTGAACCTTGTATGACATGTTAGTTGTATTGTAGCTAATGGTTATGTTAATGTGCTAGATTCGCATGACTTGTATAGTACTTGATTGTATGATGATCTATGTGATACACCTGGTTGATATAGCATATGTATGATACTGTTCGAATGCTTATCATGTATGTTGTATGTGCTCATTGGCTTTATTTGAATTATAACTCATAATGTCACCAACGGGTCAAACGGGTCAACTAGGTCAAACGTGTCTATTTGTCTGGAAGCTTGAGTCTTTGATTTTGGTATGATTAGGGTTTCACATGTCTTTTATTTACACGTACTTATGTACTCACATGATCTAGGTAACCTGTGAAGGTTGGCTATCCTCTCGTTTCTCAAAATAAACCCTAAGTACTTTGCATACATCAGGTGAGTTCATGCCCCACTCTTTACTTAATCTCTTTTGGGGGAGATAGCATACTGGTATTTATACGAACGCTTTTATGATTTAAGTTGTGTATATATTAATATAGTGCTGTTTACCATGAGAAAAGTCCTCACACTTTTGAATTGTTAATATTAATAGCGGGGAAACTTGGGTAGTACTACTGGGTCTGACGAGCCCCACCTGTGTGACTCGAGGTCAACCGGGTGCAATTTGTCCTATTGATCATTGTCACGACATGGTAAGTCGTGACAGGAGGCAACAACTATCACAGTCAGCTTCAATTGCAAAATCACTATGTATTAATATTTACTGATAATAGACTAGCTATCTATTACCATACACTGCTTATATTTATCGCAACTGTTTACATGTTTATTGAACTCAAACTCTTGAACTCACCAACCTATGTGTTGACATTTTAGTATGCTTTTCTCAGGTCCTTAACTTGCTTGCCATAGGAGCACTGCACGGTTCACTTCATTTAAGACAGTATGCTTCAAGACAATGTGACATTTTAACAATTTTGGTTTACTTTTGGTTTGGCACTTGTTTTGCCATAAGTTATACTTTATAGACTTGGGTTGTTTTCAAAAACGCTTCCGCATTATTTAACGTTGGTATTTTGGTTGATTTTGTTATGTTATGGCATATAGAGTCGTTCTGAGTAACTATTGACTGTGATCCTGGTTTGTTCACACGCCTCGCGGTAAAACTCCGCAAGTGGATTTTGAGGTGTGACAGATTGGTATCAGAGCCATTGGTTATAGGGAACTAGGTGCATACACACTAGACTATAACCGCACAGTTAGTTAGTTATCTGCTTCTGTTCCATCGACTGTACACTCATTGGCATACACATCACATTATCTGCAGCATGGCATCGTCTTCAAGAGCTCCGGGTAAACGACCCGAATCACCTACACGATCTGAATCCCCACCTCCTGCACCTGTACCTGATGATGGATTCGATTGGCCCAGACTGGCTTATCCCAGAGAGGAGATTGACTGGGATCAACCATTCGCGTTGATGAAGCGTGACCCTCCGCGTGACTGGCGTTCTTATCCTAGGTTTGTTGACCATATCATGTTTAGGGAACGCGTACCTGTCCTAAAGCCAAGGACTAGGAACAATGCCAATCAACCCATGCTTTCACTCCCACGAACGATGCAGTCTAACGAGCAACTGATTGCTGCACTAATGGCTGCATGGATACTGAACAGCATCGCGTAAGACGACTCACGGTGATGTCTGTACACTACAGCAAGAGGTGTACAACCTGAGACATCAATTGGACGAACTCAAGGAAGAACACGGGAAGACGCTGAACGGTTGTCACCATATGCAAGATGGTGTTATGGCACTCCAAGGACGCGTGACTGCTCGTGAACAGCGGGACGCCATAGCCGATAATAGGATTGCCATATTAGAAGCTCAACTAGCAGCACTCCAGATTGCTATAGCTCCTGCTCCTGCCGCAGACTCTGAGGATGAGGAGGATCCCGAGGAGGGACCCGAGGAAGAGGAACCGGAGGAGATGGAGGATGATAGTGATGGGTCAGACATTGTCGATTGACTTCTTTATATGACTTAGACTACGTAGTGTTTTCTTTTTGAAACCTATGTGGGAAGGGTTGTTTCCCCACACGAACAACAAAACTTCAATTTTGACATTGCTAAATACATTGTGACTTATTGCAATTTATTTACTTTGGTTATTATTTTTGTTATGAATGTTGTGGTTGTGATGATACGTTATTTCTTTCATTTACTGTTTACTACGCTTCAATGAGTTAAATGTGTATGATGTTACTCATTATTGTATTGTGAATATAAAGTGAAAAGAATGGACGCTCGTGGACGTGGACGTGGTCGTGGACGCGGACGTGGACGTGGCACCGGAGAACAGGCTGGTGGTGCTATTAACATGACTCCTGCGGAATTGGCTGCTCTAATTAATGAGCATGTTCAGGCGGCAGTGGCTGCTGCCCACGCGGGTCAGCCAGCAGGTAAACAATGACAGAGAAACAAATCTGATATCCTTTATAACTATAGGGGATGCTTGATTAATGTGTGTTGTGTTAAAACAGGACCACCAGTGTGTACATACAAGTCCTTCATGGACTGCAAACCACACACCTACAGCGAACAGAGGGAGCTGTAGGGCTTGTACGCTGGTTTGAGAAGACTGAGTCCGTTTTCTCCAAATGTAACTGTCCACCGCGCGGATCAAGTAAAGTATGCCACCGGGACATTGGAGGGTGCTGCCCTGTCATGGTGGAACGCGCAAGTCCAGATGCTTGGACAAGCGATGGCAAATGGACTCCCCTGGAATGAGTTCAAGGATATGATGATCGAGGAGTACTGTCCTCGAAATGAGGTGCAAAAGTTGGAGATGGAATTCTGGCAGCTCAAGATGAAGGGTTCAGAAATTGAGGCTTATACAACCCGTACTCATGAGCTGGCCACATTGTGTCCAGGAATGGTTAATGAGACACATAAGAGAATCGAGCACTACATACGAGGGTTGGTGCCTGAAATCCAAAGTATGGTAACGGCTTCTAACCCGACTACGATCCAGCAGGCCATCCAGATTGCTCACAAACTTACTGACCAGGCGGTAGAGCAAGGGCGTCTACCCAAACGGGGCGCTGTGGTGAGCGTGCCCGACAACAAAAGGAAGTGGGATGCTCCCAGCAACAGCAACAACAAATCATCATCATCATCGTCTGGCGGTCAACAACAATCCCAACAGCAACAACAACCAGTCAGCAGCAACAGCGGCGGTTCGATAATAACCGCAATTTCAACCAAACTGCCCCAAATAACCAAGGACCCAGCGGTTACGGCGGCAGACATCCCAAATGCCCACGGTGTAACTACCACCACGTGGGACGGTGTGATAACTTCAAGTGTCAACGTTGTGGAAAGATTGGACACGCTGCGAAGGATTGCCGTGGTGAACTAATGAGGAGGCCACAACAACCTCAAGAAACTCCAAGGGTTGTTTCGAGTGTGGGAAAGAAGACATTACAAACGAAACTGCCCACAACTAAGAAGGAACGGAAATGGCAACAACAACAACAACACCAACAATCATGGGAACAACAACAACAATGGCAATAATAACAACAATGGTGGAAACGGCACTGGAAATGGCGGCAATAGAGATGGAGCCAAAGGGAGAGCCTTCGTCATTGGCTCAGGTGAGGCTCTAAATGATCCCACAACTGTTACTGGTAGATTCCCTGTTAATGGTTGTTTTGCTACGGTACTATTTGATACTGGAGCCGATAGGAGTTTTGTGTCCTTAAAATTCTGTAGTCTTTTAAGTGATATACCCTCTGCTTTAGAATCTAAATACACTGTGGAATTAGCCGACGGTAAACAAATCCATGTAACGCATATCCTTAAGGACTGTAGGATAGAACTTGCTGGTCATATTTTCGCTATAGATCTCATGCCTGTTACGCTGGGGAGTTTTGATGTTGTGATAGGCATGGATTGGCTCTCTAGCAAGCAAGCGGAAGTCATATGTCATGAGAAGATTATACGGATCCCGGTTGGTGATCAAATTCTTACTGTCAAAGGTGATAGGAGTGGTGCTGTGATAGGCATCATCTCGTATATGAAAGCTCAAAAGTTGTTACGAAAGGGCCGCGTGGCTATCCTAGCACTTGTGACCGATAAGCAAAAGGAAGAAAAGAATGGAGGATATTCCCGTAGTACGCGACTTTCCGGAGGTGTTCCCAGAAGATCTTCCTGGATTACCACCGCAACGCCAAGTGGAATTCCAGATTGAGTTGACTCCCGGCGCAGCTCCGATTGCTAGGGCACCTTATCGTTAGCACCCAACGAACTACAGGAGTTGTCGTCACAACTTCAGGAGCTTCTGGATAAGGTTTATCCGACCTAGTACATCACCTTGGGGAGCTCCTGTACTCTTTGTTAAGAAGAAGGATGGCACATTCCGGATGTGCATCGATTATCGAGAGTTAAACAAAGTAACAGTCAAGAACCGATACCCTTTACCTCGTATCGACGACTTGTTCGATCAGCTTCAAGGATCAAGCTATTACTCGAAGATTGACTTGAGGTCTGGTTATCATCAACTCAGAGTTCGAGAGGAAGATATTCCCAAGACTGCATTTCGTACTCGTTATGGTCATTATGAGTTCTTGGTCATGCCTTTTGGGTTGACTAATGCACCTGCTGTGTTCATGGACCTCATGAACCGTGTGTGCAAACCTTATCTTGATCAGTTTGTCATTGTGTTCATCGATGATATACTGATATACTCTAGGACCAAGGAGGAGCATGAAGAGCACTTACGAATGATCTTGGAACTGTTGAAAAATGAGCAGCTGTATGCTAAATTCTCAAAGTGTGACTTTTGGATAAGAGAAGTACAATTCCTAGGTCATATTGTTAATGAGAAAGGAATACACGTTGATCCTGCCAAAATTGAGGCGATAAAGAATTGGACCACACCCAAAACGCCAAGCGAGATAAGGCAATTTCTTGGATTAGCAGGATATTACCGCCGATTCATAGAAGGATTTTCTAAGATCGCACAACCTCTCACAGCCTTGACTCACAAAGGAACGACATACAAATGGGCTGAGAGTCAAGAATCAGCTTTCCAATTATTAAAACAAAAACTCTGTACTGCCCCGATATTAGCATTACCAGAGGGAACAGATGACTTTGTGGTGTATTGCGATGCATCCATTCAAGGATTGGGTTGTGTCTTGATGCAACGAGACAAGGTGATAGCTTACGCCTCGAGACAACTAAAGGTTCACGAGAAGACTACACTACCCATGACTTAGAATTGGGCGCAGTAGTTTTTGCCTTAAAGATCTGGAGACATTATTTGTACGGTACCAAGTGCACAATCTACACCGATCACAAGAGTCTTCAACATATCTTTGAGCAAAAAGAGTTGAATATGAGGCAGCGACGTTGGGTGAACTACTAAATGATTATGATTGCGCAATTAAGTATCATCCGGGAAAGGCGAACGTAGTTGCCGATGCTTTAAGCAGGAAGGAAACAGCTAAACCCCGACGGGTGCGAGCTTTACAGCTTACTATCAGTACCCAACTGCCCGAACAAGTTAAGGAGGCACAAATGGAAGCTTTAAAGGTGGAAAATATTGGTTCTGAATTGTTAAGGGGAATGGATAAGCCTAGTGATGAAAGAGGATGGAATTCGGTATTTCATGGATAGACTTTGGGTGCCTGTTCATGGAAATCTGAGAGATTTAGTTATGAGCGAGGCACACAAATCTAAGTATTCTATACATCCTGGATCCGACAAGATGTATCATGACCTAAAGGCTCACTATTGGTGGCCTAACATGAAAGCGGATGTAGCTACGTACGTGAGCAAGTGTTTGACCTGCTCGAAGGTGAAAGTGGAATATCAAAAACCATCCGGACTATTACAACAACCCGAGATTCCAATGTGGAAATGGGAACAAATCTCCATGGACTTTATTACTAATACCCCCGACTAGTACTGGTTGTGACACGATATGGGTTATTGTGGATCGATTGACAAAGTCTGCTCATTTCCTTGCAATAAAGGAAACCGACAAGATGGAGAAGTTAACTCGCCTGTACCTCAAGGAGATCGTTTCGAGACACGGGGTACCGATCTCAATTATCTCTGACCGTGACGCTCGTTTCACGTCACATTTCTGGCAATCATTGCAGAAATCTTGGGTACACGTTTGGATATGAGTACTGCATATCATCCACAGACGGATGGTCAGAGTGAGCGTACTATACAGACGTTGGAGGATATGCTACGTGCTTGTGTGATTGACTTCGGGAATAACTGGGAAATTCACCTGCCATTGGTGGAATTTCTTATAACAACAGTTATCACACTAGTATACAAGCAGCACCTTTCGAGGCGTTGTACGGGAGAAAATGTCGATCACCGGTTTGCTGGGCGGAAATTGGTGATAGTCAGATAACAGGTCCCGAGTTAATTCATGAGACGACTGAGAAAATTATACAGATACGGAACCGTATGGCTGCAGCGCGAGACAGGCAAAAGAGTTATGCTGACAAGAGACGGAAACCTTTAGAGTTTCAGGTTGGTGACAAGGTTTTGTTGAAAGTCTCACCATGGAAAGGCGTAGTTCGGTTTGGTAAACGAGGGAAACTAAATCCGAGGTACGTTGGACCATTTGAGATTGTGGAAAGAGTAGGTCCAGTAGCGTATCGATTATCCCTACCTGATTCGCTAAGTGGAATTCATGATGTATTTCACGTGTCAAACTTGAAGAAGTGCATAACTGATGAAACGACGATCGTACCACTAGAAGAAATCAAGTGGATGAACAATTGCGCTTTATTGAGGAACCAGTTGAGGTGATGGACCGTGAGGTGAAAACACTTAAGCAAAGCAAGATACCTATTGTTAAAATCCGTTGGAATTCGCGACGTGGACCGGAATTCACATGGGAACGGGAAGATCAAATGAAGCTTAAGTACCCTCAACTATTCGAAGGAACGATGCCAGCAGACGAAGGTATTGATTTAAATTTCGGGACGAAATTTCTTTCAACATGGGGATGATGTGACAACTCATCCAAAACTCACACGATTTCGATTTCTGTGTGCCAATGCAGTAGACCAGTGATGGAAACCAGTGATGGACACTCTCACCATGTAACGCACTCGATGTACGCAATTTTCGGGACGAAAATTCTTTCAACATGGGGATAATGTGACATCCGGTAAATTTCCGTTACCAACCCCGTTAGTTCCGTTAAGTCTTGTAACACGTGTCGTGAGCACACACTAGTTGTCGTTGAACGTTGGTGACCTAATAATAATTATTAATGTTAATTTGATGTGAATCTAAGTGATTATGTAAGTATTGGGTTATGTTTATGTGTTTACACATTTATAAACGGTTAATTAAAGAATTTATCGCGTAACGCGGAAACGTGCATATTGTTCGTATGTCTTGTGTTTTTGCAAAGATAATTATGTAATGATTTTATAAGTTTATATCTTTATATTATGAAGTTAAAAACACTTTACAAAGAGTTTAAAGCTTAGTTTTTATAAAATACAAATTACAAGGGTTAAAAAGGGTAAATATGTAAATTAATATTTAATAAAACAAACCCACCCTAATCCACCCATTTTCGGCCGCGATCACCTTCAAACCCCTCCTCCCACTTCGATTCAATCAGAACAAGCAAGGGAACACGAAATTGGATCGATTTCAAGGCATATAACTTGTTGGAATCATCAATTGCAAGTTATAACTCGTTTAAAGGTTAGATTTTTCATGTTTTTTTGTGAGTGTTCATTATGGCCGAACCTAATTTGCGGATTGACCCTCATTAGGTCGAATTGGTTGTTGTTTGATGATGTTTATATGTTAGTTAGGTTGAATACATGTTAGTTAACGTCGATCATGGGTGAATTACATGTTTTTAGTGGATTGATCATGAAATTGGTTTTGAGCAAACCCTAATTCGTAATTGTATGATTATGGATGAATGATGGTTGTTTGATGAATGTGTGGTGATTAATAAGTTGTATGAATGTTAGGAATCATGAATCTTGCAAGAAATCGATGACTTAGGGTTGATGTTCATAGGTTACTAATAATAGTAACTTTATTTGCATGAAATGTTGAATTATGGATGCTATGATGTTATGGGTGTGTTCATGATGATAATTAGATGCTAGATTGGTATTATGAATGCTAGAATCTTTAATTTGATGATGTTGATCATAGCTTGCCAAAAGTAGAAACTTTTGTTTATGAAGATTGTTGGATTGAGGTGTTTAGTGTTGTTGATCATGCTTAGATGTTAGTATGAGCTTGAATTGGTATATTATTGATGAATTCATGTATGCTTTGGATGTTTGATAGATTTTGGATGTTCTTTCCCAAAAGGGAAACTTTTTTGTGTAAATGTTGAAGTATGATGTTGTGATCATGTTTGAGATGATAGGAACTTGCTAATATGTTCAAGGATGGATCCTAGTGATAGAACGTGTTAAATTAGTTGTATGGCATGTTTGGATGATCATGGGTGATAATTGGAATTGGTAATCATGTATGGTTTGGATGTTTGTAGTAGTAGGACATCATGCTTGGGTCTGGTAATTGATTGTTGTGATGTTGTGGATGCAATGTATATGCTTAAAGAATTTGGTTGTGATCATTATACACGCGTGCGAATCTGAGGCCCCTACTTAGTAGGATTGGCAGGGTTTAGGATGTGAATTTGTGAGTGGCTTCACATGGCATGTGATGAATGGTTGAACCTTGTATGACATGTTAGTTGTATTGTAGCTAATGGTTATGTTAGTGCTAGATTCGCATGACTTGTATAGTACTTGATTGTATGATGATCTATGTGATACACCTGGTTGATATAGCATATGTATGATACTGTTCGAATGCTTATCATGTATGTTGTATGTGCTCATTGGCTTTATTTGAATTATAACTCATAATGTCACCAACGGGTCAACGGGTCAACTAGGTCAAACGTGTCTATTTGTCTGGAAGCTTGAGTCTTTGATTTTGGTATGATTAGGGTTTCACATGTCTTTTATTTACACGTACTTATGTACTCACATGATCTAGGTAACCTGTGAAGGTTGGCTATCCTCGTTTCTCAAAATAAACCCTAAGTACTTTGCATACATCAGGTGAGTTCATGCCCCACTCTTTACTTAATCTCTTTTGGGGGAGATAGCATACTGGTATTTATACGAACGCTTTTATATTTAAGTTGTGTATAATATTAATATAGTGCTGTTTACCATGAGAAAAGTCCTCACACTTTTGAATTGTTAATATTTAATAGCGGGGAAACTTGGGTAGTACTACTGGGTCTGACGAGCCCCACCTGTGTGACTCGAGGTCAACCGGGTGCATTTGTCCTATTGATCATTGTCACGACATGGTAAGTCGTGACAGGAGGCAACAACTATCACAGTCAGCTTCAATTGCAAAATCACTATGTATTAATATTACTGATAATAGACTAGCTATCTATTACCATACACTGCTTATATTTATCGCAACTGTTTACATGTTTATTGAACTCAAACTCTTGAACTCACCAACCTATGTGTTGACATTTTAGTATGCTTTTCTCAGGTCCTTAACTTGCTTGCCATAGGAGCACTGCACGGTTCACTTCATTTAAGACATATGCTTCAAGACATGTGACATTTTAACAATTATGGTTTACTTTTGGTTTGGCACTTGTTTTGCCATAAGTTATACTTTATAGACTTGGGTTGTTTTCAAAAACGCTTCCGCATTATTTAACGTTGGTATTTTGGTTGATTTTGTTATGTTATGGCATATAGAGTCGTTCTGAGTAACTATTGACTGTGATCCTGTTTGTTCACACGCCTCGCGGTAAAACTCCGCAAGTGGATTTTGAGGGTGTGACATAACGTGTTTGTGAAACAACGATTTCCACGATCTCAAGCACTAATTATAGAGTATATTAAAGATAATAACAATATGACAATGAAGAAAGAATATAAGACTTAAAAGAACTCTTTCATATTGAGTAAATATCAAATACAAAAGTTATTATTTATAAAGCTATAATATAAATACAAACATAATGAATTTGAAAGTTACAAAGGGTATTCATAATCATATTTAAAACAAATACTGTACTAATACTACTTTTATAATAATACAAATATAAATAGTAATTAACTTGACATAGCTTAAATAGAACATCATTAAAACTATCTACCATAGTTGATATAGAGTGTTTCTAGTCGTACTCCCACTCGAACTCCAAAAACGACTAATAACAACACTTAACTAGGTATTGAGTTCTCGGGAAAGCTTGTACCTTGTTGAAGAATTCCATGCAAGGATGAAGTTGAAGTCATACAATTCCAATATGGAGAAGTTGATCGTCTTCCGATTCTCCAATTCAAACTCGAGCAACTTTTGATTCTACTTGTATTGGCTTAGCATTTGTGTTAAGGGTTGCATTGGTACACCATCTTCAACATAGTTTTGCCAAGTTGCCTAGTTTACCAACAAAGATGAAATTATGGGAAGCACATGTGCCCCATGTTAGACCCTGAAAGGATCGTGCCTACCAACGCAAATGATAATGGATTTGTTGTTTTGTTTTCGGAAAATCACCAAGTCTTGATCAAAGCAGATGAATTGACTTAAATACGAATGAAGACAACATGGGAAGCGAATGAAGAATGTCTTATGCGAATGAGAAGGTAATCTACATCATGCCTTTGTGCAATGTGTTTTCTGATGCGGATGAGAAAACACCCAATGCGACTTAATAGAAGAAAAATGCAATTGAACAAAAGATCAATGCGAATGCATTTTTGTTATGTACTTTTGATTTGTAAATATTCTCTAATATAATAGAATGTTTAAGGTATTCTAGTCATCGTACATGGTATATGTTTAATAATGTAATGTAGCAACCACAACGTTCTATGTCGTAAAGGCAATATGATATATCAATACAAAGAATTTATTGAGTATTCAATTGTGTTCTTCATTATTCATTACTGATTATTATGATTTTATGATTCAGTAGTGATTTCAGTACATTCAATCCAAATCTCACTTGGTCACTATGATGGCTCATATATACATGGCTGCCTAAGACGTTAGCTTGGACAATTGCATCCATTTACTTTGTGTTGGCCATGCTTTGATCTCAGCTTTGATTGCATTAAGCACTTGCATCGACCCATGCAAGTATCTCCGGCATATAGGAAGTATTTATAACCTTAATTTATTAAATCGAGACTTCCATTGTGGTGGTGACATACATGCGACGTTATCCTTCGACTGGGATGATTTGTCTCCTCCACCTTTTCATGGCTAGGTATAGGATTCTAATGTTTTGGACGTATTTGGATATAGTGATCAATCATGCCTTCGGCTGTAGTAATGGCCAAAGATAAACTTTGGGCACCTCATTATATTGTTATAATTCTGTTTTGGCCCACTCTTGCTAGCCATCTAAATCTGGATTTTCAAGGACAAGTGTGGTTAACTTGTTGATATAGTAGGGCCATCTAAATCTGTGTTGTATCACCATTAATGCTTACACCATCAAAGTAGCGTTTTATTCCCCATAACAAGTTATCAAGAGGCTTAGCTTTTCATTTACCGACAAAGGATGTTGGTTTGAAACTTCCATACTTATAACAATGTTTCCTCCTACTGTCACCACAACTCTATTGCAAACACTCACTGGCTTTCAAGCCAACAAGTATACAATGCATATAAAAGGTTAGCTCACTTATGTTTTTAGAAGCTTGGTAATTTCCTCTTAGTAGCCTCCTAGATGGCATCACTACCATTTACTTCACTGCCAAGTATGTCAATGGCGGCCGTAACTTGTCAAGAAGATCACTAAAATCAGTCTTTAATCCATCCAAACGTTGGAAAGCACTTTCGTTGGAAAAGCACTTTCGTTGGAAAGCACTTTCAATTTGAGCGCCTAGTCCGGTCATCGTAGATCCCATTTAAGCAACTTGTTTTCTACGACGTCTTGTCCTTGGATGCCCCATGACTTTTCCTGCTTCCATGGGGAACATCTACCCGACCGCAGTTCTCTGCTCTGTTAGCTAGCAAGGTTTAAGCCTACAATGTTGGTCGAGTTAATCACCGTTTCAATTAATCGACGTTGCTTTGTTTGCACGTGTCACATAGTGAATTTTCAATTCTTGTGTGGCTCTTAGACTCCTTTCTAATAGTTGTGTTTATCATCCTAACTAGTATTGATTTCAGTAACTCTTTAAGTGAACAAGGATTGTATGAAACAAAAAAAAAAAAACATTTTAATTACTTTTAATTAGAGTAATTATCTAGATACTTTTAATCTAGACCATTCTAATCTATAAATGGATGCAACTATTTACATGATGATCTTAGATTAATCAAGGGTAGAAAGTCTTGGATGTATTATTTTTTTCTAGAAACTTTCGAAAAACATGAAGCATGTAAAATGTGACGGAAATCTTTAGGATCCCAAGCATGTGGTCTTGAATTTTAGTTGAGCGTTACAACACGCTCTCTAGCTTTACTCGAACCATCAAGATTCTTTTTAAGTTGTTTTTTTTTTTGTCTATTTTCTTTCTAAAACCTTATACTTCATGTTTGCCTTGTTCATTCATTCCATCTGGTTTTTGCTATAGAAGTGATCAAAACTCACATATTGCCTTGAGGCTCATGTGACTTGTAAAATAGCTTCGCGCCAATTTAAGAAGCAAATTATTCTTTCTTCCTTTTAATTGCCATTTGAGAACCAAATAGAATATGTTGTTTTCCCAAAAGAATTTACTTCAAAACTAATATAACATTGTTTTATAGGTCTAGTCTAAATTTGGACCCATAATTCAAGGTTCATACCCCCACCCCCTCACTTATAAATACATGCATCGATCTATACCACCTTCCCCACTAAGTTTCACCTGCATATTAATGACACTCAAATCAACCACCACCACCACCACCACCACCACCACCGTCACCACCGTCACCCTCCGATCACCACCGCACAACCCCACGGAGGAGGACCACCACATAGCCCTCACTCTCATGCCCTCTCCGGCGACCACTCATCTCCACCACCACCACAACTCCACCGTTCCGATTACATCATCACCATGTCCTACACCTGCAACCTCTGCAACAAGGTGTTCCCCACCTACCAGGCTCTCGGCGGCCACAAGTCCAGCCACCGGAGAAACACCCCACCAACCTCCGACCACCACCAGTCCGCCTCCGCCACCGTGCCCACCACCGGCAGGAGCCACCAGTGCTCTGTGTGCCACAGGTGCTTTTCCTCCGGTCAGGCGCTCGGTGGTCATAAGAGGCGGCATTACGACGGTGGCGTCATGACCGTTGGGTCCTCCGGCCATGGTGGTCAACGGAGAGACTTTGACCTGAATCTGCCCGCCTGCCCGGAGTACTGATTGACTTTGACCGTTAATGAAGTTGAAAGTCCGACGAAGAAACCGCGTGTGTCAATCGCCGGCGATATGACCAATTAACTTGTTTTATTCGAAATTTTGAATTACAAGATTGTGATATTTTATTTAACGCATAGTTTTAATAAAATTCAAACTTAAGTTATTAACAGCATACATGTCACGTAATGACTTATGATAAACTAATATTATTCACACCTGTAACTATAGTATGGTCAAAGGGAATTGAATAAGATTCATATATACATCTAAGAATGATGAATATATTGATTTTAAGGTGAAGAGATATCGAACGATTTCTTATTTTTTAGGGTAGCATGTAGGAAGTATCAATTAAAATTATAATAGGGCGATCCAATAAGTCTATTTTTAAACATGATTTGAATACCTCTTAGCTAGTGGAATAACGACTAGCATATCCAGATACTCGGTTAGTAGAAGACTTTTTAGTTTAACAAGCTTGTTGTAACATAAGATTGTCAATTATATGCTATAACCATATTATTAGCTTATTTTGTTATGTGTTACGTGAATTAACAACACTAGCTTGTATTTATATGTGACATGAGGTTAAAGATGTTAGCTATTTTGTTATTTGCCTAACGTAAATATGATACCATGAAATATATGCTTTGAAAATCGAATACGTTTTGATATAACCAAAAGAATAATTTTGACTCATGAAAAAGACGTACAATGGCTCAATTATCGTGATTACGTATATCTAAGCCATGTGGATCAATTAGAATTGAATCATAATTGTTTTTACATGCCATGGACATAAGAGATGTTTCTAACACCTAACCATAGTTCTATAATTGTTTTCCGCCAAGAATCATGAGCCTCTAGAGAAGTGTATAGTGACATTCATACTACCATCTAACGGAAATCATCTCATTCATCTGCGATCGTTTTGAAAAACTTTCATTACAAACTATACTTAGGTCAAGGTTGTGACCATTTAGTCAAGAACTACCATGATGATCTATCGTGATGCGTTGAGTCATTGGTTACAAGCATACAGAAAAATGTCAAAGTGTCCACACTTATAGCATCAATGCTACTGCTAGGATAAGAGAAGTTTCATGAGAAAAAAAATCCTGGAATAGCTATAAAGTAAGTCAGCCACAACAAATGATCTAAAGCAAAAGTGAAGCACACTAATCTACTCATCTTGTAAAACTAACAAACAAACTTAAGCAAGGATGTGTGTTTAGAGTTTCATAGTCATCATCACTTTATGAGTAAATTTTTATAGTCTGGTATCTTGGATCCTGAGTAAGTTAGGTATACTAAATTCTATTGTTACTAACCGACTATTATTCCCTTTGAGTGATTTGTTATCGTGGGTGACTCACATTTCCTAAGTCAATCCTGAAGAATTGAAAGCTAGTTGAAGAAAAGATGCGGAAGCATGTATCCAATGGTAAATAGTGAAGACCGAGTAGTCCTCGGGATTCGCAGATAGTTAGTTAGGTTTATTTTTATATATAAGTAAAGGCATAGGAACAAATAGTATCGATCTACTATCGCTCTTGCTTTGTAATTTTCTACCATATTTAGTAAGAAGTACTAGAGGCAGGTGACCATTAGTCACCTCCTAATGTTTTATTTCGGAGATCTCCAAGGATTAAGGCTTTTCACGTATACTATTGTGTCATTTCTTTCTTTTTATTACCACATCGTTACACAAATCAT
Source organism: Flaveria trinervia (assembly GCA_025506515.1). Lineage (NCBI taxonomy): Eukaryota > Viridiplantae > Streptophyta > Magnoliopsida > Asterales > Asteraceae > Flaveria > Flaveria trinervia. Next base: position 17,715,152 of record CM046453.1, read on the forward strand.
ACAAGCACACTACCTCACGTATGATTTCATCACAAAATATTTTGGTCAAAACTATATGGTGTCGTTACACAAATCATACATGCACACTACCTCACGTATGATTTCATCACAAAATTATACTTGTTACTTTTGGTCAAAACTATATGGTGCCCACCATGGCTATTGGCTAGTGGTGTTATTCGTTCTTAATTCTTTCTAAAGTTCATCGAAATCACTACTTTTCGAAACTCTTCTAAAAATGTCATCTCAATCCAAGCTTTCTTGTTATTCTATCCCCTTTTTTAGCATTGAGTTGAGTCATACTATTCCTCTTCTTCCATCATCCCTAAAAGAAAAATAACAATCGACAAAGAAAACAAATTTTACCACTCATTTCGCCTCGAGATCCTGGATGTCTACTCAAGGACTTTCCCTTGTCTCAAATGATATCATTTCTATGTTCTCTCAAATAAAACAAAAGTGAAAGACTAATCAGATACTTGAGAGAGAGAGAGAGAAATAAAATCGAGAAACAGATGCCGGTGGAAGCCATGACTACTCCACTGCAGTCTAGAATCCTGAATTTTGATGCTATAGGATCTAGGGGTGTTCAAAAAATTCGATATCCAAAACTATCCAAAATCCGATCCGTATCCGAATCTGAATAATCGATCCGAATCCTTAATCGAGTTGGATCTCATCCGAATCCGAATTCCTTATTAGGATTTCGGATCGGATTTCGGAAATTACAATTTTTTCATTCGGGTTATTTGGATTATTCGGATATCCGAATAAGACTTCAAGTATATTTCTAGCTCAAAACTCATTACTCAACTATCTATTATGTTTTCAACTCAATACACATGAATATTTACACATTTTAGTCACAATCTTAAATAATTATGCAATAATCGACCGTTGTTTTAAATTAAAGATTTTAATCTTTGTGTTTCATACAATTACCTATTATATTATAATTTTGAATTTGCGTGCAATTCATTTTTTTAGTTTTATAATTTTTATTGTGATTTTTAACTTATAAAATATTAAAAATAAAAAAGTAACAAACAAACAAAAACCAAAAAAATAAAAAAAAATTCTTATTTGGTTTATTCGGATAAAGTCGGATTATTCGGATATTATCCGAATTTACTCCGAATTGAATTCGGATAGATTCGGATTGGATAGAAAACTCCTTATTCGGATCGGATCGGATTTCGGATAGGGTCCTGAAAATTTTAAATCCAAATAATCTATCCGAATAATCCGTTATCCGATCCGATAAACACCCCTAATAGGATCCCCAAGGAACTATATAGGAAATTTTATCCCTATGCAGACTCGAAGTGGGATAGTTGAATCAACGCATGTTGTAGGAGCCATATTGCTAGCGATCTTAGCATGACTCAAGATCATCATCACGGAATCCTAATTTCGGTATACAGAATCAATCCAATTATTGCTAGATAATTAAAGAAGTTGAAAGATATGATTTCAAGTGTTCCTGATGTGGTACAACCGATACCTGAAGTATCTCCAAGTCATAAGATCTTAATATTCAATCCTCCTATATGTAATAAGAAGATCCCTAAATATTTTCAGACTCCTAGTATGAAGTAGTACGGTAGAACTATGGATCCTAAAAAGCATGTTGCATAATACAAGGAAAGGATGGAAATCATCCCTATCCTTTTATGTTTGAAAGAAGCCTGCTTGTGCTAATGCTTTGGATCAACACTTAGGATCTACATTAGAATGGCTACTAAGTGTCTTTCTTTATTACTTCATTTTATCATTTAGTTAACTTGTTATAACTAATTTTGTGCAATAGAAGATTTGAAATACTAACCACTGATTTATATCGGGTAACATGAAATTCCATTAAGTCTTTTAGGTATTATATAGGAAGGTTTGGTAGGAAATTCTTGAATATCCTTAATGTTGATGCTGCCACTACGGTTCATTGTTTTAAGATAGGATGAAAAAGGACTCTCCATTTCATGAGGACCTCGTAATAAACAAATGCAAGAAATTTGTTCGAAGTCAGGGATTGAGCTTTGAGATTAATAAGGTTTGAGGAGGATAAAATGATCGCAAAAACAAGTCAACCACCGCCCAATTATGATAACCCTAACCAGAAGTCAGAATCCTTATTTTACAAACCCCATATATCTAATTCTTATTCAAAGAATGATAACCATAAGGTCAATATTATGGAAGAAGATGATGATGAAGAACCGTATCTCAGAATAACTGATTATTATTTTTTTTATTGATGTTTCGGGTCATATGTATGAACTCTGGGATCTTGGAGACAAAGCAAGATGGTTCAAGAGGAACAACAAGACCTTTACTTAGAAGGATAAGTCCAAATGGTGTGCTTACCATGAAAATTTTGGTCATATGATCAAGTATTGTATTGCACTATGAAAACAGATAAGTTATCTTCTAATCAAAGTGCATCTGAAATAACTCATTATAGAAAGAAAGACAATAGGCAGGATCATGACAAAATCTTTCAACCAACATCATCCTTTCTGGTGGATGCTAAGGTAATTAATTTCTATTTGGTGGTTGTGCTATTTGTGGCACTTCTTATTTTGTAGCTAAGAGACATGCTAAAGAAAAGAAAGCCGAAAAAGATATAAGACCTACAAAAACATCAACTTAGAATATATGAAGGTGGTCTCATTTGATGAAGAAGATAGAAAAAAATGTTTAATATCCTTATCATGACCTAGTCATTAACTTGTACGTTGCCAATCCTTTAGCTCATCCATTCTGCTCGCCCGTCCAGACACGTTGCCTTTTCTCATTATCATATACCGCCTTTTCTTTCCTTCCACTATTCACACATAAAGATCGCCATAGATCTTGTCCTATCCGATGCCGATGAAGATGATCATAACAGAAGCAAAAAGTGTTGATCATAGACCAGGCATAAAGAGAAGCTACAAAAGATTTGTCACACCCTCAAAATCCACTTGCGGAGTTTTACCGCGAGGCGTGTGAACAAACCAGGATCACAGTCAATAGTTACTCAGAACGACTCTAAATGCCATAATTTAACAAAATCAACCAAAACACAAACTTTAAACAATGCGGAAGCGTTTTGAAAACAAACCAAGTCAATAAAGTATAGCCATGGCAAAACAAGTGCCAAACCAAAGAGTAAACTATAATTATTAAAATGTCAAGTTGTCTTGAAGCACAGTGTCTTAACATGCAATGAACCGTGCAGTGCTCCTATGGCAAGCAAGCTAAGGACCTGAGAAAAGCATACTAAAATGTCAACACATAGGTTGGTGAGTTCAAGAGTTTGAGTTCAATAAACATATAAACAGTTGCGATAAATATAAGCAGTGTATGGTAATAGATAGCTAGTCTATTATCAGTAAATATTAATACATAGTGATTTTGCAATTGAAGCTGATTGTGATAGTTGTTGCCTCCTGTCACGACTTACCATGTCGTGACAATGATCAATAGGACAAATTGCACCCGGTTGACCTCGAGTCACACAGGTGGGGCTCGTCAGACCCAGTAGTACTACCCAAGTTTCCCCGCTATTAAATATTAACAATTCAAAAGTGTGAGGACTTTTCCCATGGTAAACAGCACTATATTAATATTATACACAACTTAAATCATAAAAGCGTTTGTATAAATACCAGTATGCTATCTCCCCTAAAAGAGATTAAGTAAAGAGTGGGGCATGAACTCACCTGATGTATGCAAAGATACTTAGGGTTTATTTTGAGAAACGAGAGGATAGCCAACCTTCACAGGTTACCTAGATCATGTGAGTACATAAGTACGTGTAAATAAAAGACATATGAAACCCTAATCATACCAAAATCAAAGACTCAAGCTTCCAGACAAATAGCCACGTTTGACCTAGTTGACCGTTTGACCCGTTGGTGACATTATGAGTTATAATTCAAATAAAGCCAATGAGCACATACAACATACATGATAAGCATTCAAACAGTATCATACATATGCTATATCAACCAGGTGTATCACATAGATCATCATACAATCAAGTACTATACAAGTCATGCGAATCTAGCACATTAACATAACCATTAGCTACAATACAACTAACATGTCATACAAGGTTCAACCATTCATCACATGCCATGTGAAGCCACTCACGACTTCACATCCTAAACCCTGCCAATCCCACTAAGTAGGGGCCTCAGATCCGCACGCGTGTATATGATCACAACCAAATTCTTTAAGCAAGTACATTGCATTCACAACATCACAACAATCAATTACCAGACCCAAGCATGATGTCCTACTACTACACAACATCCAAACCATACATGATCACCAAAGTCCAAATATCACTCATGATTATCCAAGCATGCCATACAACTAATTTAACACGTTCTATCACACTAGAATTTATCCTTGAACATACCAGCAAGTTCCTATCATCCCAAACATGATCATAACATCATACTTCAACATTTACACAAATAAAGTTTCCCTTTTGGGAAAGAACATCCCAAAATCTATCAAACATCCAAAGCATACATGAATTCATCATTAATATACCAATTCAAGCTCATACTAACATCTAAGCATAATCAACCACATCCAAACATCATAATTCACCAAATCATATCCAAAAGTTACTATCTTTAGTAATGTATGAACTATAACATGTGTTTTTGAATTCCCAATGATCACAACGTCAATCTAACATCTAATTATCATCATGAACACATCCATAACATCAATTCATCAATAATTCAACATTTCATGCAAATAAAGTTACTATTATTAGTAACCTATGAACATCAACACCAAATCATCAATTTCTTGCAAGATCCATGATTCCTAACATTCATACAACTTATTAATCATCATACATTCATCAAACAATGATCAATCATACAAAATTATACTAGAATTCGAATTAGGGTTTGACTAGGATTAAAGTCTATGAACAATGCATCAAAATCCAATCTTTCTTCCATAATCGACGTTAACTAACATGCATACAACCTAACTAAAATATTAACATCATCACTTTACCAAAATTCAGCACCCATATCATCAAAATCGAACTACAAGTCTCGGCCAAGACAAATCACTTGAACCAAACCCAAACTAACCTTTAATTCGCGTGTATACTTGTGAATGGAGATCCAATTGTTTTCTAGCACTTGAAATCGATTAATTAAATGATGTTTTGCTAAATTTTGAGGCTGATTTCGAATGGGGAGGGGCTGGAATGGAGGTTCACGGCTGATGGGGTTTGGGGAAGGGATTAGGGTTTGTTTTGTTATAATTAATTTACAAAAGTTACCCTTTTACCCTTGTATTTTGTATTTTACAAAAAGACTCTCTTTTAAACACTTTTTAAATGTTTTTTTTAACCACTTAATAAATATATAAACTAATAATAACAATTATATATTTTATCTTTATAAGAACACACAACATACAAATTAACACACGCGTTTACACGTTACGCGATAAAATTCACCGTTAACATTTAAATCGCGTAAACACATAAGCATAACACAATAATCATCAAATCAATTAGATTCACATTTAATTAACATTATCCATTATTATTAGGTCACCAACGTTAAACGACAACTAGTGTGTGCTCACGACACGTGTATACAAGACTTAACGGAACTAACGGAGTTTGATAACGGAAATTTACCGGATGTCACAAGATTGATGAGGAAGAGCCCAATCAAAAGATAAAAAAACAAATCATTTTTTACTATGAAATACTAACTGATAGGGATGGTTCAGTCAGCGTCATACAACTTGAAGCTTTGAAAAAGATGAATAGTTCAAAGAATGAAATTATAACAAAATCTTTCATACTGGTATGATTCAATTGTAAGGCCATGTTCCCGGGACGCTTACAGATGGTAAATCATTGCACATAAAACATACATTTTCATTTATCTTACATAAATATTACAGCGGAAACATTCAAAAAATGACATCTCATTTCATCATAAAAACTTTTACAAAATAATACATCGTTAATTAGCTACAAAATACATTGTTGTATTACATCACAAAAGCATTATATAAATGGATGCCATCCCAAAAGAGCTGAGTAGCCGCCCCGTGCCATCCTCAGCAATCATTACCTGCCAACTAGAAACACATCAAAGTCAGCGTTGCCGAGTGAGTTCTAGTTTTATAATAAAACATATTTTTCTTTCGTTAAAACCGTTCTTTACATTCATGCGTTCATACTTCATACGTACACATAGATAATATCATTATTATCTTCATTATTCGTTCTTACATTCATTACATATTTTCCTTTCATCAACACCATGAACATTACCCTTCATGCTCATGGTACTGGGCCTAAGCCTATCATAGACCTTCATTCACGGTGCCCAGCACCTCTGGCCACAGTACCTAAGATAAGGTTCAGGTATACCATTGTCATGTGCTATGTCCTTCATGCTCATGGTACTGGACCTAAGCCTATCTTAGACCTTCATTCACGGTGCCCAACACCTCTGGCCATAGTACCTAAGGCAACCAACAATGGTTCCATACAAATGGTCAATCACAAAGAAAGACCCCAATGTGCATCCTCCCAGGGTAGCGAACCCGCACACCGTTGGGCTAACACCTTTTAATGGTGTGTCCCGACATACAAGGCTTGCAAGACTTTTTTTACTTTCATCATTCATTAATGCATGCATTCTTACTTCATGTTCCTCTTTCATTATCTTTCGCTTTATGTTACATACTACTTTCATTTCATTCATTAACATAACACGTAAAGCCACAGGAAAGATAAACATACATCATAGTAAGGAACATAACATACACAGTCATCATCATCATACAATGCAACATCATACATACATAACATGCATAATCATGCAATATCCTCATCATCATGCCTAACATACTCGCTAAGGGCTCAACGGTCATCCTACATGAACTTACGGGAACTTTCACGTCAAAACTTACATCTGCACTTTCCCCCGAAAGTCAGTACATAAACTACACTTTCCTCGGGTACACCAGCCCTACTTGGGCGTATGGGCACCCTTCAGTCGCATGGCCTCCAGGCGACTGAACATCATGCGATTGAACCAATGCAGATGAACACCTATGGGAATGAACATCCAATCGTGTGAATGAAACTAATGCGAATGGACTCCATGCGGATGAGTCCCATGCGAATGGACCTAATGCGGATGAAACTAATGCGAATGGGCATTTATGCGACTGGGCTCTCAGTCATGCGAATGAACCCTCAATTGTACCTCAATCGGCCGTATGGCCTCAATTCGGTATCATAGCCCTAGCTGGTGCAGAATGCAGTTCAACCCGAACCCAATCTGCCATTTTCGACCTCCAAGCTCATCTAAACCCATTCTAAGCTCAAATCAACCATCCTAAACCTTAGGAATGCATACCACAACACCATTCAAGCACACACAAGCTCAAAAGCAAGACCCAAACGAATCATACACATACCCACACATACACAAACGGGTCAAACACACACACACACACACACACACTCAAAAACCCGATTTTCAGATGTGTTCCAGCCTCAAATCATTCAAAAACATGTAAAAGAGGGATCCTAGAACTCACACAAACAACCACAACGAGAAGAGCTTTGATTTGACCCGCTTCTCAACGAGTTTGCTCACTTGAACCAAATCGAACCAACTTTTCTCCCTTTTCTCATTTTCTCTCTTCTTTGGCTGATTTTGGTGGGTGTGGGGAGAGGGTAAGGGCTGCCCTCTCCCTTAAATACTCCCACTCACCCAACTTTCTCTCGTTGGCAAGTTTGGTCCCTCGACTTTGGACTTTATTTCTTTTTCTTCTTTCGTCGGCTTCAAAATAATAAATAATCGGGTGTTACATCAATGGAGGAATTAAGGACACGGTTTGGGTGGGGGGATCAAGCTACATGTCTACATTGAAAAGGTTGTGTGATTGGCTCATATCTTGTTATAATATTATTAGAAGAAAATAGACCCATGATATGAAAGAAGTATCATCAACATACCATCATCAAGATGCCAATCCCTTAGGGAATAGTGAAAATAGATAGTGATCAACAAGAAGCTAAGGATTGTTATATGTCTTCGATGAAGTTGTCTGCAAAGATAAGGAGAGCATAACAATTAAATAAGCAAGCACGAGATGTCTTAGAAGGTAGAGAGCAAGATGTTAAGGAAATATCTATAGATCTTATGAACCCAGACGTTAAGTTGCATGTACGATCAAATATCCTCAAAGATATTGAACAAGGACTAATAGATTTTTTAAAAAGCAGGATCACGACCTTTTTTGGAAGCATGAGGACATGTATGTATATCTAAGGATATTATAACTTATAAACTTAGTATTGATAATAGTTTTAGGCTTGTCCATTAAACCGAATGAAGTTTGCACTTGAAAGAAATGCAATTATCCAAAAAGAGGTTGAGAAGTTGCTCAAATTTCAAATAATAAGAGATGCACAAGATGTAAGTACACTCATTGTACTTATTTTGTTATTTCTAAGTTTCTTTGTTCAAAACATGGGCGAGCATGCACAATTGATACAATAACATATAAAAACAAACTATAGTGAAAACTTTTTGATCTTCTAGATCCACTACCTTCAAGTAGCTTTGAAACATTTTCTTACGGTTACTAGTGATACCAATACTTAAATAACGTCAGCTAGTGCTAGTAACTCATCCTATAAAATTTTAAACAATTAACTTTGACATGCATACAATGTGGGTTGTGATATATGGGTCCATAGGCATGGTGCCTTCCGTAGTTTTACCACAACCATCGACAGCGGGCTTGTTAGATCCTTCCGACCATCAAATAGGTATAAGTGTGTGCCTGATGCATACAAGAAACGTAATGCTAGATGATGAAGAAGAAGACGACGAAAACAATGAAAACAAGCTTAATGTTTAAATTTAAAGAGTTATTGTTGCTTACTTTTGTTAACTATAAAATAACTCACAAGGTAGTATTTTTAATCTTAACATACTATATTCTTATGTAAGTAGAGATGTAACATATCCTGAATGCTGATCATAAATCGTTTCAGGTTGTGTAAAGTTGAAAAGAACCCTGTGTTTGGCGAATGGAAATGTTGGAAACTTCTGAAATTGAAGACAATTTGCTTCCTCATGGTGAACTGAAGGTAAATTTAGGTGAATTGAACCCATGCACACAGTAAGGTAAATTCATGGTGAATTGAACCCATACTTCAAACCAAAACCGATCGGTTTCTTAAAATCAAAATTTCAGTTTGGGCTCAAACCCGTGCACACAGTAAGGTTTGACCCATGTGTCGGGTCAAATAACCGTGCCACTTATTTTGAATCGATTGCTAGTATAAGAATCATTGTCAAAATTTAACAAGCTAGCTTTTATAAACAGCCCTTGTCACATCTTTATACAACTTTAAGCAATTGAAATCATCATTTTCACTACAACAATACATATTTGTTACGAATTTGAACCTTTATCAGGGGTGAATCGCGTACACCACTTGAGGAGGAGACGTTCAACATTAGCATCCATGCGCGTGCCGACGCCTCCCCATACTAACATGTGGGCAAGATCCGCCATCGATGAGCCTGTCACCTCATAAACCGTTTCAAAACCTATTCTTCTATAAAACTTCACAAGCTGCAAGCAAGATCATTCAACATTTGATTAGATACACAATTTAACAATGCTTTTAGTCATAAACAAAATACAGTAAATTTGTGAGCACACATACAATCAAATTCTTTAATCAAAATAATAATAAAAAACACATTTTTTCACAAACTGAAAAACTTTCAATCTTAGTTACATTTTTTTATTAATGTTAATAACCTATTTCATTATTAATCAACAGTGTCAATGGTATGTTTTACCGGGCTGAATCGCGAAAGGAAACACGACCTGTATAGCTATTCACGTATAAAACATAATCCTTAATTCAAAGACGCCTAAAATCATGTGACCCAAACGTGAATTGTTTAACTCATCCATGTAACAAGTCAAATAGTGTGACTGCGTTGTAATTAGAGTCATACTAATAAACCTAATATCCAATGCTAATCAACCTATAAACATATTAAACGGGTTGAAAGGTTGTAACTGATGCGTCAAAAGGGCCGTAACATGTTAACGGGTAATCCTGTATGATAAAACAAACTTAACATGTCAACATGAACACGATTCTTATCGAGCACGACCTGTTAACCCATTATAGCTTTACACCCGACCCATGGATACATAAACAAGAAATTAAAGTGAAAACAAAAACCTTAGTATGGTAAAGATCAGAGTCATTAATAGCAAGCAACTCTGCAGTTTTACACCCACAATCATACCCATATCGGATCATCACCGCTCCAATAAACAACCCGATTCCAAATACGGATCTATCCATACCCAACGTCTCTCGGGTCAAGCGAATCGAATCCAAATGCAGAATCTTCCCCTTCTTCCACCACACCCGAATCATCCCCTCTGCTTTTCCGAGCACCTTGTTCGTCTCCAAGCTCTTTGCGGTGATTCTGAAGAAGGGTCCTGTGGTTTGCAGCTGGAGCTCAAGGTTTTGTGCTTTCGAAGATTCAAGTATGTCAGACATTGAGGGTTTTTCGATGAATTGTGGGTCATTTTTGGAGGAGTTTATGGGGGATTTGGGTTTGATATGTTGGTTGAATGAAGGAGATGTGATTTGGGAGATTTTGGGGGGTGTGATTGGATTTGGGATGAAGGATTTGGCTATGGGAGCCGATTTCATGATGAAGATGTGACGAAGTGATGAACTGAAAACAGGGCAACTAACAGGCAAAAGAGTTTTATTGAAAGATAATGATAACACAACATCCATCAAATGTTTGTTTAAAATATGTTTTGTTTTTTAAATAATTTTATTTTTACTTCCTACTACTATGTACGAGATTGTAAAATTGAAAATTTTTAATTCTGTTGATAATTAATATGTTATTATTAACCAGCTATAAAAATTTACAGGTATATAAAAAAAATATTGTTAAAAAATGAATTCTCAAAACAAAAGAAAAAATAACGAATATGTAAATGGTAATCTTGTTAAAGTTAGTGTGTTGTATTTTAAATTGGTTAAAACCAAATAAAATATTTTTTAAAAAAGTTTAGAAGATTAAATTTGAATTTGACTTATAAAGTATATAATGATTATAAAGTTAAATGTTTAAATAAAATAATATTTTATTAAAATTGTATTTAATCATAAAGTATGTAAAAGTAAATGTAGATTTAAATATGTATTTTAATTATATATGATAAAATAATTAACTTTTTAAAATTTAAGCATTACTTTTATATGGGTGTCTTTAATTTATATGTAAAATTATCATTCTATCATTCTTTCACTTTTATTATTAAAGATATAGACACATATAAAAATTATCAAACTCAAAATATGCCCCTAGAAAAATAGTATTATTATTATAGTTATTATAAATATCAAGATATATATATGTTATATACTTAAATATTTAAATAAAAAAATACTTAATATAAATAAATAGTATATGGTTATAAAAATATAATTAGTAAATATAAATTTAAATGTCAATTTATAGTATCATAAATATGAAAAAAGTTTAATAAAGAGTATTAAATAATATCATATTATCAAATAATGTATTATTTATGCTTATTAAATATATAAAATAGACAATGACAAAAATATCAAGGTACATACAAATTTAATTGGATAAATTTATCATATTGCCCATGAAATGTTTTAAAAATTTAATCAATTCCATATTCTACACATCTTAAATGCATTGTATTTCTTTTCTTTGTACATGTTGCTTTAAAACTTGTATGCTTGGCAAAAGTACATCTTTATCCAAAGATATGTATTATATATTAGTATAAATATAAGTTTTTATATAAAATAATACTTAATTAGGATAGTATTTTAATATTTGTATGCTTGGTATCTTTGTTTTAATATTTGAAATCGTGCCAAAAAGCAGGCGCAACGTGCGGGGATAAAATCTAGTTACAATTGGTTTAGTTATGCAATTATTAATCCTTATCGGTGGGGATTTGCTCATGCTTCTTGTGTGTACTACATGTAGGAACCATTCATATCAAATAAAACTTCAAACAATTTTTATTAATATACTCAATACAAATGAACATAAATAAACGATTACAAATCTCTTTTACAATGGTAAAGTTATAGGATTAGATGAATAGAAATGTAAAAGCTGATGATCGTGTTCAACACGGGGCCCTTAAAACAAAATCTGAGCCTCCTAGGAGAACTTGTTTTGTTTCCCAGGGTACAACAGCCGAAGCAGTTTGTACTGGTGGGATTAATCTAGAACCCGAACTTGTTTGTTAAACAGAAACCAAAAAGATTGAGTAAGCTTAAAGAATCTGTTTGTTGTAGGTTTCTAGTTGTGTTGGTGTGTTTTTCTTTTAAGGTACCCTCAGTATTTATAGTGGATCTCAAACCATAACAGCCATCTAGCCATTACTCAGTCATTAATCTGAAATTTTAACTGTTCATTTAATTCGTCATTAATAGTCGTCGGTTTCGATCAACATGTAACGGAAGTTGTTATGAGTCACAACTCTGACCGCGCACCAAGGTTAGTCACACCTGACCAGATCCTCGAACCAACCTTCAAAAATACTAAGGCGACTTTCAAGAGGCTCGTGGTGATGCGAGTGGGTGAAGTGCACCATCAAAGCACCACATGCTCACGCCAAGCGCATGTGCGAGTGCGAGTGCGAGTTAAGGGTGCTTCACACCCTTCGCCAATCAACTTAGTGTGAAACCTTAGGAAATAATATAGACAAGAGGTTATAGAATATAAACCATTTTATAGTATTTCTTTCCTCCAATGTGAGACAACTTTCCATACTATTAATTCCTAATGTCATTAACCACATTAATTTTCATTCAACACATTAATTTATTGACTAAATATTAATAACCATATTAATATTATTTATAAATTTCCAACAATCCCCTACATGAATGGAAATCAAATCTCCAAAAAATTCAGCAGTCGAATATTACAGGATAAGTAGGTCTTCCTTTTGAACCTTCATTTGTGATGTATACATAGTCTCCTAGTGGTGTGTAGACACGATGTCTTTGAACATACCCTGTTTTATGTAGACGGCAATATATATTTACACAACACTCTTCCTAGTTTGATCAACCCCTCATTGTCATGTCCGTTAATGGTCATGAAACACTTTCCTGGTTTTGCGAGAGCTTTAGGATTTGCGCCTCCCCACAAATCCATTCGAAGCGACCCCACTTCTCTCCAACATAGGTGATTTGATGAATCATTAAAAGCATTATAGTTATATTGATTCTTACGAATCATCTAACCTTAATATGCTTAACCTTACTTTAGTCACTTGTTCGGGGTACTCCCCCAAAGTGAATGGACTAGGAAGTTCGTCACGCCCTTAAAATTTTAGGGTACTCCCCCATAGTGACTCTGTTGGTCATATGATTAAGTTGTCCTATTGAACCTAGATCTTGGGATCTCCAGTCAACTAGGTTAGGTTTCCCTCATATTCCCTTTTTTCGTGGGCTTTAGTCCCATTTCTCTTGACAACTTATAAACTATTTCTATGCTTAAGCCTTTGTTAATGGGTCAACAATGTTATCTTTTGACTTGACATGGTCAATCGTGATAACACCCGTTGATATTAGTTGTCGTATTGTGTTATGTCTACGCCTGATGTGCCTTGATTTGCCATTGTACATGAAGCTTTTAGCTCTACCAATTGCTGACTCACTATCACAATATATGCAAATAGCTGATAATGGCTTTGGTCATCTTGGAATGTCTTCCACAATTTGACGTAGTCATTCAGCCTCTTCTCCGGTTTACATACTTTACCCTCTTGACTATAGGAAGAGAAACCCTCAGGTTTCTCCATGTAAATCTCTTCTTCTAAATCACCATTTAGAAATGCAGTTTTGACATCCATTAGATGTACTTCCAAATTTGTTAATGCCGCAATAGCAAGAACCATTCTTTTGGAGGTTATGCGAGTCACAAGTGAGTAACTATCAAAATAGTCTAAACCTTCCTTTTGTCTAAAACCTTTGAATACTAACCTTGCTTTGTATTTATCAATACTTCCATCGACTTTCATCTTTTTTTGAATATCCAACGATATCTAAGCGGTTTACAACTAGGAGGAAGATCTACTAGCTCTCAAGTATGGTTGTGAAGAATTGAATCAATTTCATTCTTGATTTCCTTTTTCCATTGAGGTCCTTCCGAAGAGGATGCTGCTTCACAGTAGGTATTAGGCTCATCCTCAACCATATAACTTATAAAGTCTGGACTAAAGGATTTCTCAACCCTTGCCCTTTTACTTCGTCTAATTTCTCCCTCTTTAACCTCAGGTTGTTCATGTTGACTATCATGAACTATGTCATCAATTTGTGTTAATAAACTTGCACCTCCATCATCAAACCGAGATGATGAAGATGCATGTGTTTGTGTAAGGATTCCAATAATTATGATGCAGTCAAAACATTAAAAGCATCCAACGTCTCTCTGCATGCATGCACTAAAGTACTGAAGTAGAAATGCTTCGAAAGTTTTACACTTACACAAGAATATTCTTAAGTGTAAAATCTTCTGAAGCCAAAACTAATATCTTCCGAAGCCAAATATGAAGTCTTCCTAAGCTTCAAATACAAAGTATTCCGAAGCCAGTTTATGAAGACAGATTTCTTCCGAAGACTTTTATGAACATGCTTTTATCTTATGTACTTTTCCATAAATCTGAACCACCTTTCCACTGCAACTTTGTTTGACTCACCAACTTTCACAAGTTGGTGAAAAGGTCCATGCTTTTGGTAAATTATACATTAAGGTCTTGAGTCCGAGCTTTTTACTTTATGTACTTAATCATTTTTGTAATATATTAGTATATGAGCTATGGCACGTCATAGTCACAAAGTCAAAAGGCAATCTGCCTTTTGACTCTACAATTGATTTTGTTGTCTAGTCTTATGTATCTAGCTGGCCTTTAGAGTATGGCCGGCTATAGGATGTAGTATATGTATCTCAAGTACTTGTAACTTTCCATTATGCTTTGTAACACTTAGTAATAGAACTTGAGAAGCAATATACAATATTCTTGAAAACCAAATACTTGTGTTGTTCTGCTATCTTGTTATGTCTCTCATTTACTTGTGTTCTTAGCATCTTTTATTATAGTTAACCGGATCCCTATTTGATCGGTTAAGTGTTATAAAGAACTCTCCTCAATTGTGTTGTTGTGTTGTAAAGTGTATTATCCCTTCTAACGGTCCTGCATTTGGTATCAGAGCTTTTCAGGCTCTTGATATAATATTTCACCATCTTAAGATCCCTCACACACACAAAACACTTAACAACTCAAATGGCAGCTATCACTAAGGCTGATATGGAAACTGGAACTATGACAAAGTTGTCACACCCCAACTGATGGCGAAACATCAGGGCGCGAGAAGTGATAGATTGTTCAAAGACATCATAGAACTAAAGTGACAATAAATTAAGATTAAATTTCATTTCCATTAATCAACATAACATTAGAATGCTTCAAATAAACATACAAAATTTTTGAGAAATACAAGTCTAGAACAAGCATAACAAAATAGTAGATTTGGTGTGTTTCTAAGTCCACCTAATTGAGTTTCTTGATAAAGCTTCAAGCATTTCCTGCAACATATATAAAATATAGGTTAGCATATGAATATGTTGGTGAGCATACAAGTTTGAATACATAGTATAATAATGAATAAATCTCAATTCAACATGAGTAAAGTATACTAAAGTTTGTACATTGCTAGCATGCAAAGCCGATAATCAAACCAAAATGTCCACTAGCGTAATCTTAGCATTAAAAATGACCAAGACCGTAAATATTGAATAATTTAACATAGACCCATCATAATAGGGCGGATGTGCTAGTCCTATAGCACTATACATGTTAAGGGAGGTTTAGATTGCTTGCAAGATAATGTATTCTAGAATGTATTCACAAATAGTATAACAAGTAAGCATGTTTGTATGAATTGAGTTTTATAATGAGTTTGGTTGAATGAATAATTGAGTGAATTTAATAATTGATACATGTTGCAACCCGAATAGTGTTAAAACAAAAGGGGTGAAGTATGACCACGGTTTGGCGATTAGAATCCACAAGAACAGATGATTGAGTTTAAATGATTCACCAAAGTCACCCTAAAAGTATATGAAAGTTTAGGATTCAAAGTTTGAGATTTTAGCAATTGGAAAGTATAAAAAAATTACAAACATGAGAGTACATGAAAGTATATACTACTTAGACACTTATTTGGACACCATGTATTGTGTGTTCTTTATGAGTTTTAGTCACTCATTGGAAGTTCAAAATAAGAAATCATAAGATTAGTATAATGTCTACCTTAACACATAACATTCAACCATGGTTGATTGATATTATGGTTTGGTTTTGACTAAGTATTATAAGATATAAATATAAGTCATGCATTAGAGGTAGGGTAATTCACAAACCTCAAGTATTATATTCATATAAGTCATGTATTAGAGGTAGGGATATCCACAAACCCCAAGATTGTCACCATTGCACACAATCTTCATATAAGGGTGATTTGGATGGTCATGAGTATATAAATGAAAATACTGAAGTAAACTAACTAGTTTGACTAAGTGTTCAAGTGGAGTATGGTGGATAAATTAGTTGTAAAAACAAGGTTCAACATCACATTTCATACCATAACACAAGCCTTCTAAACATTGGTTGGAGGCTCGGTTTGGTTTCATCCATTTCTTGATTTGTAAATCACTTAGTGTTTTGTAAAGATGAAAGAATGGAGTGTAAAAGCCTTAAAATTTTAGAAATATAACTTCAACACAAGTCTTCCAACATGAAGTTGTTGGTGACTTGGTTTAGTATGTAAAAGGTTTAAAAATAAAACAAGAAAACATGTATGAAAGAATCAAGTATATATTTCCAACTTGGACCTCAAAATGGGGGTTACCATACTTGTGTCACCTTGGTGACTAAGTGGTTATATCCTAGAGGTTATTCCAAGTGATAGAGAAAATGAAGAAGAAAGTAAGAAAGAAAGTATAAATAAATAAATAAATAAATAAATAAATCAAAACTCATAAGTTGTTCTTGAATATTTCTTTCAAAAAGATGAAGTTCTTGGATAGATTGAGAGAGTTTAGAGAGAGTTTAGAGTGATGAAAGTGATTAGAGGGGGATATAAGTTAGTATTTATAGGTGAAAAATATGGTTGGCCATAAATGTAAGTAGTTGGGGAGATGAGTGGAGGGAAAATACAAAATTCAATTTTAACCCCTTAACTTATTTTATTTATTAATTTGCACCATAACTAGTAACTTAAAATGAGTATTTTAATATATGAATCATAATAATAAAACTTGTAATTAATTTTCTGAAATAATAAGTCCCGATAAGTTGTTTGATTTTGCGTTGAAATGCACATTTGTAATTGTTTAAGCGTTGCACAAACATATAATCAACAAGAATTACATAAAAAATATTTTCACTATGATCAAATCTTAAGATTACAAGGATTGAACAAGGAGTAATATTACATTTAAAAAAATAAATGTAAAATGCGGAACGTTACAAAAGTCTCCACTGATCACTCCTGAATACTTTGTTACTTGGTGTCAAAGAATGGAAGGCCGTATCAAGTCTCAAGACTCCAGGATTTGGGACTCTGTTGTTGAAGGACCTTACATACCAAGCACCTCATTTGCTACTAGTGGTGGTATGATTCCAAAAGTTGTGGTTGATTTTTCTAATGAATACAAAAGGAGAATAGAGATCGATCAAAAGGCCATGACAGCCCTTCAAACTGCTCTTCCAAACTCCATCTATAGAGGTTTCAAGAAATGAAAAATAGTTAAACAGCTATGGGATGCATTGAAACTAATGTATGAGGGTTCTAATGAAGCCAAGGAGAACAAGAAGGATCTCCTAAAGCAGTAGTTTGAAAAATTCACCTTTAAAACAGGTGAAACCATGACTCAACAATACTTCAGGTATGTTGTGATTGTGGATACTCTAATAGATGTTGGATTAACTCTTGAAAAACAGAGACATTGTGAGAAAGTTTATGTCCTCTCTTCATAGACAATGGATACATTATTGTGTTGTTATCAAGAGGACTGGGAATCTTAAGACTCTTACTCTGACTGAGTTGTATGGTATTCTCAGTGGATACCAGATGGAGATCAACATGGAAAACTCATTTGGTAACTCTAGCAATCAAATGAGTTCAGCCCTTCATGTGATTGAAAGGGATAACATAGAACCTCAACATCATTTCATATGCTACCCTAACAACTCACAAAAGAGTCCATTCGTCACCTTCCCAAAGACTCCTAGAGAAAGCTACACTCAAGGAAGTCCCTTCCAAGAGATAAGTTTTTCTTAGGCTTTTGTTTCTGCTGATAAATCCACAGGTAACTTTCTCTTCACCTTGAAGATTTGGACTGTATCCATCCAAATAATCTGGAGTATATGGAGATAGTTCATCAGATGACTTTTCTCACTCACATAGCCAAGAAGTTCTACAAGAGGATAGGGAGGAAGTTTCCTAGCAATACAACTAATGGAAAGTTTAGGTTGGATAAAAGCAAGGTAAAGTGTTACAACTATAACCAGATACGACACTTTGCTAGAGAGTGCAAGGCACCAAGAACAAATGGTGTCCAGACTCAAGCTAGACCAAACTACACTAAGAGAGCTCCCCAGAATAAGAAGACAAAGCAGCAAGTTGTAGTTGTTGTTAAAGAATGAGGCTTTGACTAGAGCTTTCAGGTGGAAGAAGCATCTCCAAACCAAGCACTCATGGTTGGTGTCACACCCCAAACGTCAAGATGTGAGAGTTAAGATCGTTCACAGCCACATAATGCTATTATTAAATCCAAATATAATAATCATAAGTTTTAATTGTAGCATTACAAACATAAATCTCAAATAAGAATTCAACAATGCATAAAAAGAAATATATCAAGCTCATTCATTTATTTAACTAGGTCCATTCCTAGGTGTGAACAAGCTTCAAAGGTGGCAATCAAACTTGAGCATTTCCTGAAACATGTTAAAAATAAAAGGTCAACATAATGTTGGTGAGATTTCCATTGTTTTCAATACTTAAGTATATAAAAGATGGCAATTCATGTCATAAGTTAGAGAACCAAGTAACTAGGGATGTAAGATAGAATGCACAATCAAACCTTGACAGTTTTACAAGTCTCAACATTTACAAGTTTATACAATTAGCTAAGTGTACTTGGATTAACCAAGCATGCTTGTCAGGCCCATAGATCTATGAAGTCTCCAGGATAGCAATAGTTAATGGTTGTACATATAATCGTCAATACATGGTATTACTAAGATCAACTAACCACAACATATAAGTGAATCGCCAAAATTTACAAGAATCAAACGAGTTTACAAGTGCAATGATTATAAGATAACATGTTTCACCACAAAGTGTGAAAATATGAAAAAGGAGTATAAAAATACTCACCTGATCAATAAGTATATATTTGAGGATTAAAAAGAATAATAAACATCGTTTCAACGTAGTCCTTCAAAATGCACCTAAACTGTATATTTACAAGATTTTTAAGTTTAATAATATGTTTAATTGTTAAATGAGAACTAGGATTTCAATTTGGTATATGGGTTTTTGTCAAACATTTATATTTAATGAATGGAAATCAATTATATTTTCTTGTAATAAATGAATAATATATTTATATTTTATATAAAGATATGAAGGAGAAAATATTTATAATAATTTGAAGAATTTAGACATAAAGTTGAAATAATGTTTTATAACTAAATGAAATTAACACGCTTTAAACAATAATTTAAAAGTAATGTTTGAACCAATAATAATCTATTATTTACTATTTAAATTCATAAAAAAATAACCAAGAATAACTATTAGGACCGTTATCGTTACAGAGTACTAACTGATTTACGTGTGTACCAAACCAAATAGTGCGGAATCCTATTTGATTGGAGATCCAATCAGTGAGAACACACGTTTAATCGATCTTAAGATGAATCAAAACGTTTAGAACGATTGCAAGATGATTTACTGTGATCTATGAACTTGGAACAGGTTATCTTAGGTCTCTGGACGGCTAGGGTACGATTTAGTGCGTATGGATTCGAATTGTTACATTTTTTCATGAATTAGGTGGTATTTATAGGTTAGGGTCTTCTAGTTGTGCGACTGAAGCATGTGGTTGATCCATCCGCACGACTATGGTCCAGTCGTGCGACTGAGTCAATCGTATGTCTCAGTGGTGCAACTGATCCAGTCTCCTAGTTCAGTCGTGCGACTGGTCCATTAGCATGAAGTATTCCTGCCTATGGTCCATTAGCATGGTCCATTTGCATGAGAACTTCACACAATTAAGTTTAAGCACATTTCTCAATCATTCTTGACTAAGAACTATGTAAACAACCACAAACCTATATGGTTAGTTCAATATGCGTTATCACATTATAATCAATGAAATATTAAACATTATAAGCATCATCAACACATTCCATTTCATTCATACCCATTTTGTTACATATAAGTAAGACATGAAAGACATTTTACATTAAGCTCATAAACTAGGTACACATGTATCTACAAACTCCCCCTTGGACCTAGTTTACTCTATTGTCTAACATTCTTCATCAGCTCCTCAAACTTCTTGTACTTCTCCTCCCTTATAACTCCTGCATGTATTTCAAATGCAAAGTAGTGTCTTATCACATTTTGGAACTGGAGGGCTTGTACAATGTCTTGCGCATCATAGAACAGTGGCCACTTGTATAAAGTGTAGACATCATTAGAAGACAAGTTAGTTAGCCACATTAGGTCAAATACCCTGATAGTTTCCATATTTCCATCTCTGTTCAGAACTATGACCGCCTCACCTGTTCTCCAATCATAGTACCACCACTTAAAGTGTGGAGTGAAGTCCTAAGGCATTTCCCTTAACGGGATTCTTGACATCGTGCGCGGAGGACTCCACTTTAACATTATCTTTGGCTTTCCAGTAATGGCATCAACTTCAGATCATCTGATATACCTCGTCGGTTGTTGAGGTTTGAAGTTGACCCTCCTGGTGTGATACCTTTTCTGTAATGCAACCTCAAACTAGCCTGACATCTTTCTTGGTCAGCATATAGCAGCTTCAGTTTGGCCAGCTGGTTGAGCTCAAAACCAGGGAGAGTCTTCAGATCATGTGGGAATCTGAAGTACTCGATTCCCTTCTCCCTCTTGACAACATATGCATTCAGATATTCAAAATAGGCCCACACGATAATCTTGCCTGACACCTTGTGATGCTTCTTCACTTTGTAGAGCATGGTGTAGACAGTAGACTTTAGAGCAGTGCGTTGGGCTCGGATCTCTGCAAAACATGCGCCCATTCAGTCTTTTTGATGTCGATATTAGCGTCTGAGGCTTGGGCTTGATCCTTATTCTTCTCAGATTCGCTTTCCATCTAATCCGGTTTATCGAAAGTATCACTGACGAGAGTATCTCCCAGATTGGGGACCATATTTCCCTCTCTATCAGTATACTCAGGATAATACTCCGCTGTGACGTCCTCGATCTCGATATCGTCTATGTCATTCAGCTCGTCGTCACTTGCAACTTCAACAGTTGGAGCATCCTTCACAATCTCGTCCGGATATAGCTCGAACATCTTAGCAAGTTGTTCATCCGTAAGGTCATGAATGATTTCTTCTTCTTTAGGAGTATAGCTAACGGACCTTCGGACGATCCCTTGCAAATCAAGAATCATTGTGAGTTGAGACTTGATTTGCTGAAGGGGAGCAACATCGTACTCATCTTGCTGAGATGATTGATCTGCTTGATTTAAACATGTAAATACATCAACCATTAGTCAATAATCAAGACAGAGACATATCAAATACATATAAACATTAATTACATAATATTAATACAATATTCAAGTACAAATGTATTCAAATAGATAAACATCTAATCATTCCTTTTGTCTTGATCTGTAGTCTTTTCGGCTTGAGCCAGATGTGTACATCACACGATCTTCAATCTGTTCCTTAAAAGATTCTTGATCAGGCTGAAATGATCACACTATAGATGCACCAGAAACTTAGGTTCAACTTCACGGTTATCACCTTCTTCTAGGGTTTTTAGTACTTCTTTAGCAAGCTTTTGGCTCTGTTGTGGATCAATCTACTATTCATAAGCCTGAGAGATATTCCACTATAACCAATAAGCATAGGCATCTTGTACATTAAGTGACATAACCTTGTTACTTTCTTGAGAGTCTTCTTCATCCATACCACCACCCATTTGCATAGAATTATTCCCATCTCTGTCCAAAACATCATCTTCTTCCTCTCCATCAAGCAGGAGAGGATCATGCGAGAGTACGTGGGTAGGTGGTTTAACATTATTGCTAAGTATGCAATTTGGATTTGGTCGGACATCTCAGTAATTTCTCCTCCCCTTGACGCTATGCACTTACAAATGACATGAGCTAAGCAATTGAACAGGGGGCACAAGTTTCTCTTGTTGAGCACCCTTGCGTTGATGTCCCCAGTGCACTTCATCCTCAGACTAGCATCTACATGTGCACATACATTGTGCTTGATGTTCATTATCCATCGTTCAGACATAATCCTGCAACACAAGACACATATACGTTAGAATTTGGGTACATGGATGACATTTGAATTTTAATGAACTTGATTCATTTAGTTCAGTCGTGCAAATGGACAATGCGATTGAGAGTCTTAGTCGTGCGATTGGGCTCAATTGTACGATTGAGCCTGCGATTGTGCTTAGTCGTATACTGTTCCATGCGGTTGGACCAGTCATGCTACTGAACCCATAAGCATGGTTCATACATGCGATTGAGTCATTCGGCTGGCTCAATCATACGACTGGAGTTCATCAGCGTGTCTATTCGCATACCTCACAGTTAAACACTAAAGGTTCTACTCTTTATCAAAACATGACACTTCACTTTGTATTTAGAGTCATCTAGACCGCAGAGACTCGAATTAGAACTTAGATTTATTTAAGCCAACATGTGTGACCACTTAAGTGTTCTATTCTTAAGAGGA
The DNA here is from genome assembly GCA_025506515.1 of Flaveria trinervia. Classification (NCBI taxonomy): domain Eukaryota; kingdom Viridiplantae; phylum Streptophyta; class Magnoliopsida; order Asterales; family Asteraceae; genus Flaveria; species Flaveria trinervia. The sequence continues at coordinate 17,738,327 of CM046453.1, forward strand.
GTCTTGGTTACGAGTTTTAGTGATTTCAACACTTAAAACCTGCACTTAAGACATTCATTTTGATCGAGTTCGGTTGGAGTGTACCAGTAGATGAGTAGAGTAACTGTTAGAATCACAAACACAACGCTACGGAAATGAAACACAATTTTGGCAGAGTACCAATGCTCTCGTGCAACTTGAGGGTGATTTGGGAGTGATGAGTGAGTGATGAATGACTGCGACCGACTTCCCCCTCTATTTATACTAGGGTTTCCTCCAGTCGTGCGACTGAGCCCAGTCGCATACTTGATTCGTGCGACTGAAGATCAGTTGTGTGATTGGCACAGTCGGTCACCTTCAGTCGTGTGACTGTGTCATTCGGTCACCTCCAGTCATGCGACTGGCTTATTCTTGTAAGCCAGTCGTTGTGAATGGGTCATACTCATGCTCCATTCGGTTGACAGGTTCATAAGTATGGTTCAGTCGTACGATTGGTCCATACTCATGGTCCAGTCGTGCGAATGGCCTTTACTTATAATTTTGACTTCGTGATCATTCAATCATCACAGACATGACCATTTTAACTTCAAAAACGTTTGATCACCTCAGACGTGATCCTTTTAACATTAGAAGACTCGTTTGGTCACCTCAGACGTGACCCTTTTTAGTGATTAGATCCCAGACAGAATTCCAATACGTAGTCCGACTTTTAACAACTAAACTGACAAAATTAAACAAATGAAACTACTAGAACTGAAAAATAGAATTAAAACATAGTTTTGTAAATTTTGTGTGAGGTTGAAATCCTAAGATAGATATCTAACAGATTTATTTCTCGAACAGGCAGCTTCAAGTTATTTTGACCATAAGTGGAACGATTCATTATAGAATCATACAGGTAAATCAATTATTCAGGACATGCTATCAAAACCTTTTGATGCTCGATTCTTGTCTTCATCGAGAGTCATTAGCAAGTCTAGGAAATCATACTAGTCCCACAAGATACACATAGTGGTGTTAACTTTCAAGAGTTGTAGCCACGATGATTGTCAGTATACTTGTCCTTTTAAATCCATACACAGACTTTTGACACAGATTGGTGATGGTTTAAGGTTTAATTATTTCAACAAGCATTTGTGGATCCCACACTTATATGGTAATAAACATTCCTCAGGAGATTTTTGAGCGGTCTACGGGTAGTATTCAAGAAGAACCTATTCTAGAGCTTTCAAAGAGTTGCAAAGCCTCAGGTTAGTGCCACCGCACAGCAGAGAGGCGCAAACACCAATGAAGTCTAGAATATTTAGGTTATGCTTATCCTTAGGTCAGTACCACCGCATAGTAGAGAGGCACACAACCTATCTTCTTGTTTGAGCAATTTTGTTCATTTTGCATAGATCACAATAACCACATAGGTTGTTAGTTTGATTGCTTTTTGCATTTTTCATCATGTGCTTTGCTCATTTTATGGTCATCCGCACATATTTGTGGCATTTATTTTGCTCGTCACCCCTTATTGGAACTTTGTTGATTGTGTTAACCAGGGATAAGATGATAACCCACAGATTGTTGAACAACTTAGTTTGAGCTTGACATCACAACGAGGTCTACTTATCTATTGTGTTGAATCTACAGACACAATGGTCTAGCACCTCTAAGTCTACTTTTTCTGTGTTACCTTAGTAGTAGCTAGTTTTACTATCATTTTTCCTTTTATTGTTGCTTAGACTTCTCAGACTTATATTTTGAATTTTGTAGTTTAAACAATTTCTTCTTTTAAAGTTCCAAACTATTTGTTTTTGTGTACTATAATTTTCCATAGTTATTGAATCAGTATCACACATACGATCTCATTTCTCTTAGCTTGCCTGTCCTCCTCCCTCTTTTTTTAAAATTAAATACTAACTTAACCTATTGAACTTAACCTATTCTCCCCCTAAAATTCTAAAACCAAAATAGTTTTGCTTTTAGGATTTTAATAGGTGAAGAAATAAAAAATAATTAAAACAAAATAAAAATAAAAGGAAAAAATAAAAATAAAATGAAATCTACTTGTCCGACTAAGTACTATCATCGTCGTAAATCACATCACTTATCTTTTTAACACCGTTGACCTCTAATAGAGATAGAAAAAGTGGTTTATCAAAGGCTTTTGTGTAGAGGTCAGCGCGTTGAAAATGCATATTAATTTTAGCAACATCGATTAAATTCTTTTCGAAACAATCACGTATAAAGTGATATTTAGTGCCGATGTGTTTGTTCTTAGGATGTTGGACCGGATTTTTAGTTACGGCTATAGTAGCAAAATTATCAACAAATATAGGTGTGTTAGAGAATTTCAAACCATAGTCCTGCATTTGCTGTTGAATCCAGACGATTTGAGAACAGCAGCTTGCCGCAACAACATATTCAGCTTCATAAGTTGACAGTGCAACTGATATTTGCTTCTTACACTGCCACATGACTAATCTTCTCCCAAGGAATTGACATCCCGCTAATGTTCACTTGTAGTTCATTTTGCAGCCGCCGTTATGCTGTAAGCTCGAAATCATCATCATGAGGATACCATAACCCAAGTGTTGGGGTACCCTTCAGGTAATAAAATATCCTTTTGACTCCAATTAGATGGTTGACTTTCGATTTCGCTTGATATCTTGAGCAGAGACACGTTGCGTATATGATGTCAGGTCGTGAGGCAGTGAGATACATGAGAGATCCAATCATGCCTCGGTGCATGGTAGCATCCACCAGATCACCATTCTCGTCGGGCGCTATATCATGGTTTGTAGCAAGTGGAGTTCCAGCTACGGAAGCATTCTCCATATCAAACCGACTGAGATTATCGCCTACATATTTGGTTTGATGTAGGAAAATTCCCTTAGGCGTCTGATCCACCTGTAACCCGAGAAAGAACTTCATATCTCCCATGGTACTCGTCTCAAATTTTGCCTTCATTACTGTTTCAAATTCTTTACACAATTCTTCGTTTTTGGACCCGAAGATTATGTCATCAACATAGATCTGTACGAGCAGTAAGTCACCATCCTTTTCTTTGATAAACAATGTACAATCAATCACTCCTCTTTGAAACCCGTGTTTCACAAGATGAGTCAAGAGCTTCTCATACCATGCTCTGGGGGCTTGATGAATCCCGTACAGAGCTTTGTCTAGCTTGTAAACTCTGTCCTGATGATACGGATCCTCAAATCCCTTAGGTTGACTAGCATACACTATCTCTCTGATTTCACCATGAAGAAATGCACTCTTTACATCCAGTTGGTAGACTTTAATCTTCATATATGATGCATAGGCTAGGAAGATACAGATTGCTTCCATTCTTGCCACAGGTGCAAAGACTTCATTGTAATCAATTCCCTCGACTTGTTGAAATCCTTGAACTACAAGTCGAGCCTTGTTCCTGATTATAACCCCTTGGTCATCTTTCTTGCATTTCAAGACCCATTTAGTGCCAATGACCTTAGCACCTTTAGGTCTATCCACCAGTGTCCATACACCTAACTTCTTGAATTAAAGAAGTTCTTCCAACATGGCACTCACCCAAGCCTCATCATTTAAGGCATCACTTACATATTTTGGCTCAAATTGAGAGACAAAAAATCGATAAGCACCATCATGAAGGTAGCCTTTTTCCATGACTGAGGCATAATCAGCTGAATATAGCTAATTTCTTGTCTGAACTCCTGATCTGACGTCCCCAATGACATTGTCCAAGGATGATAGACATTTAAACATGATCCGGGAGTTATGGGAACGACTACCTTATTATCGAGATTGTGAACTCTTGGTTCCTGATCTGAGGTAGTAGGAGTGTGAGGTTCCGAAGAATTAGAGGCATCAGCATCAAATGCTTGTGGACTTGCAGTAGTAGGAACCTGGGCCTCCTGATTGACCTGATCAGTCTCCACTGCTTCATCATCATCGGAGGAGTCACTTACATCAAGTGCTCCCACTGAATGAGTAGATGACTCACCTTGTGAACCAAATGTTGTTGAGTCTTGTGATGGTGTGTTTAAGACATCGTACATCATATTGGTTGCTAACTCATCTTCAGAAGTGGAGAGAGGGATGTTGAAGAACTTAAAGAATCCATCATAATCAAAAAAGAATGTGGGTCCTTTTCCAGCTAGGGGGTGGTGTATCTCTGAACGTCCACGTTACACCACACTTCTACTTGACCTGTTGAGTTATTGTAAACTCTCTTATTCGGTATTTTGTATCCTAGAAAGATTCCTTCGTCAGCCTTCTCGCTGAAATTGCCCTCCTGAGTTTTCTTCAGAAGGGTGCAAGGTGCGCCAAACGGTTTGAGGTACTCTAAATTTGGTTTACATCGTTGAAGTAGCTCATAACATGTCTTACCATGACGTTTTACCTCATTCCAAAATTGGATAGGTAGTTTCGAGTCTGCTAGCATCGTCCGTGCTATCTCTATCAATTTGCGGTTCTTTCTCTCAGCAACGCCGTTCATTTGTGGAGTGTAAGCAGAAGTGAACTTGTGCACAATTCCCTTTTCTTTGTAGAATTCCTCCATCCATTGGTTCTTGAACTCGATACCATTGTCTGAGCATACTTGTCTTACCTTCAGCTTGTAGAGAGACTCCAATATAGTTGCTAACTCTTTGAATGACTCAAATGTTTCTGATTTGGATTTTAGAAACATTTACCTTGAGAATCTTGAGTAGTCATCTGTAACTACATAATAGTACAAGTCGCCAGCGATGCTCCTTGTATTGACTGGACCAAACTGATCCATGTGAAGAAGCTCAAGAGGCAATTCTATGGAATAAACTTTCTTTTCCTTATGAGACTTCTTAGTCTGTTTGCCTTTCTTGCAGGCGACACAAAAATCCGGTAATTGGAAGTTTTTGATGTTGACTCCTCGCACGAGATCATTCTGGATCAAGTGATTCATCTTCCATGGATTGATGTGTCCCATTTGCCTATGCCAGGAGATCGAATCCTTCTCTGTAGCCTTTGACAAGAAGCACTAAACTTGATGATCCGTTGTGGAGGCCTTTGATAGATCCAAGACATAAAAATCATTGTATCTTGAAGCTGAAATTAAAACTTGGTCCTCTAGGATCACATAGTCCTTTTTCAGAACATAACACTTCTTATTGTCGAATACTACTTTAAAGCCTTTGTCACAGATTTGGGATACAGAAAGCAAATTATTTTGAAGTTGTTGAACATAGTTTACCTTATCAAACTTCACTTTCTGGTTCCCTACTTCCCCTTGAGCCGTAATGTAACCTCCTTTGTTTCCAGCAAATGAAACATGACCTCCTTTAATTTGTTTGACGTTTGACATGAGTGACAGGTTCCCAGTCATGTGCCTAGATGCTCCGCTATCTACGATCCATGTATTTGTGGCAGCGCTGTAGCGAACACCCTGCACATTCAAAGGAAATCATTAGTTGAGGTTAGGGACCCAAGCCTTAACCGGCTTGGGTGTCCTAGAAGCATCACACATCGTAAATTCCACCCATTGTCCATTTGAGGGTGAGGGAAGATCATTCGTCTTCTTGTTCTCATTATCAGACATTGAACTAGACTTTTCTTTCCATAGGCCAGTTTTGTGTAAGGCCTGTTTGTGATAAACATACGATTGGCTTATGGTTTGAAGTTTATGTTCACCTAGTCTTCTTGGTGAAGTCATAGAGCTCTTTTTAGAAGAACTGGGTTTAGGATCATGAAGTTCAATTTTTTTCTTAGGTGTCTGGTAGTAAGGACATTTAGACGCGATGTGTCCATACGTTCCGCAGTTATAGCAAGATCTACTTTCAACATGTTGGTATGGCTGTTTTTGTGGAGAAGTGTGTGACACTCGTGTGACATTGACTTGGTTGGGTTTTGACACCTTTTGTTTAGATATTTTATTTTGTTTAAAAAATTTAATTGCTTGAACCTTTTTAACATCTTTACTCTGTTTTTTATCTGGACTTAGACATGATGAGCACGTTTGGTTAACTTGTTTGGTCTTTTTAAGTTCAGAATTAGACGTATTTGAACCAGATTTTACCTTAAGTTTCTCAAATTGTTCATCCAGATTAACAATAGGCAATTTACCATTTGACTTTGGAGTGGGCTCCTTTTGTTAGTGACAGATTCAATGGGTTTACTTATGGAATCTGGATCACTTACAAGAGGAGTGGACACCACATGATCCTTGATTGGGTTGTTATTAATTGGTTTACATTTAGCATTTAACAAGTTCTCATGTGGTGGTGGTACCACTTTGTAACCCAAACCCTTCCCGTTGTTGCGTTCTCTCACTAAGTGCTGGACTATGTGAGAAGAACTAGTCCAACTGTGCAGTTTTTGTTTTAATGATTTACTTCGACTTTCAAAACTGCTTCTTGTTTCTTAGCTTCTTTAAGTGAGTTTAAATAGTACTTAATATCATTAGTTTGGTTAAAAGCCACAACTTCAGTTTTCCTTAGTTATTTATTTAAGACAAAATTACAAAAAAAAACGTCCTTTAAGTTTATATATAGTTGCAGGTATCATCTTTTATCTTTAAAAAGTACTCTAAGCATCGTTTATGTTAACATTTTGTAACAGATTTCATCCTTTAGACTAACTGTCGTTAACTTTTTCCATTAAGTCAAGGGCAATTTAGTCTTTTTACCTTTAAAGGACTATTAATGTAGACTTTTCCAAACATAAAGAATGTTTTCTGCAACTCTTTTAATATTTACATAATATATGTATTTTTACAATAATACATGTACATATCATTTTTAAATAACATAATATATATTATTTAAATATTTTCATCCATGTATTATCTATAAATATAATTTATATAATAATATTATTTATTTATTTATATTACAAATACGTGGATGAATATATATATATATTATATATATATATATATATATATATATATATATATATATATATAATATATATATATATATATATATAAAAGACGTGATGAAAATACTTAATTAGTTATACATATGAAAATATTTAATATATTTAATTATGTATTAATTTATATTTATATATAAGACATGGATGAAAACAATAATATATGTTTATCGTATATAAACAAAATTATATATTTTATTTAACTCTAAACACCGTTATTATTTAATTATTTGTATAATTTATATTCATATAATACGTGGATAACAATAATTATATTATATTTATTTGTTAAATAAAAATCATATGTACATGTATTATTGTAAAAATACATATATTATGTAAAAAAATAAAAGAGTTGCAGAAAACATCCTTTATGTTTGGAAAAGTCTACATTAATAGTCCTTTAAAGGTAAAAAGACCAAATTGCCCTTGACTTGATAGAAAAAGTTAACGACAGTTAGTCTAAAGAACGAAATTTGTTACAAATGTTAACATGAAGGATGTTTAGAGTACTTTTTAAAGATAAAGGATGATACCTGCAATTTTATATAAACTTAAAAGATGTTTTTTGTAATTTTGTCTTTATTTATTAGTTTTATTTTTTCTTTGTAACTATGCCCATTTTGTTTTAAAATCCTATTTGTTTTTGTGCATAGTTGCAAGTCCTTTACTAAGCTATTATTATGATCTAATAGCCTAGCAAATTTTGAATCAATGCTATCCCTAAATTTATTACATTCAAAACAAGCATGATTATTAAAGAGTTGGTCCGGGGAACTTACCTGAGAAGGTTAAGTTGAATCAACCATCATAGCAGAGTTTGACTTTTCTAGTGCTAGTGATTCTGAACATGTTGCACTTTGACCTTCTTCGTTCAGGTGACTGACCACATTTGCAGTTTCTTCATTATTTGACATCGCGAGTTCCACTGCTATATCACCTTCACTTGCCGAGTCATCATCCAAACCCTCAACGCATGCAATGTTGGATTCTCCTGGATACACAAACTGAAATGTCCAATCTTGCCCTTCGTCATCGTGAGCTGTCAAGGCTTTAGGATCCTTGCTTGATGATGCAGGACTACTTGTGGGTTTATCTTGACGATTGAAGGATAAGAATGGATTACCATTTCCTGTCTTTTTGGGCTTAACGCATTCACGTTTGAAGTGCCCCTTTTCTCCACAACTAAAACAGGTAACTTTGGTTTTATCAAAACCAAAAGTTGTATCCTTTGTGGCAATCAGGTTCTGTCTTGTCTTCTTAACAAACTTCTTTGCCCTCCGGATAGCACTTGCCAATGCCCACATGATATCCATTCTTTCCAGCTCAATCTCATCTACTGGCTCGTAGTCTTCATCTGCCAAATGGTAGTTTCCAATCTTCCCTGCAACTAGACTATCATAGGAATGAATGACAACTGCTAGGAGATCCATATGCTCCTTTGCTACCTCTACAGTCACATTACTGAGATTCTCGGTCTTCAATCTGGTAGCATTGGCTTGAGGTGCTATGTATTGGGTGCATAAAGACCTTGACGTGTTAGATCCTGAAGTAGTAGCTTGAGACGGAGCGGCTGAACTCGACACGAATGTCGTTTGAAGTGGTGCTTCAGACGTTTTTGCTTGAGGAGTTGAGTTGTAAAGTGACGGGTTCTGATCATATGACGCCTTTTGAGACTTGTACTTCATCCTCAACTCTTCCTTTCTCAGCTTCAGAATGAAATCATTGATATCCAACTTTGCCAGCAAATCATTCTGTCTGAGATTTGACACAAATGAGACCCACTATTTTGGCAATCCATCGGCGAAATTCGACACTTTGTCTTCCATGGATGTAGTAACCCCATGAGTGTGCAGCTTACTCATCAAGTGGTAGAAATGGTCAATGACATCATCCAAGCTCTCCTTCCCCATCGATGAGAAGTTATCAAACTCCTTTTTCAAAGCTGTTGGACCAAAAGAACCAATGAGCCTGATCAAAAAAACCTCTAAGTCCCACAGACATCATAACAACTGCTGAAGACTTGATCAGCTGTTTGACAAAGTCTGAAGATTTAAACAACTGAAGAACTAAAGTACTGAAGACTTCAAAAGCTGAAGACCAAAGACTGAAGATCAACAGCTGAAGACTAAAGTACTGAAGACTTCAACAGCTGAAGACTAAAGTACTGAAGACTTCAACAGCTGAAGACTAAAGTCTGAAGATCAACAGCTAAAGAACAAAGTACTGAAGATCAACAGCTGAAGTACAAAGACTGAAGACATTAGCTGATGACATCAGCTGAAGTTCAAGTACAAGTACTGAAGACTTCAGAGTTTGTTACAACAGCTGAAGAAGCATTCTTCAGTTGTTGTGATGGTTTCCTTTCAGTAGTTTCTTTTCATTTCAGTATTTGTAAAACAACTGAAGAGCATGTTCTTCAGTCGTTGTAGTTCAGTAGTTTCTTTTCAGTAGTTGTAATAATAGTTAACACTTAGCATTTTTGTAAGAAGATGTTAGTTGTTTGGCATCTTCAGTAGTTGTGTTAACTATCAGTAGTTTGAATAAATTCTGTTAGATGTCACTATCAAGTGACATCAGCAGACGTCACATCTCCTATATAAGAGATGTTGACCTAATTGTATGTGTGACATTCTGTTACCACGAAAGCGAATATTGAATGAAATATATTTGCAGAATTCTCTCTGTCTATAACCGTTTGTTCTTATCTTGAATATCTTTTGTGTTCTTGTGAATTCGCTAATTCATTGTTTGATTTCCGCTGCTATACTCTCTAATCAATCAAACGTAGATCGCTGATCCTAACAAATGGTATCAGAGCAGGTTAATCATTGATCGATCTAACAGTTGATCATTGAAACTGCTATTTGATATCTATGTTTGATTGAATTAGCTTATTTGCAAAAACTGGTTATAGATTATTGAATTTCTGCCGCTTTCGTTTTTTCATTTTGAGATCTCTCTTGGTTCAATTTGGTTTGTTGTGTTTTGTTCTAAATCTGTTATATCTTAATTGAATTTGGTTGAATCTGAGATGATTACTCCTTCTAATGACCCTCACAATACCGGTTCCTCAACCAAGCCTCCGATGCTGGTTAGGACTGAGTATAACATATGGCAACGAAGGATGCTTCATCATCTGTCTGTTAACAGTTCAGGTTGTTGGACATCTGTGGTACATGGACCATATAAGCCTATGGTGAACAATCCGGAAACCAATCAAATGGTTCCGAAGAAGAAGGAACAATACTCAGATGAAGATTGGAAACTGTTTGAGATTGATGCTAAAGCCCATGGAATTCTGGCCATGGCACTGCCTAATGAAATCTATTCAGGGCTTATGCATCATGAAACTGCTCATGACCTCTGGAATGCACCGAAGGAACAATTTGGTGGAACTGATGAGGTCTTAGCAAACAACAGAGAAATCCTCGCCCAACAATATGAGACATTTTCTCATAGAAAGGGTGAGACACTGACTCAACAGTTTTAGTGTTTTTCCTGTTTGATCTCTGAGCTGAAAATGGTGAAACAGGAATACACCAACAGCCAGATGAATAACAGATTCCTCAGATCACTGCCTGAGAGATGGGACACATACACTATTGTCCTACGCTCTAGTGCAAATCTGGATAGCCTGTCTCTCACCCAACTTCATGGGAAACTGCTTACATTCAAAAGAGAGATAGAGTAGAAAAGGAAACTGTCATCATCAGGAAAGCTCACTGATGACTTTGTACCAGGGAACACTGCCTTGGTTGGTCATGAGTCAAAATATGCTGCATCTGAAAGCAATTATGATGAGCATATTGATTTCTCTTCAAACAGTTCTCATCATTGTGGCAGTAATAGTGACAATCTATGCTTCATCATGGATGATCTGAAGGGAATTGCTGATGTTTTTATCAGTGTGGATTTTGCGAATACATATCTTTCCCTTTTCAACTTCATCCCTTATGTAGTTGAATCTCCGTTCAATGTGCCGAGTCTTTTGATGAGCACGAGGTTCCTTGATTTGAGAAATCGCACCCTCGTTGTCACAAAAGATCTCTAGGGGATCCTGAATGGAAGGGATTACCCCTAGATCGGATATGAATTTCTTCAGCCATGCAGCTTCCTGTGCTGCCATTGAAGCGGCGATGTATTCTGACTCTGTAGTGGACAACGCTACGACTTCTTGCTTTGAGCTTTTCCAAGAAACAACTCCCCCATTCAGATAAAAATGTACCCTGATTGAGATCGTGAATCATCTCGATCGGTTTGGAAACTCGCATCCGTGTAACCTTTTACAACGAGTTCCTCTTCACCAGACCCGTAGATCAAGAACATGTCCTTAGTCCTCCTTAGGTACTTCAGAATGTTCTTGACAACCATCCAATGACCATCACCAGGATTTTGTTGGTATCTACTTGTCATGCTTAAAGCGCATGACACGTCCGGTCTAGTGCATATCATTGCATACATGATGGATCCTATAGCAGATGCATATGGGATCGTCTTCATTCTATTTTGCTCCTCCTTTGAGCTTGGACATTGAGTCGTACTCAATATTGTCCCTCTTTGAATAGGTACAGTACCTTTCTTAGAGTTTTCCATCTTGAACCTTTTAATGTATGCACTTTGATTCAAACCAATTAGCCGCCTTGATCTATCCCTATAGATCTTTATTCCCAGAATATAAGTGGCTTCACCAAGATCGTTGATGGAAAAACAATTTCCAAGCCAGGTTTTTACACCTTCCATGGTTGGAATGTTATTTCCAAATAGTAGTATGTCATCAACATACAATACTAGGAAGGTTGTTATGCTCCCACTAGCCTTCTTATACACACAAGCCTCATCAGCATTTTTGATAAAGCCAAATTTCTTTACCTCCTCATCAAAATGGTGATTCCAGCTTCTCGATGCTTGTTTCAATCCATAGATTGATTTCTTTAACTTGCATACTTTATTAGGATGTTTTGGATCGACAAAACCTTCAGGCTAAACCATATAGACATCTTCCTCAAGATATCCATTTAGAAAAGCGGTTTTGACATTCATTTGCCAAATTTCATAATCATAATGAGCAGCTATGGCAAACAATATCCTTATAGACTTTAGCATCGCAACGGGTGAGAAAGTTTCATCATAATCAACCCCTTGAGTTTGAGTGAAACCCTTTGCTACCAGTCTAGCTTTGTAAGTATCCAAGTTTCCATGCATATCGGTTTTCTTCTTGAAAACCCACTTACTTCCAACTACTTTGGAATTAAGAGGTGGTACAACAAGTTCCCAAACTTGATTGTCATACATGGATTGCATCTCAACGTTCATGGCTTCAAGCCATTTGTCACAATCCAAATTGGATACTGCATCATGATATGTGGTTGGTTCATCTGAATCTACCACATAGCATCCATCCATGAAAAATTCATATCTTTCAGGTGGATTACTAGTTCTACCACTTCTGCGAACGTTTTGTGTGTATTGATCAAGCCCTTGATCATTCTCAACACCCTCATGTTGAGTGCTAGTTTCAACCAAGCGTGTATCGGGCTGTGGTTCTTGATCTTCCTCAAGATCCACTGTTCTAGTGCTAGTTCCTTTCATAAGGAACTTTTTTTCTAAGAACTCACCCTTTCTGGCAACAAACACCTTTTGTTCCAGTGGATCATAGAAATAATATCCCATAGAATCTCTAGGATATCCAATAAAGATACACTTGGTGGATCAAACTTCCAATTTGTTTGGGGTGGGAGTCTTAACATAAGCCTCACAACCCCAGACCCTTAAGTATGATAGGGATGGAACTCTTCCATGCCATATCTCAAAAGGTGTCTTTTCCACCTTTTTGGTCGGGGCCATATTCAGAATACGGGCCGCGGAGAGCAAAGCGAAACCCCAAAATGATAGAGGCAATGTGCTTCTAGCCATCATAGATCGAATCATATCCAATAAGATTCGATTCCTCCTCTCAGACACACCATTATGTTGTGGTGTTCCAGGTGGAGTGAGTTGTGAGACAATCCCACAACTTTTAAGGTGATCTTGAAAAACATCACTTAGGTATTCACCACCTCTATTGGTGCGGAGAACTTTAATTGACTTGTTGAGTTGATTTTCAACTTCATTCTTGAAGATTTTGAACATTTCAAAAGCTTCATCTTTGTGCCTTAATAAGTACACATACCCATAGCGACTATAATCGTCGGTAAAGGTAATGAAGTATCTTTCACCATTCCTAGTCATTGGCTTAAAAGGACCACATACATCCGAATGTATGATACCTAATAAATCTTTTGCCCTTTCGTTAGTTCCATTGAAGGGTGCCTTAGTCATTTTTCCTTGTAAACAAGATTCACATACATCAAATGAATCGCATTCATTGTTTTTAAAAGACCATTCTTTTGAAGTGTTTGTATACGTTTCTTGTTTATGTGACCAAGACGACAATGCCAAAGGTAGGTATCACTCAAATCTAATTTGAGCCTTTTGGTGGTTGCTTGGTATATTGAGCTATCGTATGTTGCGTTTTCATGAACCAATTCATAAATACCATTACAAGGTATAGCCTTAAAATAAAACATATGTTTTAAAGAAACATGAATATCATTGTCAACAAACTTGAAATCATAATCACATTGTCTTAAACGGGAAACAGAAATAATGTTCTAGTCAAACTAGGAGCATATATACATTATTTAAAATGACTTCCAAACCACTTGGAAGCTTCAAAATGTAGTCTCCTTGGGCTTCCACGTGAACCTTTGCACCATTGCCCATGAAGAGACTTATTTCCCCTTTTTCATAATGCTCATTTCTTTTGAACCCCTGCAACAAATTGCATATGTGAGTTCCACATCCGGTATCTAATACCCATGTGTTGGAAGAAATAACATTTAGCTCAACATGTATCATATAAATTATACCTGAGGTTGCCCCGCATCCCTTTTCTCTCAACTCTTTGAGATAGACTGGACAATTCTCATCCAATGTCCTATCTCACCACATTTGAAGCATGGGTCGTTTACAGCAACCTTTTACTTCTTCTCCTTGGACTTCGGAGTGTTGGACCAAAAGAACCAATGAGCCAAGATCAGAAAACCTCTAAGTCCCACATGGTATCACAACAACTGCTGAAAGACTCATCAGCAGTTTGACAAGTGCTGAAGCCTCAACAGCTGAAGATCAAGTGTTGAAGACTTCAACAGCTGAAGAACTAAAGTACTGAAGTACAACAGCTGAAGAACACAAGTGCTGAAGCTGAAAGACCAAAGTACTGAAGTACAACAGCTGAAGAGTTTACAAGTGCTGAAGATCAACAACTGATGTACAAAGTCTGAAGACAAAGACTGAAAACATCAGCTGATGATATCTACTGAAGTCATCAGCTGATGAAACACCTGAAAGTCAAAGTCTGAAGATCAAGTACTGAAGCCTCAGTAGTTTGTCACAACTGCTGAAGAGTACTTCTTCAGTAGTTGTGATATCAGTAGTTTTATATTTCTAGTTTCAGTAGCTTTGTAAAACGACTGAAGAGCTTGTTCTTCAGTCGTTGTAGTTTCAGTAGTTTTATATTTTGTACTTAACACTCTGATATGTTCTCAGTAGTTGTGAACATTTCAGTAGTTTGTTAAGAGTTAGTTATTTTTGTATTAGATCTGCCAGTTGTCACTTTCCGTGATAACAACAGTGATTGTTGCACTCTATATAAGGAGTGACAACCTATTGTAATATGTGAATGAATGAATGTAATGAATGAATGGAATGAATGAATGATTTGATTAGAAATATTCTATATCTATAAACATTCCTTGAAATCAGAAATATATATTCTCTCCCTATAACCGTATGTGCTCTTAATGCATACCAGTATCGATTGCTTGCTACAATTTGTCTAATTCTTGTTCGTATTCCGCTGCTTTGAACTCTAATACATCAAACTTGTGATTGCTAATCCTGTCAAATGGTATCAGAGCAGGTTAATCATTGATCGATCTAATAATTGATCATTGAAACTGCTATTCAAGATCTAAGTTTGATTGAATTAGCTTTTGTTTTTGCAAGAAACGGTTCTAGAGATTGAATTTTCTGTATTTCTGGTCATTCATCCTGAGATCTTTTCTTGGTTTTCATTGAGTTTGTTGTGGTCTGTGTAAAACTTTTAAAAGCTTGAACTAAATTGTTTCTGAACTGAAAATGACTACTCCCTCCAATGATCCTCACAATACTGGTTCCTCAACCAAGCCACCAATGCTGGTTAGGAATGAGTATAACATATGGCAAAGACGAATGCTCCATCACCTGTCTGTTAACAACGCAGGTTGTTGGACATCAGTGGTACATGGTCCACACAAGCCTATGGTGAATAACCCGAAACAAATCAAATGGTTCCAAAGAGGAGGGAGCAATACTCAGATGAGGATAAGAAGTTGCTTGAAATTGATGCAAAAGCCCATGGAATTCTGGCCATGGCACTGCCAAACGAAATATACTCTGGGCTAATGCATCATGAAACTGCCCATGACCTCTGGAATGCCTTGAAAGAACAATTTGGAGGAACAGATGAGGTCTTGGCAAATAATAGAGAAATTCTTGCCCAACAATATGAGACATTCTCTCATAGAAAGGGTGAGACACTGACTCAACAATATGAGCGGTTCTCTTGTTTGATCTCGGAATTAAAAATGGTCAAACTTGAGTACACAAATATCCAGATGAATAACAGATTTCTCAGATCACTGCCTAAGAGATGGGACACATATACTATTGTCCTACGCTCCAGTGCAAGTTTGGACAAACTATATCTCACCCAACTCCATGGGAAACTGCTCACGTTTGAGAGAGAGATAGAACAGAAGAGAAAGCTGTCTTCATCTGGAAAGCTCGCTGAAGACTTTGTACCAGGCAACACTGCCTTGGTGGGTCATGAGTCAGAATATGCTTCATCTGAATGCCAGTATGATGAGCATATTAATTTCTCTTCAAGCACTTCTGATTCTGCATTTGTGAGTGTTGATGGTCAGTTTACTGGGTGTAATAATGACAATCTATGCTTCATTATGGATGATCTCAAGGGGATTGCTGATGATGACTTAGAGAGATGGATATTTTGAGCCAAATGCCCTGATAAATATCAGATCTCAGAAGTTCTATAAAAGAACTGGAAGAAAATTCCCAGGACTCTCTGGCAAACCAAAGTTGGTTTTGACAAGAGCAAGTTGAGGTGTCACAAATGCCAAAGGCTTGGACACTTTGCAAGAGAGTGTAGATCAACTGGATCTAACTCCACTGCACCCTTTGTGACTTTTCCTGGCAATAGTCAACAACACAGAGGGCAACATCCTGTCACTTCTAGTCATCATCCTCAACAACAATCTCCGGCATATTTTGTTCCTCAGGGTCAAATGCCATATCCGTACCCTTGTTATTACATGCCACAGTCAAATCAAGTTCAAGTTCCTATGGCACCACAACCTCATGCACTACCAGAACCTCAGCCATCCCAATCTCATCAACAAACTCAACCTCAACAACACAGCTTCTTCACCCCAGGAGTTGTTGACTGGAGCAGTTTACCAGATGACATGTCTGGTCATGACCAACTGTTCTCA
Organism: Flaveria trinervia; assembly: GCA_025506515.1. Classification (NCBI taxonomy): domain Eukaryota; kingdom Viridiplantae; phylum Streptophyta; class Magnoliopsida; order Asterales; family Asteraceae; genus Flaveria; species Flaveria trinervia. Next base: position 17,754,799 of record CM046453.1, read on the forward strand.
GGTGCTGGTCAACATGGTGGTGACAGTCCTTTTGGGAATCTAGCTCTTATGGCTTTGGAGTCTGCTGATACTTCATTTTCTAATGCCTCTACACCTCAGGTATCACAGGTATCCTCTGAGGCAAAAGCCAAATTATGTTCTGAACCATGCATAGCAGCATTTGCTTCCATTAGATAAGCAAATGTAGCTCTAATTAATAAGAACATTAAGTTAGAACAAATAATTTCCAACAACAAAGCTGTGTTTGAGTCTGTGCTTAAAGATAAAAATGATGAGATTTATAAACTGAATTGCCAAATAATTGATGATAAGGCTAGAGAAGAGGTACTTCTAGAGAAGTACAAAGATCTCAAAGAAACCCTTGCAGTTACCCAGGTCGAGTGTGATAGATGGGTACAATCATGCAAAGGTTTTGAAATGCTTCTTAGTAAGCAATCTGCTTCAAATGTGAAGTTTGGAATTGGTTACAATCACACTGCTCCACCTACAGATTTTACCCCAAGAGCAGAGGTAGAATCTGATGGTGAGAGTGATAACCAATCCATCACATCATGTGATCTACCTTCTGATACAGCACAATCAGAAGTAGCAGTCAGCATCAAGCCCTCTTTGAACTATCAGCTGATGTTGATGGTTCAAATGCTGACATTCACATGATTAATGAGTTGATCAACTCAGGAGTTAATCCTAAGGTCCTGAAAGGACTAGAGAGCAGGATTTAACACCTGAAGTTCAAACTTCAACTGCTGTCAGTACTAAGAGAAGAAAACTGGCAGTAGGAAGAGTTTGAAGACTACTAAAGAGGCAGTCAAGAAAGCAAACAATGCTTCCAAAGCATTGAAGAACAAGTCTTCTGTTGCTTCACCCTCTTTAGTTGATGATCAACCTAAGATGAAGAAGAAACCATGTGAAGTATGTGGTTTGTTCAATCATCTTACAGATGATTGTTGGTACAAAAAGGTTCCAAACTCAAACAAAAAGAGAAATCAAAGAGAAATGGTAAAAATGAAAACTGAGTTTGAGACCACATTTGTATCAGCAACATCAAATCCTGTAACCCTTAAGTCCTCAAAGAAATCCAAAAAGGAGGGGGTTAAACAGGTGACAGCTGAGAGTGCTCAGAAGAAGAAGGTGCAACATAGGAACTTATCAAACTCCACTGGCAATGTGTCTGATGAGCTGAAAGCTTTATCACAAAATCAGACACAGCTGGTAATGATGGTTCAACATCTGTTGGGTAGAGTTAACCAACTAGATGCTCCTATGTTGAAACCACAGAAAAAGAGGTCCAAGCAAAGGACTCCTCTTCTACACCATCTTCTTCCTCTCAGGCTGTTGTTTCAAATAAACCTGTTAGTTTACCATCTATTGATGAGACCAAGCCCAAAACCAAAAAGGTTTGGGTCTCTAAAACTAACTAATGTTTATTATTGCAGGGTTCTTCAACATGCCAAAGTAGCATCTGGTATGTAGACAGTGGGGGATCTATGCACATGACTGGGAACAGCTCTCTTCTTCATGACTACTCTCAAGGAAAGAAGGGATTGTTTCTTTTGGCAATGATGCTAGGGGTTACATCATTGGTAAGGCTTTGTCTCCAATGGAGAAATCAAATTGATGATGTTAATCATGTGGAAAATCTCAAGTACAATCTCTTGAGTGTCAGTCAAATGTGTGATAAAGGCCATGTTGCTCTTTTCACCAGTCAAAACTGTAGGATTCTGTCATCCAAAGTTTTGCACTTGATTGACAAGGTATTGGATGATCACACTCTCCTAAGGGCCAACAGGACAGGAAGAGTGTATGCCTTAGATCTTTCTAAGAAAATAGATCTCAAAGGCAATCCTTGCCTATTTTCCAAAGCCTCTTCTCAAGAATCTAAACTGTGGCACAGAAGGCTTGGTCATGTTAATCTCAAAAACATGAATCAGCTTACCCACAATAGTTTAGTCAGAGGCTTACCAATAAAGGAGTTCCACTGTGATGAAACCTGCACTGCTTGTTTAAAAGGAAAACAACACAAAGTCTCATTCCCTCCTATTGAAGTGCCTAAGTCCACTGCCTGCTTGCAATTACTGCATATGGATCTATTTGGTCCTGTGAGAGAGTAATGAGCATGGCAAAGAAGAAATACTGTCTGGTAATTGTGGATGATTACTCCAGATTTGTATGGACTTTCTTTCTACATTCAAAGGATGAGGCTGCTCAGAAGATTATTCACTTTGTGTTGTATATTGAGAAGCAGTATTCCCTTCCAGTCAAGTGTATTAGGAGTGACAATGGAACTGAATTCAGAAATTCACTTGATGACTTCTATCTTTCAAAGGGAATCAAAAGGCAGTTTAGCATTCCAAGGACTCCAGAACAAAATGGAGTAGTGGAGAGAAAGAACAGGACCCTCATTGAAGCTGCAAGGTCCATGCTGGCTGACTCTGGTTGCCACTGACCTTTTGGGCTGAAGCTGTCAACACAGCTTGCTATGTGCAAAATAGAGTTTTAGTAAATCAGAGGTTGATGAAGACTCCATATGAAGTTCTCCATCATTTGGCTCCTCTGATTTCATTTTTCAAAGCATTTGGGTGTCCCTTTTTTATTCTCAACACAAAGGATCAACTCCATAAATTTGATCCTAAGGTGGATGCAGGGTATTTTGTTGGTTATTCATCTACTTACAAGGCATACAGAGTCTTCAACTGCAGAACAAAGATGGTTGAAGAAACTCTACATGTTAAGTTCAATGAATCTCCAAAGGACAAGATCACAAAGCCCTGTGGAGTTATTTGATTTGGACATACTGCAATATGTTCCTTATCAAACTCCTGCTGTTGCTCCTGTCAACAGTTCACCACCTGGTGGTACTGCTGATGATGATGATGATTGCAGTACTCACCTCTTCAGGTTAGTGATCAGCTGCCTGATTCAGCTAGACCTGATGCTCCTGTAGCTCCAGTAGCACCATCCACAACAAATGCTGATGAGATTCTCTTCAAATTCAACTTCCTTTGAATTACCATCCACTGATTGGTTTCAAGGAAATGATTCACCATCACCATCTGTTACTGCTGAGCTGCTACAAACACTTGCACTGATCTCATTGTGTATCAAGATCTGAAGAATCACCCTATGTCTCAAATCATTGGTGATATAACTGCTGGAGTATCAACAAGAAGTCAATTGTCAAATTCTGCTTCTATACTCTCTTCATCAGTCAGCAAGAGCCAAAGAATTATCACATTGCTTTAAAGACAATGGATGGGTTGATGCCATGCAGCTTGAGCTTCTTTAGTTCAAGAAACAGCAGTGTGGGAACTGGTTCCTCTACCTCCAGGTAAGTGTGCAATAGGCACTAAATGGGTGTTTAGGAACAAAACTGATGAAAATGGGCTTATTGTTAAGAACAAGGCCAGACTGGTTGTTCAGGGGTTTGCACAAGAAGAAGGTATCGATTATGATGAAACCTTTGCCCCTGTAGCCAGACTGGAAGCAATTCGATTGTTTTTAGCTTATGCTGCTTATCAAAACCTTAAAGTTTTTCAAATGGATGTCAAAAATGCATTTTTGTATGGAAAAATTAAAGAAGAGGTTTATGTATGTCAACCTCCAGGCTTTGAGGACAATAAACATCCTAATTCGGTGTATAAGCTTGATAAGGCTCTTTATGGGTTAAACAAGCTCCTAGAGCCTGGTATGAGACATTATCAAACTTTCTTCTGGAAAATAATTTCACTAGAGGCTCCATAGATAAGACTTTATTCATTAAGAAAGCTGGGCAGCATAATCTACTTGTTCAATTTATGTAGATGATATCATTTTTGCATCCTCTGATCCAAAGTTGTGTGATGCCTTCACAAAGTTGATGCAACAGAAGTTTGAAATGAGTGCCATGGGAGAATTACAGTTCTTTCTGGGGTTGCAAATCAAACAAAAGGCTGATGGAATTTTCATTCATCAGTCCAAATACACAAAAGATCTTTTGCAAAAGTTTGATTTACAAAACTGTAAGCCCTGTTCTACCCCCATGTGCAGCACCACACAACTGGATACAGATCAGAAAGGTAAAGTGGTTGATGAAACACTTTACAGATGTATGATTGGGTCCTTGATGTATTTAACAGCTTCTAGACCAGATATTATGTTTGCTACATGTGTTTGTGCTAGATTTCAGGCTGCACCTAAAGAGTCTCATCTGATTGCAGTCAAGAGGATCTTTAGATATCTGCAAGGCACTCCATCTCTAGGTTTATGGTATTCTACTGGACATTCTGGTAAATTAGTTGCTTTATAGACAGTGACTATGCAGGGTGTAAGTTGACCAGGAAATCAACTTCTGGTGGATGTCAATTCCTAGGCAACTGCTTGATTTCTTGGCAGAGCAAGAAACAGACCTCAGTTGCTACATCAACTGCTGAAGCAGAGTACATTGCAGCTGCAAGTTGTACATCTCAGGTACTCTGGCTTCAAAACCAACTTTTGGATTATGGCATTACAGAGACTAAACTCCATTGTTAATGGATAGTGCTTCAGCTCTTTGCATTGTCAAAAATCTAGTCCAACACTCTAGGACCAAACATATAGAGATCAGACATCATTTTATAAGGGATTGTTTTGAAAAAGGTCTGATTGATCCTAAGTTTGTGCCTAGTGCTGATGAGCTTGCAGACATCTTTACTAAGCCTTTGGATAGTTCAACTTTCCAAAACCTGGTGTTAAGGCTTGGTATGCTGCAGCTAGAATAAGTGACAACTACTGATGATCTTAGTAATAAGTACTGATGATCGTTAGTAACTATGTCACATATAAGTACTGATGAGCTCGTTTACCCTCAGCAGTTTTATAACTACTGAAGGGTAAATGTCTCACAAGTACTGAAGTACTTCATCTGTTCTAAACTACTGATGTAGTTACAACTACTGATGCAGCTACAACTACTGCAATCAGTAAAAACAGATAAGTACTGATGTCCTATGAAACAACTGAAATCAGCCATAAAGGCTGATGAATGTGTTGAGGACAGTATGAAACAGCTGACAAGCTAAGAATTGACGAAAACAGCTGAAGAGAACTATCTCTTCAGTCGTTTGTACAACTGCTATTTCATTCTAAACAACTGAAGCAAAACCATGTCTTCAGTAGTTTTATAACTACTGATGACTAATACCAAGTCTTCAGTTGTTTACAACAGCTGATGACAAAACCACTGTCTTCAGTAGTTTCATAACTACTGATGCCAAACACCATGTCTTCAGCTGTTTCATCATCTGAAGTCAAAACCACGGTCTTCAGTAGTTTTCTAACTTCTGATGCCTAACACCACGACTTCAGCTGTTTCAACGTCTGAAAGGATAATACCATGTCAACGGTCGTTTAAAACTACTGATGACTAACACCACATCCTTCAGTCGTTTTCTTACCCGTACCCTATAAATATCCCTAACCTAAGCTCTCAATGCTTCATCTTCTTCAAACCTAACGTTCCTCTCCAAAACTTCCTCTTCTCAATGGCGTCCATGCAAATTAAACCGCGACACAACTGTGTTGCCTACCTCACTAAATCGCCTATCTGGACTAAGTTCGATACTGCTATCGATCTTATGGTTCAGTCTCAATACAATACGGCATTTCTTCTGAATCCCATACTACATGCTGAATCCCTTCAACAATTTTGGATGAACGTTACTATTACCACTGGGGAGACAACACACCATCTCTCCAGTCGGTCGTCAACAACAAAGAAGTAGTCATCACTCCTGCAGTTATCCGCCAAATTCTTCATCTGAATGATGCTAGTTCTCCTGCTGGATATCCGAAGGGCACCACAGATCTATCCTTTGCCCAACATGGATATCAAGGCGATCTCAGTGCCTCCACTATCTTGGAGAAACACTTTAATGACGCTGAGCGCCTAATCTTTCACATGGTGAATGTATGTTTGGCCCCTAAGACGTCGTCTTGGGATCAAATGTCGACAAAATGGCAGCAGGTAATGTATTCTATTCTTGAGCAACAAACACTAAACTTTTCAGAAATAATATTTTTGGAGCTCAAAGACATGGCTCAAAAACTAACTGCCAACCGTTGGATACTATATCCACGGTTCATAATGGCCATCATTACAAACCAGCTTAATGCTGAGGGACTTGTTGGCTTGGGAGTCCCTGCTACGGCTGTTCTGCCGGAAGTATACTCCCGGCACAACTCTGACCGGACACTCAAATTGGCTGCCAGGCTGTGAAAACCCACGCAGCTAGAACCCACAGCCACCACCTCCAAATCAAAAGTCCCCACCAAACCCACCAAAAAGAAACCCAAAACGGCTACTCAGGGAATTGAGTCCCCTGGGGATGCCCCTGCAACACAAACGCAGGATATATCCACTAGTCCAAACCCCCTAGTGGATACAATGACTCTTCCAGCCATAGCCGCTCAGGCTTCCTCTCAACAGGAGCCTGCAGCAACCACACAAGGGGTACCTACATATCTGGGATCTTCCTCACTTGAGGGGATTGCCATTGAAGAGCACCAACCTCCCCGGTGCACACTGCTTCTATCCCTTCACCCCAAACAACCACCCATCACAGCCCAACTTAATAGTTGCACAAGTGCTGACTCAACTGCACTCCTCACCCCCTCCCCAGAACACCACTTACTACTGGGAATACCTCTACAATTGAGGGGGAGGAACAAAGTGCACTTGCGAACCCACAGCACAGGGGTTACCACTTCTATCTCCTGGTGTGGACAGGAGCTTAGAATATCTAGTGAGGCTGCCACTCCTCTGACTCAGCACATGATCAGAGTGAGGCTGGTAAAATTGCTAAGACCTCACTAGAGGCAACAGCCGATGATGGACATGTCCTGAGGCTGGAAGTCCCCAGTACCAAGCACAAGGGGCACATGCATCAACTGGTCTGCACCCAGTGCATGTAAATCCTGCTCTAAGCAGGAGGTCAGTGATTCAGCTTCGGCTGATGATGACCTGGGCTTTTTCTACGATGTTCTTGCCCAGAACACAATCCTTGAAGAGAAAGTCAGTAGGCTGCAAAACCTACTTGACCAACTCTCCCAAGGAGAAAGACCATCTGCCTCTACCCACCCACAGATGGCACCTTCACTTGAAGTTCCCTAAACACTGAGCCACTCCAAACTCAACCACCTGCCTCTGCTTCAGGCCCTACTTCTCAGGAACAGAACCCTCCTGAGCAAATAGGTGCTGCACTTCAAAATTCCCTCCCTCTCATCACACCATATATACTGATATTGTGACTAAAGCCATTGATGAGAGCTTTCCTCAACTTTACAACCTTTGATTGATGCTACTGTACAAAAGACTCTTTCTGCGGTACAAACCCCTTCCTCCATGCATCCAAAAAGGGGGAGAGTACTGCAGTGAAAACAAGAAGAGGAAAAGAACAGAGAAAAAGGAAGAGAAGCAAGCCCAAGAGGTGGAGAAAGAAAAGCAACCTCTGCTCACTTACAAGTGAAAGAAAAGTGCTGATGATCATACTGCTGAAGACAAATCCTTGGAGGAGCTGGTAAAAGAAGCTGACACTACACACAGCGCTCCATGGATAAAATAATTGAACAACTCTTCAGGCAGGTTCGACACAGCCACACTGGATAGTGAGATCGAAGGTTGGAAGTGCAAGAGATACAAGCACGATGGGCAGGGTATGATGCTCTGGAAAAGAGAGATTGAAATAATGATCGCTTTATTGCAAAATACTTGGGAAGATCATCAATGGAGATTCGCGCATGGACCAGGGACAGCATTCTGGCTATAGCCACCAGAATCTGTCTGTCTGAGCAATTCAACAAAGGGATTATTGTGGAAGCCCTCGATGAGGCTGGGGCCGGTAAAAGGTAGAGATGGCTAAACTCACAAAGGCAAAATTAACTACAAAGATGCTGGATCAACCTTCCCTTCCACCCACTCAACAGAGCCTATCCCTCAAATCTCCCAACCAATCTCTAAGCCAAATCCAAAAACTTCATTCTCCAAAACCAACTCCTTCACAACCCAACCATCATCCAGTGATGCACCCAGAAAGAGGAGAAGGGTGCTGAGGATGGAAGAAGAAGAGGAAGATGAAGATGACAGTCTGCCACTCTCTATGTTCTGAAGCTACCAAAACCCCGAAGTCAACCATGATCACACCTGACTCTCAAAGGGAAATGGTCAGAGTCAAGATAGAAGAAGAAGACACAGCAGAAACAGCACGATGAGCAACTGTTGAAGATGGTTGACAAGGTTTCCTCAATCATCATCCATTCAAGCCATGAAAGGGCATGCTTAAAGGCTGTACACTCTCAGGCACACCTTTCAGTATCAGAAGGAAAGAGTGAGAGTATGGCCAGACCCCAGGGTGAGTTCTAGAATCCATAAAAGAACTATCCACACAGATACAATGGCCAGGTACGAAAAACAATAGATTCTACCATCATGTTGGCCGTTGTAGTCTCACCTTGGGAAATCATTGATGAATTCAAGAAAGCTCACCAAGCAAAGAAGACCCCTCAAGCTTTACTAGAAAACAAGATGATAAAGAAGGGGTTGTTATATAAAAGGCTTGAAGACATCCAGAAGAATGAGCTCCAGTTACTCCTCGAAGGCAACCATCCTGATGAATTTGTATATAGGGAGGTAACTACGATGGAGCTGAAAAATGGCAGGACCATGAAGTACTTTCAGAGTACTATGGTCCAGAGTTCTTCTTCGAAGGAGGAGTAGAAGAACTCTCTCAGGAGGAACAAGTGTTCTCCTTGAGGCCTATGTCCGAGAGTCATACAGACTCATTATGGGGAAGTAAATCTCATGAATGGGATAACAACTCTGTGTCCAGTTCCCCAAAACAGAGTTCCCATTCATACTCTGCCAACAAATATCTGAGATTTCTTCCCAGGCTGGAGCTTACTTGGGTCATCTTCTCTACTGATCAAGAAGGAAAAAGACCAACACTTTGCCAACAATAAGTGGGACAGTGAATAATTTAGAGGTTTTGGCTGCATTGGTTCAGGGGGAGTTTGTTGGACCGAAAGAACCAATGAGCCAAGATCAGAAAACCTCTAAGTCCCACATGGTATCACAACAACTGCTGAAAGACTCATCAGCAGTTTGACAAGTGCTGAAGCCTCAACAGCTGAAGATCAAGTGCTGAAGACTCAACAGCTGAAGAACTAAAGTACTGAAGTACAACAGCTGAAGAACTAAAGTACTGAAGTACAACAGCTGAAGAACACAAGTGCTGAAGCTGAAAGACCAAAGTACTGAAGTACAACAGCTGAAGAGTTTACAAGTGCTGAAGATCAACAACTGATGTACAAAGTCTGAAGACAAAGACTGAAAACATCAGCTGATGATATCTACTGAAGTCATCAGCTGATGAAACACCTGAAGGTCAAAGTCTGAAGATCAAGTACTGAAGCCTCAGTAGTTTGTCACAACTGCTGAAGAGTACTTCTTTAGTAGTTGTGATATCATAGTTTTATATTTCTAGTTTCAGTAGTTTTGTAAAACGACTGAAGAGCTTGTTCTTCAGTCGTTGTAGTTTCAGTAGTTTTATATTTTGTACTTAACACTCTGATATGTTCTCAGTAGTTGTGAACATTTCAGTAGTTTGTTAAGAGTTAGTTATTTTTGTATTAGATCTGCCAGTTGTCACTTTCCGTGATAACAGCAGTGATTGTTGCACTCTATATAAGGAGTGACAACCTATTGTAATATGTGAATGAATGAATGGAATGAATGAATGGAATGAATGAATGGAATGAATGAATGATTTGATTAGAAATATTCTTATCTATAAACATTCCTTGAAATCAGAAATATTATTCTCTCCTATAACCGTATGTGCTCTTAATGCATACCAGTATCGATTGCTTGCTACAATTTGTCTAATTCTTGTTCGTATTCCGCTGCTTTGAACTCTAATACATCAAACTTGTGATCGCTGATCCTGTCACGGAGGTTCCGCCCTAACAACCATCTTCCCCTTCCCTTAACGTGCCCCTTTCTTTGGCAACAATTGCTTAGCAGGGGGTAGAGACCTCTATTTCTCCTCCTTCATTAATGGTGAGAACGGGTAAAACCCTTTTACCCATCCCGCCTCGGCTGAATTGAGCATTGAATGAATTTCATTTATGCTCTTGTCCCATCCGTTCATGTTATAGTTCATGACGAACGCCTCAAACCTTTTAGTAAGGCCATTAAGGATCAAATCGTGGCAAACTCCTTTGAGACAGGACAATTAGCCTTTGAAGGTGGTCGATATGGCTTTTCATCTTAAGAACATAAGATGAAACCGATTGGGATTCCTCCATCCGACATGCATGAAGCGCTCGAACCGTTTCGAAGCGCTCCACCCTAGCTTGTTGCTGTAACGTTTCCCGCAACTGAGTGATCATGTCATAAGCTCCATGGAGCTCATACTCTTTTGGAGGTCAGGTGTCATACTTGCTAACATTAGGCAAGAGACTTGGACGGAGTCTTCCACATATTAACCCATCATTATGCCTCCACATCCTCCTCGTTAGGTTCATCGCGGATGGGATCATCAAGGATGTAGGCCCGCCTTTCTTGCTTGAGAACGATTCTCAAGTTGCGGTACCAATCCATGAAGTTGTTAGGTGTTAGACGATCCCTTTGAAGGATCGCCCTAAGAGATTGGTTGTTTTGGTTTGGTACATCGTTATTAGCGTTGTTGTCGGCCATCTACAAGATATTACAAAGTTTGATTTTAGTAATCGTAGATATAATTATGTTTTATTAATACCCTTAATGTCTCATAGACAATTAATAAATAAAATTTTAGAATCCAACGTTATATTTAAATATTGGTTAGGTGACCTTTATCCCATTATTTAAATAAACAAGGTAGTCATGAATGACAATTGCAACCTATTGCAACTTCTAGTGGTATGGGATCGTTTGAACATCTTATGCTTACAACGGCATGTTTATCCCATCAAAACCTTTTATAAAACATATTTTAGGTGATCCATTCAATATATTTTATAAATCAAGTCGTCCTACTTACACACACGTGTGAGTTTACTACATAAGTGGTTAGGTGACATTTATCCCACAAACATGGTATTCTCACCTCAAGTTACAAGTTCCCTCAAAGTGGTTAGGTGACCTTTATCCCACTAAGAGTTTGCAAGTAACCTAAGTGTTGTGTAAAAGGATGGTGTTTAACTTGTTTTCAAAAGGGATTTACATTTTCACAATACTTGTTAAGAAAAGACTATGTACCATATGATTGTATGTATTCAACCATATGGTACCCAATTGATTCTTTTAAATAAAACCCATTTTATCTTTTAAACCATTAACTCCTTTTATAGAACCATTCTATTTATGCTTAATGATTTGAGAACCAATTTCTTGTTATAGCTTGTTATAATTGACGGTTTGTTAATCACATCCAAAATCCAAACAAACATCATCATAAGCATTCAACCAAGCATAAACAAAACATACACTTATGCATAACAAAGCATACTAAGTTGAGCACACTTGTTTAGCCAAAACAAGTGTGTCAAAAGGTCTTGTCCTAAGGGTTAAGAACATGACACAAAGGTTGACAAAAGGACTCCCACTTGAGTCCACATCTTCAAGCATCCTCTTTGTCCATCTTTTCTTTAAGTCTTGATTTTGAGCATCCTTACAAATATGTATCCTAATACATTTCTAGTAAAGAAAAACTCCTAATCTATTTATTACATACCATATGAATAAATAAATTACAAATACAAGACTTGAAACATAAAATTAAACTTTTACATAACCAAATGAATATAACATGACAACCAATCAAACATTCACAAGGTCAAGGCTTTGTTATGAATAAACACTAACAACATATCTAAAAATACACAAGAGATACGTTTTTGGCAGCCCCTAATAGCCCATGTTCTTGGCCAACATAAACCAAGAACAAATGGGTTTAGTCCATACAAACAAACATCTTATAATCAAGAGTTTTAAAGATCCTTATAAGCATAAAGAAGCATCTTTAAAACACCAAAAGGGGTGACCAAAACAGCCCTCTAACTCACGGGTATGTGGTGTCAAACACCACAAAACCGTGAACTAGCAAGAACATCATGTATGCAATCGTATAAGTGGCTCTTGATGCCATTGTAGGGATTTAACAAGTTATCAAAGCTCATATAACCTTGTTTATATGAAAACGCAGCGGATTTTGAAGATTTAAAACATGTTAATAAGATGGTTATTAAACCCATTTAATAAGCAACCCCAAACCATGGATCAATATACGAAAGTGCATACAATGAAAAGAACATAAGATGGTGAAATTATAACCTTTGGAGCTGCAGGAAATCGAAGTTGTTCAGATAAAAGGATGAACTTGTGGCTGAATCTTCAAACTAGAAGACCTCAAGAAGGTTGTACCCCAAGCCACAAACGAAAAACCTTTGATGCTAGGATCTTGCAACACCAACTTTCAGCTTAAAACACTTTTAAAGCTGAAAGAAAATCCAGCCTTGTTCTTCTTGATACTTCCGTGAACAAGAAAGAAGAATAGAGGTAGATCTTTTGCATACTTTTGAGAGAGATTGAATGGTTTGCATGTATGTTGCTTGTGGGTGCCAAAATGATTAGTTAAAGCAAAATGGCTGGCCTCTAAGGCAGCCCCTGGGCCGAGCAAATGCTGCCACCAATGGGTGGCTTCCTTTTGTTTTATTAATCCAATTTGTTTTATTAGAATTACAAAATATAATATGTAACATTTACATATTATTTTGTACACCCAACTAGCATTAACATATGATTAATTAAAACCTAAGTTAATTAATTTGTAACATCTTATATGCCATTATATTGTTTCATTTTATAAATGTTAATTAACCATTAAGTAACAATTATAAAGTAATCTCTTAGAATTAATAAATAAACCCATCTTATTATTAATTTCTTAAGTGCATCTATTTTAGAAAACAATTTTCTAAACCCTTTGGGTTGTTATTTATTTAACTGATCAAATCAATAAATAAATATTGCAGGTGTTTGTCTAGCCTGTTATTGGGTATGACCGACTTGGATCATATCACACTAGCCATATCAATTTAATATGTATCTTGGGCAGATCGAATTCAACAAGAAACTATCAGCTGATGTTGATGGTTCAAATGCTGACACTCACATGATCACAAAGTTGATCACTCCAGGTGATATTTCACAAAGTACTGAAAGTACTAAAAAGAATGTCATAACACCTGGAGAACAAGCCCAAACTACTACATGTACTAAAGGAAAGAAAAATGCAAGTAGAAAGGGTGGGAAAACTACTGAAGAAGATATTAAGAAAGCAGGTACTAAAGCAAAGAAAACTGCTAGTACTGATAGCAAACTGCTGAAGAACAAGTCTTCAGTAGTTCATCCTCTTCAGCAGATGATCAACTTAAGATGAAGAAAAAGCCATGTGAAATATGTGGCTTATTCAATCATCTTACTGATGATTGCTGGTATAAAAGGGCTCCAAACTCAAACATAATGAAAACATTAAAGAGAAAATGGATAAAATGAAAACTGAGTTTGAAATCAAATTTGTACCAGCAACATCAAAACCTGTAACCTCAAAATCCAAAAAGAAATCCAAAGAAAGGGGTTAAACAGGTAACAGCTGAGGTTGCTCAAAGAGAGATGGTACAACACAGGAACTTATCAAACTCAAGCACTAATGTGTCTGATGAGTTGAAGGCTTTATCACAAAATCAGACACAATTGTAATGATGGTTCAACATCTATGGGGAGAGTCAACCAATTAGATGCTTCTGTGTTGAAACCACAGAGAAGAAATTCCATGCCAAAGGAATCTTCTCTTCACCATCTCCATCCCCTCAGGCTGTTATTCATAGCAAGTCTGTTAGTTTACCATTTGTTGTGTGAATAGACCCAAAAACAAAAAGGTTTGGGTCTCAAAAACTAACTAATGTTTATGATTGCAGGGTTCTTCAACATGCCAAAGTAGCATCTGGTATGTAGACAGTAGGGGATCTATGCATATGACAGGGAACAGCTCTCTTCTTCATGACTACTCTCAAAGAAAGAAGGGTTTGTTTCTTTTGGCAATGATGCTAAGGGTTACATCATTAGAAAAGGCTTTGTCTCCAATGGAGAAATAAAGTTTGATGATGTTAATCATGTGGGAAATCTCAAGTACAATCTCTTGAGTGTCAGTCAAATGTGTGATAAAGGCCATGTTGCTCTTTTCACCAGTCAGAACTGCAGGATTTGTCATCCAAAGTTCTGAATTTGATTGATAAGGTGTTGGATGATCACACTCTCCTGAGAGCCAACAGGACAGGAAGAGTGTATGCCTTAGATCTTTCCAAGAAAATTAATATCAGAGGCCATCCTTACCTATTTTCCAAAGCCTCTCCTCAGGAATCTAAACTGTGGCACAGAAGGCTGGGTCATGTTAATTTGAAAAACATGAATCAGCTGATCCACAATAGTTTAGTGAGAGGCTTACCAATAAAGGAGTTCCACTGTGATGAAACCTGCACTGCTTGTTTAAAAGAAAAACAGCACAAAGTCTCATTTCTCCTATTGAAGAGCCTAAGTCCACGCCTGCTTGCAATTACTGCATATGGATCTATTTGGTCCTGTGAGAATGATGAGCATGGACAAGAAGAAGTACTGTCTGGTAATTGTGGATGATTACTCCAGATTTGTATGGACTTCTTTCTACATTCAAAGGATGAGGTTGCTCAGAAGATTATCAACTTTGTGTTGTATGTTGAGAAGCAGTATTCCCTTTCAGTCAAGTGTATAAGGAGTGACAATGGAACTGAATTCAAAAAACATACACTTGATGAATTTTATCTTTCAAGGGAATCAAAAGGCAGTTTAGCATCCAAGGACTCCAGAACAAAATGGAGTAGTGGAGAGAAAGAACAGGACCCTAATTGAAGCTGCAAGGTCTATGTTGGCTGACTCTGGTTTGCCACTGACCTTTTGGGCTGAAGTTGTTACATAACTTGCTATGTGCAGAATAGAGCCTTAGTAAATCAGAGGTTGATGAAGACTCCATATGAAGTTCTACATCACTTGGCTCCTCTCATTTCATTTTTCAGAGCATTTGGGTGTCCCTGTTTTATTCTCAACACAAAGGATCAACTCCAAAAATTTGATCTTAAGGTGGATGCAGGGTATTTTGTTGGTATTCATCTACTTGCAAAGCATACAGAGTCTTCAACTGCAGAACAAAGATAGTTGAAGAGACTTTGCATGTGACGTTTAATGAATCTCCAATGGACAAGATTCCACAAAACCCTGTGGAGTTGTTTGATTTGGACATACTGCAATATGTTCCTTATCAACCTCCAGTTGTTGCAGACCATGTGGATAAATCATCTTCTGTAGCATGTCTTCCACCTGGTGGTATTGATGATGATGATGATAATATCAATACTCACCTATTCAGTTTAGTGACCAACTGTCTGAGTCTGCTAAACTTGATGTTCCTGTAGCTTCAGCAGTTCATCCACAACAAATGCTGATGAGATTTCTGATTCCTCTACATCTTTTGAGTTACCATCAAATTCTTGGTTTCAAGAGTCTGCATCAACATCTGCTGCTGCTGAAGGTTCTACAAACATGCACAGATATCATTGTTTATCAAGAGCTGAAGAATCACCCAATGTCTCAAATCATTGGTGATATCAATGCTGGAGTTTAAACAAGAAGTCAATTGTCTAACTTCTGCTTCTATGCTCTCTTCATCAGTCAGCTAGAGCCAAAGAACTATCATATTGCCTTAAGAGACAATGGATGGGTTGAAGCCATGCAGCTTGAGCTACTTCAGTTCAAGAAACAGCAAATGTGGGAACTGGTTCCTCTACCCCCATGTAAGTGTGCAATAGGCAATAAATGGGTGTTTAGGAATAAAACTGATGAAAATGGGCTTATTGTTAAGAACAAGGCTAGATTGGTTGTACAGGGGTTCTCATAAGAAGAAGGTATTGATAATGATGAAACCTTTGCCCCTGTAGCCAGACTAGAGGCAATTAGATTGTTCTTAGCATATGCTACATTCCACCATCTCAAAGTTTTTCAAATGGATGTCAAAAGTGCATTTTTATATGGCATATAAAAGAAGAAGTTTATGTGTGTCAACCACCAGGTTTGAGGACAATAAACATCTTGAATGGGGTTATAAACTTGATAAGGCTCTTTATGGGTTGAAACAAGCTCCTAGAGCCTGGTATGAGACACTTTCCACTTTTCTTCTCAAGAATAATTTCACTAGAGGCTCCATAGATAAAACTTTGTTTATTAAGAAGGTGGATCAGCATAAGCTACTTGTTCAAATTTATGTTGATGATATTATTTTTGCATCCACTGATCCCCAGTTGTGTGATGATTTTACCAAATTAATGAAAAAGAGGTTTGAAATGAGTGCAATGGGAGAATTACAGTTCTTTCTAGGTTTGCAAATCAAACAAAAGGCTGATGGAACCTTTATCATCAGTCAAAATATACAAAAGATCTTTTGAATAAGTTTGATTTACAAAATTGTAAGCCTTGTTCTACTCCCATGTGCAACACCACACAACTGGATGCGGATCAGAAAGGTAAAGCTGTTGATGAAACACTTTACAGATGTATGATTGGGTCCTTGATGTACTTAACAGCTTCTAGACCAGATATAATGTTTGCTACTTGTGTATGTGCTAGATTTCAGGCTGCTCCTAAAGAGTCTCATTTGATTGCAGTCAAGAGGATCTTTAGATATTGCAAGGTACACAATCTCTAGGTTTATGGTATTCCACTGGACACTCTTGCAAATTAGTTGCTTTTTCAGATAGTGACTATGCAGGGTGCAAGTTAAATAGAAAGTCAACTTCTGGTGGATGTCAATTCCTAGGCAACTGTTTGATTTCTTGACAGAGTAAGAAACAAACATCTGTTGCTACATCCACTGCGGAAGCAGAGTACATTGCAGCTGCAAGTTGTACCTCTCAGGTACTCTGGCTTTAGAACCAACTTTTGGATTATGGCATTACAGAGACTAAGACTCCATTATTAATGGATAGTGCTTCAGCTCTGTGCATTGTCAAAAATCCTGTCCAGCACTCTAGGACCAAACATATAGAGTTCAGACATCATTTTATTAGGGATTGTTTTGAAAAAGGTCTGATTGATCCTAAGTTTGTGCCTAGTGCTAATGAGCTTGCAGACATTTTTACTAAGCCTTTGGTTAGTTCAACTTTCCAAAACCTAGTATTAAGGCTTGGTATGCTGCAGCTAGAATAAGTGATAACTACTGATGATCTCAGTATATAAGTACTGATGATCATTAGCACCATATTAGATATAGTACTGATTCTGTTAAAACAACTGATAAAGTTACAACTACTGATGTAGTTATAACTACTGATAGTCAGTAAAAACAGATAAGTACTGATGTCCTATGACATAACTAAAAACAGCTAAAAGGTTGATGAGTAAGTGTTGAGGACAGTATGAAACACTGAAAGGCTATGAATTGACGAAAACTACTGATGTGAACTTTTCCTCAGTTGTTTCTACAACTGTTGTTTCATCCTAAACAACTGATGACAAAACCATGTCGTCAGTAGTTTCACAACTACTGATGACTAACACCAAGTCATCAGCTGTTTACAACAACTGATGATAAAACCATGTCTTTTCAATAGTTTCACAACTACTGATGACTAATACCAAGTTATCAGTTGTTTACAACACCTGAAGACAAAACCAAGGTCTTCAGTAGTTTCACAACTACTGATGACTAAAACCAAGTCTTCAGTTGTTTTCAAACATCTGAAGTCAAAACCATGGCTTTCAGTAGTTTTATAACTGCTGATGCCTAAAACCAAGACTTCATTTGTTTCAACATCTGAAAGGGTAATACCACGTCATCAGTCGTTTACAACTACTGATGACTAACACCAAACCCTTCAGTCGTTTTCTGACCCTTCCCTATAAATACCCAATACCTAAGCCTTCAGCGCTTCATCCTTTCCAAACCTAACGTTCAAATCTCCAAAACTTCTCTCTCATTAATGGCGACCATGCAGCTCAAACCACGCCATAACTGTGTTGCCTACCTCACAAAATCACCTTTCTGGACAAAGTTCGACAACGCCATTGATCTAATGGTCCAATCTCCCTACAAAACGGCCTTCCTTCTAAATCCCATCATTCATGCCGAATCCCTTCACCAGTTTTGGATGAACATCACCCTCACCACTGGGGAGAACAACACCGAGTCTCTCCAGTCGGTCGTCAACAACCATCAAGTGGTCATCACTCCTGATATACTTCGCCAAACCCTAAACTGGATGATGCCACTTTTCTGCTGGGTATCCAAAGGGCACAACTGATTTATCCTTTACCCACCATGGATATCAGGGAAACCTTAGTGCCTCTACCATCCTGAAGAAACATTTCAATGATGCAGAACGTCTTATATTTCACATGGTAATGTTTGCTTAGCTCCTAAGACTTCCTCTTGGGATCAAATGTCTACAAGGTGGCAGTAGGTATTATTCTCTATCCTTGAGCAACAAGACTTAAACTTTTCTGAATCAGTTTTCTTGAACTTAAGGATATGGCCTCAAAATCTATTTCTAACCGCTGGATATTATATCCTCGGTTCATTATGGCTATATAGAGAATCAACTGCAAGCTGAGGGACTTGTTGGCCTTGGAGTCCCTGCAACGGCTGTATTGCCTGAAGTATACTCCAGGCACAACTCTAACAACACACTGAAACAGGCTGCCAAACTGCGAAAACCCACGCAGTTGGAACCCATAGCCACCACCTCCAGAACTAGAGTCCCACCAAACCTAAATCCAAAAAGCCAAAAACGGCTACTCAGGGAGATGAGTCCCTGAGGATGCCCCTGTACACAAACACAGGAAGCACATACTGGTATTAACCCCCTAGTTGTGACAACGACTCAACCTGCCAAAGCCGCACAAGTATCCTCTCAACAGGATCCTGTTGCAACCAATATTGCGGAATCCACACTGCTGGAACCTATCTCACTTGAGAGGGTTACCATTGAAGCGCACCATTCACCCCGGGTGCAATCTGCTTCTACCCAATCACCACATGCAACCGCCCCCCAAGTCCTACATTAATGTTGCACAAGTGCTGAGTCAGTTGCACTCCTCACCCCCTCCCCGATACCAATTACAACTGGGCATACCTCTACCATTGAGGGGGAGGATCAAAGTGCATCTGATAACCCACAGCATAGGGGTTACAATGTTCCATTTCCTAGTGTAGAAAAGGAGATTGGAAACTTCTGGTGAGGCTGCCACTTATCCTGCTTCAGAATATGATCAGGATGTAGTTGGTATCATTACTAAGACCTTACAGAGGCAACTGCTAATGAAGGACATAGAACTGAGGCAGGAAGTCCCCAGTTCCAAGACAAAGGGGCACATGCTACAACTGATCTACACTCAGTGCATGTTCATCCTGATTCTATCAGGAGGTCAAGTGATTCAGTACCCACTGATGATGACCTGGGTTTTTTTATGATGTCTTAGCCCAAAACACCATCTGGAAGAGGAGGTGAGCAGACTCAAAGAGCTGCTTGCCAAAACTTCTGCGGATCAAAGACCATCTGCCTCTCAAACCCCACAGATGGCACTTCATCCGAAGGTCTCTAAACACAGAGCCACTCCCAAATTCTCAGCCACCTGCCTTGCTTCTGGCACTATTTCTCAGGAACAGAACCCCCTGAGCAAATAGTGCTATCTTCCAAAATTCCCTACCTCTCATCACACCTATAATCATGATATAGTGATCAAAGCCATTGATGAGAGGCTTTCCTCAGTAATACGACCCTTAGTAGAGGAAGTTGTGGGCAAAAAGCTTTCTGACAATCAATCCCTTGCAACCAATGCAACCAAAAAGGGGGAGATTCAGTCAGTGAAAGCAAGAGAAAGAGGAGTGCAGAGGGGAAAGAGAAAGAGAAAGAAACAGAAGTGATAGTAGTGGAAAAAGAGAAGGAGTTGGCTGCAGAGATTGAAAAAGAGAAGGGGAAGGAAGCTGACATGGAGAAATCAAAGAAAAGAAAGAATGAGAAGGAGACTGCCTTGGAGTTGATGGTAAAAGAGGCTGATGCTGAACACAGCAGATCAATGGATACATCATTGATCAGTTGTTTAGGCAAGGCCATGACACTGACAAACTTGACTCTGAGATTAGAAGATTAGAGATTGAAGAAATCCAAAACAGATGGGAAAGTTATGATGTGTTAGAAAGAGAAAGGCCGGAGATCATGATCAGATTTATAGCAAAATATCTTGGAAGATCAATGATCGAAATCAAGGCTTGGTCCAGGGACAGTATCTTGGCTATAACCACCAAGATATGTTGTCGGAAGTATACACTAAAGGATTAGTTATTGAAGCTTTGAATGAAGCTGGTGCTGGGAGCAGGACTGAACTAGCCAAGCAATCTAAAGCCACACTCACTTCCAAAATGCTAGAACAGCCTGTCAACATTCCCACACCTAAACCACCAAAACAACAACCCACCAAACCAACTCCCTTTCCCTCAAAACCAATAGCCGATGATGTACCCCAGAAGAAGAAGAGAAGGGTATTGAGGCTAGAAGATGATGATGAAGATAGACTGCCACTCTCAGCTGTTATACAGTTGCCGAAGGCCACAAGTCACTCCCTAACAATTACTCCTGAAACCCAAAGACAAATGGAGAAAGTGAAGCTAGAAGAAGAAGAACTTCACAAACAACACGATGAGGAATTGTTGAGGAGGGTTGACAAAGCATATGCAGCCACATCTTCTATCATCAACATGAAGAAGCAAGCTCTCAGATTATACACTCTTAAGCATACATTTCAATATCAAAAGGAGAGAGTAGGATTTGGCCTGATCCCAGGGTGTCTCACAGGATTCACAAGAAAAACATATCACAGAGATACATTGGCCAGGTGAAAAAGATTGTAGATGAAGTGATCTCCCTGGTCTTTGTAGTATCACCCTGGGAAATCCTAGAAGACTTCAAGAAAGCTTATAAAGCTAACCAAACCCCACAGAAGATGCTTGAAAATAAAATGGTGAAAAAGGGGTTAGTTTATAAGAGGCTTGAAGAAGTCAGAAAGAATGAGCTCCAGTTGTTCCTAGAGGGTAATCACCCTGATGAATTTGCTTATAGAATAATAACAACTGTGGAGCTAAAGAATGGGAAACAGGTCAAATACCTATCTGAGTACTATGGGCCTGAATCATTATTTGAAGGAGGTGCTGAAGAGCTGACCATGGAGGAACAAATTACCTTCCTTGAGGCCTACACAGAGAGTCATATAGACTCATAGTGGCTAAGTAGATCTCATGGATGGGGTAACAACTCTGTGTCCAGTTCCCCAAGACAGAGTTCCCATTCATACTTTGCCAAACAGATCATTGAGACTTCTTCCCAGGCCTGTGCTTAAAAGGGTCACTTCTGAGCTGATCTAGAAGACAAAAAGACCAATCCTTCTGCCATAATAAGTGGGACATCTTCAATAAGTTTAGAGGTTTTGGCTGCATTGGTTCAGGGGGAGTTTGTTGGACCAAAAGAACCAATGAGCATGATCAGAAAAACCTCTAAGTCCCATAGACATCATAACAACTGCTGAAGACTTGATCAGCTGTTTGACAAAGTCTGAAGATTTAAACAGCTGAAGAACTAAAGTACTGAAGACTTCAAAAGCTGAAGACCAAAGACTGAAGATCAACAGCTGAAGACTAAAGTACTGAAGACTTCAACAGCTGAAGACCAAAGTCTGAAGATCAACAGCTGAAGAACAAAGTACTGAAGATTAACAGCTAAAGTACAAAGACTTAAGACATCAGCTGAAGTTCAAGTACAAGTACTGAAGACTTCAGAGTTTGTTACAACAGCTGAAGAAGCATTCTTCAGTTGTTGTGATGGTTTCCTTTCAGTAGTTTTCTTTTCATTTCAGTATTTGTAAAACAACTGAAGAGCATGTTCTTCATTCGTTGTAGTTTCAATAGTTCTTTTCAGTAGTTGTAATAATAGTTAACACTTAGCATTTTTGTAAGAAGATGTCAGCTGTTTGACATCTTCAGTAGTTGTGTTAACTATCAGTAGTTTGAATAAATTCTGTTAGATGTCACTATCAAGTGACATCAGCAGACGTCACATCTCCTATATAAGAGATGTTGACCTAATTGTATGTGTGACATTCTATTACCACGAAAGCGAATATTGAATGAAATATATTTGCAGAATTCTCTCTGTCTATAACCGTTTGTTCTTATCTTGAATATCTTTTGTGTTCTTGTGAATTCGCTAATTCATTGTTTGATTTCCGCTGCTATACTCTCTAATCAATCAAACGTAGATCGCTGATCCTAACAAAAGCCTTAGCCTTTAGAGCTTTTAATGATGCGTTCCCTTCATACCGTTTTCCCAGATCATCCCATAGCTTCTTTGCTTGCTTATTCTCAGAGATCTGATGGAATATGTCCTTAGAAATTGACTGAGTTAACAAAGCATATACTTTTTCTCTGCATTGTACTTTACCTTTTGGCTATCAGTCATCCCTCCTAAGGTAAGTTTAACTCCATCTGCACCGACCAGCATGCTATACCCTGTCTCTATCGATTCCCACAAATTAGGATCTACACCATTTAAGTAGATCTTGAACCTTTGCTTCCATTGTGGGTAATCATCTAACGTTATTAGCTTAGGGGGATTATTGTGATTTCCCACTTCATTCTCCAGAAGCAATAGATTCTGGATCCGTGAATCCCTACCTGCAGTGAATGCTGAATACTGATCTTCCATTTCAATTTACTTTGGATCTTAGAACAAACTGTTGTACTGGTGCGAATGAAATAGTGCGATTGGACTATTCGTGCGATTGAACAATGCGGATGGTTCAATCGTGCGACTGAACTAATGCAGAGGGTTCAATCGGGCGATTGGACAGGTGCGGCTGAGCAATGCGAATGATGATCTTCAGTCGTACGAATGAATGAACGACTGAGCCAATTGTGCGTATGAAGGATGCAAATGGATTCAGTCGTGCGATTGAGTCAATCGTGCGACTGAAAGTTGCTGTTTTTGCAAAAATGAAGGTTTTGAACACTTTGACGCAAAAACACGAATTTTTCACTAACCCTAATTGTCGTATGCCGGAAAAACGTTAACTTTTTGACCTCGAGACGTTGAAAACATTGTTTGACACAAAAAGATTGTGTTTTTGAGTGAAAAACACGATTTTATATCAAAATCAATTGAATCACACGCAAATCAAGAGCCAAAGCTCTGACACCACTTGTTAGGACCGTTATCGGTATGGAGTACTAACTGATTTACGTGTGTATCAAACCAAATAGTGCGGAATCCTATTTGATTGGTGATCCAATTAGTGAGAATGCAGGTTTAATTGATCTTAAGATGAATCAAAACGTTTAGAATGATTGCAAGATGATTTACTGCGATCTATGAACTTGTAACAGGTTATCTTATGTCTCTGGACGGCTAGGGTACGATTTAGTGCGTAGGGATTCGAATTGTTACGTTTTTCCATGAATTAGGTGGTATTTATAGGTTATGGTCTTCTAGTCATGCGACTGAAGCATGCGGTTGGTCCATCCGCACGACTGAGGTCCAGTCGTGCGACTGAGTCAATCATATGTCTCAGTCGTGCGACTGATCCAGTCTCCTGGTTCAGTCGTGCGACTGGTCCATTAGCATGAAGTATTCATGCATATGGTCTATTTGCATGAGAACTGCACACAATTAAGTTTAAGCACATTTCTCAATCATTCTTGACTAAGAACTATGTAAACAACCACAAACCTATATAGTTAGTTTAATATACGTTATCACACTATAATCAATGAAATATTAAATATTATAAGCATCATCAAAACATTCCATTTCATTCATACCCATTCTGTTATATATAAGTAAGACATGAAGCACATTTTACATTAAGCTCATAAACTAGGTACACATGTATCTACAATAACCATTGTTAAAATATTCTAAAAATAAATATTAAATTGTTTAAATTTTAAGAAAAATACAGAAAATGAGTAATTTTAAAAATATTTAGAGTTTACAAAAGCCATTTTTATATTTATTAAAAATATTTAAAATTTTATTTAGGGCTAAAAGCCTTTAAAAAACTATATGAGGTTGCCCGGGTTCGAACCAGGGACCTCATGTATAGGAGGCATGTGAAATAACCAATAGACTAGGGTCGCGGCCATGGTTAATGTTGGTTTTATTTGTTATAAATCCAATTCAAAGAGTTTCCCCCATTCTCAAGAACCCTAGAATCGGGTGAATCCAAATTTAAGCTTAATTCAATTGGTTAACATCAATAATCATGGGGCTTTTGTTCCCCATGTTAAAACGAGTGTGAAGGTGTATCAATCTTACCCGGTTTGTATTGAAATGAGGTTAAGAACAAATGAGAACAAGCCGCGACCAACGCACGTTGATATGTTGACGAAAATCAAATTAACTTTGTGTGAAGCTTCAAAGGGTAATTTGTATTCGATTTGTTGCAGGTTGTGATGAAAGAAGAAATCGAAGGAGATATTGTGGTTGTTTTAGGTGAAATTGTAAGTTGTATTCGATTTGTTATTGATAGATGATCGTTCAGGTTGGTTTAATTAGATTATTATTAGGTGTTAATTCTCAAACGGCTATACACATTAAGGCTTCGGTTATGCGTTCGTTTGAGGTTTATAACTGGTGTTTAAACAAAGTTAAGGTGCCCATTTAAGTTCGAAACGTGTATTCGAAAGGATTTGGAATGATTTGGGTATCAAAATCAGTCGAATTTGGTGGTTTTGGGGTGGCCGGAAAGCCTTCGGCGTTTGGCCGGAATCCTGGCCAGAAATGCGGCTCAAGGGTGGAACCCAATTTGGTTTATATCAATTTACACAAATGGTCCCTGTTGTTTAATTTATTAACATTTTATGCACAAAACTTCATAATTAAAGTTTCTAGATTACAAATAAGCCCCTGGACTTAATTTAACCTTGAGATTGAACTATTTTATAACTTATCAATTATTTATAAGTTATTACTCTTATTGTTATTATTATTATTATATTATTATTATTATTATTATTATTATTATTATTATTATTATTATATTATTATTATTATTTTATTATTATTATTATTATTATTATTATTATTATTATTATTATTATTTGCAGGACCGTTGAATGGTGGTCAAATACAACACTACAACACAAAGAGGAGAGTAACTAAACTTAATCAAATAGTGAATTGCATTAACCACAAGTAAAGACACTAAGAACACAAGTAAAGACACTAAGAACACAAGTAAAGACACTAAGAACACAAGTAAAGACACTAAGAACACAAGTAATTAAGAGACTAAACACAAGAACAAGATACACAAGGAGATGGTTTTCAAGATTGCAGTATATTGCTTTCTCAATGTTCTATTACAAGTGTTACAAAGCATAAAGATAAAGTTACAAGAACATGAGATACTTATACTACATCCTACAGCCAGCCATACTATGAAAGCTAGCTGGATACAATTAACTAGACACAAAACAAAATCAATTAGAGAGTCAAAAAGGCAGATTGCCTTTTTGACTTTGTGACTATGACATGCCATAGCTCACATCCTTATCTATTACAAAAAGGATAAAGTACATGAAGTAGAAAGTTTACAGACTCAAGACCTCAATGTACAGTTACCAAAAGCATGGACCTTTTCACCAACTCATGTAAGTTAGTGACTTTACAAAGTGGCAGCGGAAAGGGGTCTAGCTTTATGGAAAAATACATCAGATAAAGCATGTTGTTAAAAGTCTTCGGAAGAAATCTGTCTTCAAGAGTTAAGCTTTGGAAGACTTTGTCTTTGAAGCTTCAGAAGACTTCATCTTTGGCTTTGGAAGATATTGGTCTTGGCTTCGGAAGATTTCACACTTAGAATATTTCTGTTGCTTGTGTGAAACTTCCGAAGCATTCTTCTTCAGTACTTGTGTAGCATGCATGTAGAAAGACTTTGGTTGCTTCAGCCTCTTCAAATATTCTCTACAAACTCCCCCTAGGCTGATGCTACCAAAACACTTGAAAACTTCAGATATCAACATTCCTCATCAGGATAATAACCAGCCCTTTCTTCATAAGATGATCAGGATCCTTCAGACTATCAAAGTGTCTTCTCATGTCAAAGAGATCATCCAGAGGGAATTGAAACATGTCTTGCCAAGTGTAGACATTCTCAATGCCATGATCTCTAATGACATGCCACCTTTCTGGATTTGTAGTGTATGTCCAGGACATGATGGGTCTTTTTGATGCTAGAGGAGCTATTGGAATGGGAGATGATGGAGCATCCTCTGGCTTCACATCCTCAAGATGCTCTAACTCATCCTGAGGTTTAGAAAAGAATGCAGTTTCTTTTTCTTCTTTGTCTTTGGCTTTGAAGCC
This sequence comes from Flaveria trinervia, assembly GCA_025506515.1. Taxonomy (NCBI): domain Eukaryota; kingdom Viridiplantae; phylum Streptophyta; class Magnoliopsida; order Asterales; family Asteraceae; genus Flaveria; species Flaveria trinervia. Next base: position 17,781,283 of record CM046453.1, read on the forward strand.
ATCCTTTTCTTTCTCTTTACAACTTTTAACTGAGAAGATTGGCCTGCAGTACCAGATTGATCTTCATTGTCTTTCTCATGGGTCTTCCAGTCTCACAGGTTTAGATTGAGAGTGAGTTTGACCCTGCTATGGATCAGAAGATAAAGCTTGCTGAGATTCAGCAGGAGGTCCAGGTTGTGTTGTCTCTAGTTGTTCAACCTTAACCTTCACTTCAGGTGGGTCTTGACTTGGAGGGGAATGTAAGTCAACCAGCTCTCCACTCTTTATCTTCTGCTTGATCACCCTGATATGCTCATCCATAGTGTATGGAGACATGGGACCAAGTCTCCTTCCAGAGAATCCATACAGCTTCAAGAAGCTCATCATCCTCCACTTATCAGCAGATTTCTTCATGCTTTTCTGGATGATGGTTGTTGACTTGGCAGCTTCTTACCTTAGCTTTCTTTTGGTTGTCTTTCTTTCCTTGACTATCTCAAGTTCAAGTTGTATGAGATAATCATACTCAATATAGTCAAAGGATAAGGGAAGAAGTGCTTCTGCCTGATAGAGGCATGTGGCACTCAGGTAGTTGATCATCTTGATCCTTTCTTCTTCTTTATCTACCTAAGGTTCTTGTTGAACCACATCCTCATATGCAGGGCTTTCTTGAACTAGGGAGAGAGTAAGCACATGCTTATACAATATTTCCTTTCTTCTTTCTTCTTTGATTTGCACCAGTAGCTCTACATCTTCTACCTCTTTTTTCTCCCTTGACCTTTCCAGGTCAACCAGTTCATTTAGTTCCTCCAAGGGGAGAGAGATGACATTGTCTATGTCATAGTTCCTTGTCTGCACTGACTGCCCTTAACTCATCATTCTGAGTATCTGGTCTGGGGGCAGCCCTGATAGCAGACTCCATGAGTCTTGCAGACTCAGAAGATGAACTTTCTCCCCTCAGCTTCCTTTTCCTCTCTCTCTTCTCCTCCTCAATCTCCTCAGAAGTCATTTTTCTTTTCCCTTTGTCACTCACAGACCTTGTGACTCAGGGTGGAGAGAGCTTTGGCCTTTATTGCCTGATGTAGCTTCTAAGCTCTGGCCAGAGAGAGATTGAGAAGCACCTTCACCAGCAGGTGTCTCAAAAAAGGAATTGATCTCTGCAGCAGTTGTTGGTGATAAGATAGGGCTCTCAGGTTTTGTCACTGGGCCTTCAGTCAAGGTTTCCCCTATGAAGCTAATCTTAGGGTCTGCCTCAATATCCAGTTGACCGATGACATTGCCTGATTGCCATAGTCTTCTTCTAAGGCTGAACTCTATAGTGATCCGGTCTTGGATTCTTTGGGCCAACTTGTCAGCTTGTCTTGATTTGCTTGGATTGACAAGTGGCATGTTGACTAAATCCAGACCTTCATAGAAGTTCAAGGTCTGAAAGTTGAAGATCTCCTGCTGCCCTTGAACTCTAATGATGTTTGACCCTGAAAGGATTATACATGCCAATTCAATGGGTGAGTTGATGGTTGCTCTACTAGATTCCCATAAGTCCAAGAAGTAATGCGGATGAAGATCCTGCAGAGAAGAAAAACCAAGTATGGATATCCACATTTGTCAATACGGAAGACATAAAACAAATATGGACAAGTATTTGTTCTTCCGTATTAACAAATGCAGAAGACTAAAAAGTAATGCTAACAAGACTTTGTTCATCTGCATTTGCCAATGCGGATGACCAGACAAATGCGCATAAGTATTTGTTCATCCGCATTAACCAATGCGGATGACCAACATACTAATGCGGATGATCAAGTGAAGAAATGCTAATCAAGTCAACTCATCCTCATTTGCCAATGCGGATGAACAAGCAGAGATGCGGATCAAGACTTAGACTAGTTCTAATGTAATATGTCAGGGTAGTTTAGTCATTCTGTAAAAGGCACTTTTTTGCCTATAAATAGAATAGAAAACCTCGTACATGAGGTGACAGAATTTAGACAATCAGAATATTTGTATTCTCTAGGTGCATTATTACTTTTCATGCTAAACCCTAGCAGTCATTGTAATCAATCACCTTTATTAATATTTACAAAGCATTTATGAGTATTTCTACTGCATTGAATGTTTTTTGATTGTATGATTCCGCCATTTAATCATTAACTCGGTCATTATATTCGATCCTTAGTGAGAATCTGAATCTCACTAACCCAGTCAATTGGTATTAGAGCTTTGACTCTCGGTTCTTTTTCAGATCTACTCGAGACCTTAATAGAACTTGATTGATCTGGTGATTGAGTTGTTAATAGAGTATTCCATCATCTCTACTTAGTAAACGATCTGGTGATTGAGTTGTTAATAGAGTATTCCATCATCTCTACTTAGTAAACGATCTGGTGATTGAGTTGTTAATAGAGTATTCCATCATCTCTACTTAGTAAACAACCGAAAATACTCCTGTCAACACGTTCTTACCAAAACATTCACATCAACAAGTTATGTTCAAGCAATTTCTATCAAGAACATGGCAACAGACTTCATTCTTGAAGCTATGAACAGTTGAAATAGCAAAAACCAATAACAAGAAACTCACTAAAGTAATAGATCTGATTCTGAAATCTGTTTGGACTATTTGGACAAGTTGTACTAATTAATCTTAAAACTCACCTAATCTATATTTATACAAGCTAAACACCTTGATAAAAATGGATTCTCACAGTTTCTCAAAACTTGGCCATACACCTAAACCTCCTATGCTTAAACACAAATCAGAGTTTAAACAATGGAAAATCAGGTTTAGGAATTACATTACAGGTGTAGATCCTGATTTTTAGATCTCAATATGCAAGGGGCCACACATCCCTGTTACTCTGTCTGTAGATCAAGCTGCAATTTACAAAACTGCAAGGATACCCATTGAAGATCTAACTCTTGATGATGAAGATTACAAGAAAATCAAGATTGATCTGAAAGCTTACTCTATCCTAACTCAAGCACTCAAGATGGATGTGCTGAAAAGATTAGAGAAGTATGGTACAGTAAAAGCTGTGTGGGATGCGCTAAAAGTTATGTGTGAAGGAAGCAATGAAGTTGTAGAAATTAAAAAGGATAAGCTTGTTAATCAGTACAAAACATTTCATCACACCAAGGGGGAGTCTATATCCAAACAACTATACAAATTGTACAGTTGGTAATGACTTGGAAATCATGGGAGTCACTTACAAGGTTAAGGAATTAAACAAGAAAATGTTGCATAGTCTTCCAGAGACCTGGAAACAAAATGTGACAATGTTAAAGAACACTCTTGATCTTTAGAGTACAACCCTGGACATAATGATAGCCAAAATGGAAGCATTAGAACTCGATGAAAGAAGCAGAAATCTTGGTGGACCAAGAGTGATTGAGGCTTACAAATTTCCATCAGAATTTCATTCTGTGGAAAATGCCTTTATCACTGAGGAGGATGATTTCATCTCATCAAGAGATCAACTGAATACCACAGGGTTCATTGCAACTCCATCAACTAATCATCCATCAACATCATCCCAAGCATCCAAAGTCACTGCTGCTCCTACAACCACTCCTAAAGACACAAGATCAGAAGAACAAAAGGCAACTACAATGCCTTTGTTGCAAGCTTTGAAGCATACTTAGGAAGAAGACTCACTTCTGCTCATCTAATCCAGGAAGATCTAGAGGAAATGGATCCAGATGATGTGGACGAAATGGGCCAGCAATGGCAAATGGCCATGATTGCTATGAGAACAAAGGAATTTTTAGAAAAGGCAGAAAGCTCAGTCTTAATGAAAATACAAAACTTGGATATGATAAATCCAAAGTGAAATGCTTCAACTGTGGCAAGGCTGGCCACTTCTCCAGAGAATGCAATGCCCCCAAGAGAAACAACTTTCAAAGGAATTCTCAAGGCTAGTCATCCTCATAGCCTAACTCAAGCTTTCACTCCAACAATCATCAACACCAGTATCATCATCCACAACAACATCAATCATATCAAAATCCACCTCAACTGACAAACCAAGCTCATGGAAGCAGTCAGTCATCTGCCAATGATCTCATGATAAAGTAAGATGGGGTACGTGACTGGAGCATGTATGCAGAGGAAGTCAAGACTCAATTTCAAAATCATGCACTTATGGCTCACATCAACGATGGTCTATCTCCGATGCCTACTGAGGTCAAATCTAACCTTTCTAGTGAAAATTGTATTAATGAATTGCAAGGTTATAGAGAGCATAATCATAAACTGGCAGATAAAATTAAAAAAGAAAAGTGAAGGCAGAGATGATGAAAGAGAGATAAAAGGCTTTGAAATCAAAATCAAATCTCTTATCTCTGACATTAAAAAACTGCATGGTGAAAAGTACACTCTTGCAGTTAAGAATGAGCTACTTACTGAAAAGTTAGCTCAATCTAAGGCTGAACATACACTTACTGAAGTGAAACTTGAAAAGTTTCAAATGTCTTCAGTTAAGCTGCAAGAGATGCTTGATTCTCAAAAGGATCCAAAGGACATGTCGGGGATTGGGTATAATTCATGTCTTCCGTCATACAATGACAACCACACAGTCATGCCTGAATTTGTCTTACTCAATAAGGAAATTGAAACTAAAACTATGGAACCAAAATCTATAGTAAAACAAGTGATCAATTCTCAAAACAAACCTGATGTTTATATTGAAACAAATGAGAATAAAATCAAGTTAGGACACCCAATCAAAATCAAAGAGTGTTCAGCCAAGGTAGTGAGTGTCTTGAAACCCACAAGCCCCGTAAAAGCAATTGTTCCAGTTATAAAATTCATACCTTCTGTTTTAAAAGGTAAAAAGAAGTATGTCAAGTCAGTGAAACCTACTACTAAGAGCAGTTCTGATAATGAGAATATATCTCTAAACAATTCAAGCAAATCAGAAAAGGTTTCACTACAAAAGAAACAAAAAGGATCACTATGTTCAACACATAAAACTCTATCAGACCCTCAGTCTTCAAAATTAAGATAGTGAGTTGGGTTTGATATTTGAAACAAGGAACACGATGACCAGTTTGAGAAAGAGGTGAGAAATGAGTTGAAGAAACAAAAACAATCCAGAAAATCAAACAACTATAATGTTGTGAAGCAAACTACAAAAGGGGCTGATTTTGATTCATCCCCTAAGCAAAAGAAAGCGGCTCAACAGCAAATAAGAAAATCAGCTGAGTCACACAAATCAAAATCTGATTCAAGCAACAAACAAATGTATTGTGACATTTGTGATATGCTCAATCACAAAACAAAAAAATGATTTTACAATCAATAATGCTCTATCTATGACATGAACAACCACTCAACCAAAAATTGTTATTTTAACAAATATTGTTCAGTCTCTGATTGTTAATTTAATCAGAAGGGATTGAGGATTCCCCAAAACAAACCCATCTCAACAACATCATCAGGCAAAACTCAAGTCAGGAGTCATTTGCATAACAATCAATCTAGAACATCTAGATCACTCAATGACATGAGTAAAACAAAAGAAATATGGAAAAGTCAAAGAAGTAACCAGTTCATCAATCAAAAGTATGACTTTTCAAAACCCAAAATGATCTTTGAAAATAAAAAAACTGTTTAAATTTCTGATGTGCTCCAAATTATACATAAAAATCCTATCAAAGGCACATCAATTATTCCTTAATACCTTCCTTAAAATAATGAAAATATACTTTAAAATGTAAAATTGCGTTTTCAGGTGTTTTAAAGGGCAAGATGGACAAAAGAAGCATATTTAGCAAGAATTGAAGTAATCTAAGCTTTGGATTCCAAGCATGGGGTTGTGCCTCTTTAAGCACGCCCTCATGCTTTGCTAGAAACACACCCCCGTGCTATATTAACACAACCCCGTGTTTGGACATCTAACAGGACAAAAAGTACTGTTCCTTAAAAGTAGACACGGGGCCGTGCCCCACCTCCAACACATGGTCGTGCCCTATTTAGCACGGGGTTGTGCCCGACACAACCTGCATGTACGAGCCGACCAACTTTCCTAAGCATTGTACTAGCACGGGGCCGTGCTTAAACACTCCAGAAAGCCTATAAATAGAAGCCTAAGTTCAACATTTTTGGTAAGCTTTGGTGGGAGAGTTACTCTGCAGAACTCTCTCGGGAATCAATACTTCAAGGTCATTTGGAGGCTCAGGAGGTGCATACAACACTTGGAAGAAGCTCGGGATCGTCTAAACGTCATCCATTGTGGATTATCGGTTTGATTGTTTGATGTGCTCCAAATTATACATAAAAATCCTATCAAAAGCACATCATTTATTCCTTAATACCTTCCTTAAAATGATGAAAATATACTTAAAAATGTAAAATTATGTTTTTAGGTGTTTAAAAGGGAAAGATGGACAAAAGAAGCATATTTAGCAAGAATTGAAGTAATCCGAGCTTTGGAGTCCAAGCATGGGGCCGTGCCTCTTTAAGCACGCCCCATGCTTTGCCAGAAACACACCCCCATGCTAAATTAACACACCCCCGTGTTTGGACATCTGGCAGGACAAAAAGTATTATTCCCTAAAAGTAGACACGGGGTCGTTCCCCACCTCCAACACGGGGTTGTGCCCCATTTAGCACGGGGCCGTGCCCGACACAACCTGCATGTCCGAGCCGACCAACTTTCGTAAGCATTGTACTAGCATGGGGCCGTGCCTTTTAGGCACGGGGCCGTGCTTAAATACTCCGGAAAGCCCATAAATAGAAGCCTAAGTTCACCATTTTTGGCAAGCTTTGGTGGGAGAGTACTCTGTAGAACTCTCTCGGGAATCAAGACTTCAAGGTCATTTGGAGGCTCGGGAGATGCATACAAAACTTGGAAGAAGCTCGGGATCATCTAAACGCCATCCATTGTGGATTATCGGTTTGATTGTTCCATTTCACCGATGATTACATATCTATCTGCTTTGTTATATGTTGTTATGTTCAAGCTCATTATGAGCTAAACTCTTTGTATCATCCTAATCGGATGAAACTTATATAATTGTGATGAACTAATGGTGTGATAAATATTATGTTAATGTTATGGTGGTCTTGGAAAAACTATTGATGGGTAGCATCTACATTTGAACGGGAAGTTATAAATTTATGGTTTGTGATTGTGATCGTCATACGAAGTTGAAAAACTGTATGACTAACTTTCATTCGTGAAACCGGTCTTCATATAAATTCATGGCTAATGAACTAGATATGGTATTAGAAATCATATCACTTTAACTTTCTGATCATTTGCGGGTTCCCTTTTATTAGTTTGGAAACTTTAGTAATTGTTACGGTTTTCGAAAATTGATGGTATGTTAGGAAGGAACCTGATCATCTCTCTTTTTGACATTAAGTTATGTTTTTAGAAATCGTATGTCAAATAGGTCACAAAAGATTTACCTACATTACTAGGGCTTTGATCTGAGTAGTAAAACTTAGCCTGACAGGATCAAGTCACTACGGCAGCAGTATAGATGAGAAATCACGCCAGCTCATCTTTAAAACATTAACATAATTACATTAATTCATATCTTTAAATCACACCACCAATCATCAAGATTACATAAGTGGAATCTAATTAGGATGATAAGTTTTATTTCCTGGTTTTAAATCCAAACGCTTCAAATCTTAGTTTACTTCCTTTCTATTATTGTTTATTTTTAAATCCTAAAAATCTTTCCGATGCAAATTATCATTTTCTTTAACAAAAACCAAATCTGATAGTCAAACATCAAGTTTGTTGAGTAGGCTAGGCGTGTCCACGGATTGATACTCGGTTCTTACCAACATTATATTACCACACGACAGGTACACTGCCTTTTGTGTGTGTGGTTTAGTATTAGTAATAACCAATTAGAACTGAATCTGTGTAATAAATCTTTATCAAAATATATATACTATCCGCACCCATCAAGTTTTTGGCGTCATTGCCGGGGACACACGGCAGATTGAAAGACAAACTAAATTTTTGACTATCTTGTATATAACTTGTTAATATATTTTTGTTTAAACTTCATTTTATTTTTTGGTAGTTTTCCCTAGTTAGTTTAGTTACTTTTTCCTGATTAATTTTAAGTCTTAGTTAGTTTATGCTTCTTTAAGTTAGTGTATGTCCGACTCATCTAGTTCTGAACTGATTCCGCCTCTTTCGAAACCCGAATGACTTTTTCGTCAAAGATTGCGCAAAAGATCACAACAAGCAGCACCAGTCATTGAAGAAGACATTTTGGAAGATACACCATCCGAAGAAGACATGGCTAATCAAGACGAGAAAATGAAGATGACACACTATGCCACACCGTCAATAGATGGTTATGAGTCTAGTGTTGTCCAACCTGCAATAGCGGCCAACAATTTTGAGATTAAGTCTAGTATTATCCAACTCGTAGAAAAATCTGTTAAGTTCCATGGGTTACAAGACGAAGATCCTAATGCTCACATATCACGATTCCTTCGTATCTGTACTACCTTCAAAATCAATAACTCTTCAGACGACGCCATTCGACTAAGACTTTTTTCCATTTTCACTTCGAGGCCGAGCCATCGATTGGCTTGATTCACTTTCGCTTGGTTCCATCACCAGATGGGCGGAAATGGCTGAACAATTCCTTTTGAAATACTTTTCACCCGATCGCACTGCCAAATTAAGAAGCATCACAAGTTTTCACCAAGAGACGATGATCATTACACGCAGCATGGGAGTGATATAAAAGTCTCCTTCGAAGATGCCCACATCACGGACTTGATCTGTGGCTGTAGTGTCAAACCTTTTACGATGCAATCAGCGGAGCCCACAAGCAAGCTGTAGACCAAAGTGCGGGAGGATATTTCGGAAGTGTCACGCCAACAGAAGCATACCAAGCCTTAGAAAGAGCAACTAAGAAGAGCTTTGCGTACAATCCCTAAAGAACCAAACCTAGTTCTAAAGGTATTCATCAAGTAGACTCTGAAACCCTAATTGCAGCCCAATTAGAAGCTCTAACCAAAAATTAGAACAATGCAAAGCGAGCTAAGGAAAAATCCAACACGATGCAACACATGTGGAAATTCACACAAGACCAACGAATCCCCACAAGGCATTATGATGGTTGAAGATGTTGACTACGTAGGAGGCCCAAACAACTCATACAACAACTCATACAACAACTCAAATTGGAGAAGCAACTCGAATTACAGAGATGCTGGTAATAACCAACAATCATCTGGATTCAACCGAAGGCCACCTTACCAACAACAGAAACCACCATACCAAGATCCAAGCAGTAGTAACCAAGACTATGGAGCATCCTCAATGGAAGACTTATTGCAGCAGTTGTTGTTAACCACACAAGCCACAGATGAGTACATCCGGAAATCTGATCGAAGAAATGAGGAGAGGTTCCAAAGAAACGAAGCTGACATCAAAAGCAACAAAGAATCAGTGCAAACCATAGAGCACCAAGTAGGTCAAATAGCACAACAGCTATCTGAAAGACCTCAAGGAGCTTTGCCCAGCAACACTGTAACAAACCCTAATGTTGTAAGGCCCCGTACCCGGGCACCTCACAGTTGGTCATTCATTTATGTTCATTCATCTCTTGCCCATTACTCTTTATTACTCGAATCTTGCTCATGCAATATCCCTGACTCATGCTCGAAAGCTGATGTTGTGCCGGGGCCTGCTCACAAACCCCCGACTCATGTTCGAAGACTGACACAGCACCGGGATACGCGACAAAGATCCATATGAGTCAATCATAGGGATTGAACTCTATCCGAGTCTGTTGCAACACAAAGTCGCTTACCTCATTATCTCGTCTCATGCAATACCCCGACTCATGTCCAAAGACTGATACTGTGCCGGGGCCTGACATACAAACCCCCGACTCATGTCCGAAGACTGACACAGTACTGGGAAACAAGACACGGATCTCATCATCCGTCACTTTCTTCATATGCAATACTCCCGACTCATGTCCGAAGACGGATACTGTGTCGGGGCCTGCTCACAAACCCCCAACTCATGTTCAAAGACTGACACAGTACCGGAGTACGCGACAAGGACCTCTTTCGAGTCTGTTACGACACAAAGTCGCTCACCTCATACATGTGCTTGCAAGCCTTTCAATACTTTCATTCATTTATTCATGCATGCATCTATTATTATGTTTCTCTTTCATTATCTTCACTTTACGTTAATAATACTTCATTACATCATTAACGTTCAATGCAAAGCCAAGGGAAAAACATACATAATAATAAGGAACATACACCTAATCATAAACATACACCATCACCATACAAGCAACATCCTACATGCATTAAAAACACATAAACTAAGCCATCACATCATAACCAGCCTATCTCCCCTAATACCCTTAAGAACCAATTAGAAACCTCAAGTACAAATGGGGCGTGGACCTTCCAGGCGCTTGAGATTAAAAATTCAAAGTGTAAAACAGTCTGGGAGCATGGGCACTATTTGGGCACTTCTGGCCTGTTCAGGCGCTTTGCCACTATGCAGGCGCATGGCCTGTTTAGGCGCATCAACACTTGTCGTTTCAATCACTGTGGCACATGGCTGACAGGATCAGTGATCACAAGTTTGATGTATCAGAATATAAAGCAGCGGAATACACACACGAATTAGACAAATTGTAGCAAGCAAACAATATATGTAAGCGTTAAGATCGCATACGGTTATAGGGAGAGAATATGAATTCTGATTTCTAGGAATGTTTATAGATGTAGAATATTCTAATCAAATCAATCAATCATTCCATTCAATTGCTCATATCGCTCAATATTACAATGGTTGTCACTCCTTATATAGAGTGCAACAGTCACTGCTGTTATCACGGAAAGTGACAACTGGCAGATCCAATACAGAAATAACTAAATCTTAACAAACTACTGAAATGTTCACAACTACTGAGAACATATCAGCAAGTTAAGTACAAAATATAAAACTACTGAAACTACAACGACTGAAGAACAAGCTCTTCAGTCGTTTTACAAAACTACTGAAACATAAAACATAAAACTACTGATATCACAACTACTGAAGAAGTACTCTTCAGCAGTTGTGACAAACTACTGAGGCTTCAGTACTTGATCTTCAGACTTTGACCTTCAGGCGTTTCATCAGCTGATGACTTCAGTAGATATCATCAGCTGATGTCTTCAGTCTTTGTCTTCAGACTTTGTACATCAGTTGTTGATCTTCAGCACTTGTGAACTCTTCAGCTGTTGTACTTCAGTACTTTGGTCTTTCAGCTTCAGCACTTGTGTTCTTCAGCTGTTGTACTTCAGCACTTTGGTTCTTCAGCGTTAAGGTCTTCAGCACTTGATCTTCAGCTGTTGAAGTCTTCAGCACTTGTCAAACTACTGATGAGGCTTTCAGCAGTTGTTGTGATACCGTGTGGGACTTAGAGGTTTTCTGATCTTGGCTCATTGGTTCTTTTGGTCCAACAAACTCCCCCTGAACCAATGCAGCCAAAACCTCTAACTTATTTATACTCCCACTTATTGATGGCAAAAATGTTGGTCTTTTTCCTTCTTGATCAGTAGAGAAGATGACCCATGTACGCTCCGGCCTGGGAAGAACCTCAAATATTTGTTTGGCAGAGTATGAATGGGAACTCTGTTTTGGGGAACTGGACACAGAGTTGTTATCCCATTCATGAGATTCACTTCCCCATAATGAGTCTGTACGACTCTCTGTGTAGGCCTCAAGGAAGGTGATTTGTTCCTCCATGGTTAGCTCTTCAGCACCTCCTTCAAAGATGATTCGGCCCATATACTCAGACAGGTATTTGGCCTGTTTCCCATTCTTTAGCTCCACAGTTGTTATTATTGTAAGCAAACTCATCGGGGATTACCCTCTAGGAACAACTGGAGCTCATTTTCCTGACTTCCTCAAGCCTCTTGTAAACTAAACCCTTTTTCACTATTTTGTTTTCCAGCATCTTCTGAGGGTTAGATTAGCTTTGTAGCCTTCTTGAAGTCTTCTAGGATTTCCCAGGGTGAAACTACAAAGACCAGAGAGATCACTTATCTACGATCTTTTTCACCTGGCCAATGTATCTCCGAGGTATATTGTTCTTATGAATTCTGTGAGAGACCCTGGGATCAGGCCAAATCCTCACTCTTTCCTTTTGATATTGAAAGGTATGCCTGAGAGTGTAAGTCTGAGGGCTTGCTCTTCATATTGAGATGGAAGATGTGGCTGCATAAGCTTTGTCAACTCTCTTCAGCAATTCCTCATCATGCTGTTTATGAAGCTCTTCTTCTTCTAGCTTCACTTTAACCATTTGTCTCTGGACTTCAGGAGTAATTGCTGAGGAGTGACTGTGGGCCTTAGGCAACTGAATCACAGCTGATAGCGGCAGCCTCTTCATCATCTTCTTCATCTTCTTCTAGCCTCAATATCCTTCTCTTCTTCTTCAAGGGTATATCATCGGCTATGGGTTTGAGGGAAAGGGAGTTGGTTTGGTGGGTTGTGTTTTGGGTGGTTTTGGTTGTGGAATGTTGACAGGCTGTGCTAGCATCCTTGAGGTGAGTGTGGCTTTTGATTGCTTGCTAGCTCAGTCCTGCTCCCAGCACCCACTTCATTCAAAGCTTCAAAACAAGCCCCTTAGTGATGCTTCAGACGACAGATCTTGGTGGTGATGCCAGATACTGTCCCTGGACCAAGCTTTGATCTCAATCATGATCTTCCAAGATATTTTGCAATAAATCTATCATGATTTTAGCCTTTCTCTTTCTAACACTTCATAACTTGCCCATCTATTCTGGATTTCTTCAATCTCTAGTCGTCGAATCTCAGAGTCAAGTTTGTTGGTGTCATGACCTTGCCTGAACAGCTGATCAATGATGTTGTCCATTGATCTACTGTGTCGGCATCAGCCTCTTTTATCAGTAGCTCCAAGGCTTTATCTTCAGCAATGTGATCATCAGCACCTTTCTTTCGCTTGTAGGTGAGCATTGGTTGCTGTTCTTATCCTTTTGGGCTTGCTCTTCCTTCTTTTCCTCGGATCTTTTCCTCTTCTGTTCTTTCACTGCAGTACTCTCCCCCTTTTGGTTGCATTGGAGGAAGGGGTGAGACCGCAGAAAGAGTCTTGTGGACAGCAGCATCAACAAGGGCTGTAATGTTGAGGAAAGCCTCTCATCAAGGGCTTTGATCACTATATCAGTGATTAGGGGGTGATGAGAGGGAGGGAATTTTGAGTGCAGCACCTATTTGCTCAGGAGGGTTCTGTTCCTGAGAAGTAGGGCCTGAAGCAGAGGCGGGTGGTTGATTTTGGGGTGGCTCTGTGTTTGGGAAACCTTCAAGGGAAGGTGCCATCTGTGGGTGTATGAGGGTGGCAGATGGACTTGCATCCTGAGACATCTTGGCCAGCAGCTCTTTGAGTCTGCTAACCTCATCCTCTAGAATGGTGTTTTGAGCAACTACATCGAAGAAGAAGCTCAGGTCATCATCAGTTGATACTGAATCACCTGACCTCCTGCTTAGAGCAGGATGAACATGCACTGGGTGTAGACCAGTTGGTGCATGTGCCCCTTGTGCTTGGTACTGGGGACTTCCAGCCTCAGGACAATGTCCATCATCAGCTGTTGCCTCTAGGGAGGTCTTAGCAATGTTACCAGCCTCACTCTGGTCATGTGCTGAGTCAGAGGAGGTGGCAGCCTCACTAGATATTCTAAGCTCCTTCTCTACACCAGGAGATAGAATTGGGAAACCCTGTGCTGTGGGTTCTCAGATGCACTGTGTTCCTCCCCCTCAATTGTAGAGGTATTCCCAGTGGAAGTGGTTTCTGGGGAGGGGGTGAGGAGTGCAATTGAGTCAGCACTTGAGCAACTATTAAAGTTGGGCTGTGAGGGGCGGTGTTTGGGGTAAGGGGGTAGAAGCAGTGTGCACCTGGGGTGGATGGTGCTCTTCAATGGCAATCTCCTCAAGTGAGGAAGATCCCAGATAAGTAGGTGCCCCTTGGGTTGCTGCAGGCTCCTGTTGAGAGGAAGCCTGAGCGGCTGTGGCTGGAGGAGTCATGGATCCACTAGGGGGTTGGACTAGTGGATATATCCTGCGTTTTGGGTTCTTTTGGTGGGTTTGGTGGGGACATTGGATTTGGAGGTGGTGGCTGTGGGTTCCAGCTGCGTGGGTTTTCGCAGCTTGGCAGCCAGTTTGAGTGTCCGGTCGGAGTTGTGCCGGGAGTATACTTCTGGCAAAACAGCCGTAGCAGGGACTCCCAAGCCAACAAGTCCCTCAGCATTAAGCTGGTCTATTATAATGGCCATTATGAACCGTGGATAGAGTATCCAACGGTTGGCAGTTAGTTTTTGAGCCATATCTTTGAGCTCTGAAAATATTAATTCTGAAAAATTCAGTGGTTGTTGCTCAAGGATAGAATACAATACCTGCTGCCATTTGGTGGACATTTGATCCCAAGACGATGTCTTAGGGGCCAAACATACATTGACCATGTGAAAGATCAGGCGCTCAGCGTCATTAAAGTGTTTCTTCATGATGGTGGTGGCACTGAGATCACCTTGATATCCATGCTGAGCAAATGATAGATCTATGGTGCCCTTCGGATATCCAGCAGGAGAGGTAGCATCACTCAGTTGAAGAATTTTACGGATTGTTGCAGGAGTAATCACTACTTCTTTGTTGTTGACGACTGACCGGAGGGATTGTGTGTTGCTCTCCTCAGTGTAACAGTAACGTTCATCCAAAATTGGTTCAAGGATTCGGCATGTAAACGGGGTTCAGAAGGAATGCCTTGTTGTATGGGGACTGAACCATAAGATCGATAGCAGTATCGAACTTAGTCCAGATCGGCGATTTTGTGAGGTAGGCAACACAGTTGTGTCGCGGTTTAATTTGCATAGACGCCATGGAAGTTTTTGGAGAGGAACGTTAGGTTTGAAGAAGATAAAGCATGGAGAGCTCAGGTTAAGGGTATTTATAGGGTACGGGTGAGGAAACGACTGAAGGATGTGGTGTTAGTCATCAGTAGTTTTAAACGACCGTTGACATGGTATTATCCTTTCAGACGTTGAAACAGCTGAAGTCGCGGTGTTAGGCATCAGTAGTTTAGAAAACTACTGAAGACCGTGGTTTTGACTTCAGGTGATTGAAACAACTGAGGACATGGTGTTTGTCATCAGTAGTTATGAAACTACTGAAGACAGTGGTTTTGTCATCAGCTGTTGTAAACAACTGAAGACTTGGTATTGGTCATCAGTAGTTATAAAACTGCTGAAGACGTGGTTTTGCTTCAGTTGTTTAAAATGAAACAGCAGTGGTACAAACGACTGAAGGGAAAGTTCTCTTCAGCTGTTTTCGTCAATTCTTAGCTTTTCAGCTGTTTCAAACTGTCCTCAACACATTCATCAGTCTTTATGGCTGATTTCAGTTGTTTCATAGGACATCAGTACTTATCTGTTTTTACTGATTTCAGTAGTTATGACTGCATCAGTAGTTGTAACTACTTCAGTAGTTTAGAACAGATGAAGTACTTCAGTACTTGTGAGAACTTTTAGCCTTCAGTAGTTATAAAAACTACTGAGGTTAAAAGAGCTCATCAGTACTTATATGTGACAGGCACTCATGATCATCAATATGAATTACTGAGATCATCAGTAGTTGTCACCTATTCTAGCTGCAGCATACCAAGCCTTAACACCAGGTTTTGGAAAGTTGAACTATCCAAAGGCTTAGTAAAAATGTCTGCAAGCTCATCAGCACTGGGCACAAACTTAGGATCAATCAGACCTTTTTCAAAACAATCCCTTATAAAATGATGTCTGATCTCTATATGTTTGGTCCTAGAGTGCTGGACTGGATTTTTGACAATGCAAAGAGCTGAAGCACTATCCATTAACAATGGAGTCTTAGTCTCTGTAATGCCATAATCCAAAAGTTGGTTTTGAAGCCAGAGTACCTGAGATGTACAGCTTGCAGCAGCAATGTACTCTGCTTCCGCAGTGGATGTAGCAACTGAGGTCTGTTTCTTGCTCTGCCAAGAAATCAAGCAGTTGCCTAGGAATTGACATCCACCAGAAGTTGATTTCCTGGTCAACTTACACCCTGCATAGTCACTGTCAGAAAAAGCAACTAATTTACCAGAATGTCTGGTAGAATACCATAAACCTAGAGATGGAGTGCCTTGCAGATATCTAAAGATCCTCTTGACTGCAATCAGATGAGACTCTTTAGGTGCAGCCTGAAATCTAGCACAACACATGTAGCAAACATAATATCTGGTCTAGAAGCTGTTAAATACATCAAGGACCCAATCATACATCTGTAAAGTGTTTCATCAACCACTTTACCTTTCTGATCTGAGTCCAGTGTGTGGTGCTGCTCATGGGAGTAGAACAGGGCTTACAGTTTTGTAAATCAAACTTTTGCAAAAGATCTTTTGTATATTTGGATTGATGAATAAAAATTCCATCAGCCTTTTGTTTGATTTGCAACCCCAGAAAGAACTGTAATTCTCCCATGGCACTCATTTCAAACTCTGTTGCATCAACTTTGTAAAGGCATCACACAACTTTGGATCAGAGGATGCAAAAATAATATCATCTACATAAATTTGAACAAGTAGATTATGCTGCCCAGCTTTCTTAATAAATAAAGTCTTGTCTATGGAGCCTCTAGTGAAATTGTTTTCCAGAAGAAAGTTTGATAATGTCTCATACCAGGCTCTGGGAGCTTGTTTTAACCCATAAAGAGCTTTATCAAGCTTATACACCCAATTAGGATGTTTGTTGTCCTCAAAGCCTGGAGGTTGACATACATAAACCTCTTCTTTAACTTTTCCATACAAAAATGCACTTTTGACATCCATTTGAAAGACTTTAAGTTTTTGATAAGCAGCATAAGCTAAAAACAATCGAATTGCTTCCAGTCTGGCTACAGGGGCAAAGGTTTCATCATAATCAATACCTTCTTCTTGTGCAAACCCCTGAACAACCAGTCTGGCCTTGTTCTTAACAATAAGCCCATTTTCATCAGTTTTGTTCCTAAACACCCATTTAGTGCCTATTGCACACTTACCTGGAGGTAGAGGAACCAGTTCCCACACTTGCTGTTTCTTGAACTGAAGAAGCTCAAGCTGCATGGCATCAACCCATCCATTGTCCTTTAAAGCAATGTGATAATTCTTTGGCTCTTGCTGACTGATGAAGAGAGCATAGAAGCAGAAATTTGACAATTGACTTCTTGTTGATACTCCAGCAGTGATATCACCAATGATTTGAGACATGGGGTGATTCTTCAGATCTTGATACACAATGAGATCTGTGCAAGTGTTTGTAGCCGGTTCAGCAGCAACAGATGGTGATGGTGAATCATTTCTTGAAACCAATCAGTGGATGGTAATTCAAAGGAAGTTGAATTCGAAGAAATCTCATCAGCATTTGTTGTGGATGGTGCTACTGGCGCTACAGGAACATCAGGTCTAGTTGAATCAGGCAGCTGATCACTAAACCTGAAGAGGTGAGTACTGCAATCATCATCATCATCAGCAGTACCACCAGGTGGTGAACTGTTGACAGGAGCAACAGCAGGAGTTTGATAAGGAACATATTGCAGTATGTCCAATCAAATAACTCCACAGGACTTTGTGGAATCTTGTCCTTTGGAGATTCATTAAACTTAACATGTAGAGTTTCTTCAACCATCTTTGTTCTGCAGTTGAAGACTCTGTATGCTTTGCAAGTAGATGAATAACCAACAAAGTATCCTGCATCCACCTTAGGATCAAATTTGTGGAGTTGATCCTTTGTGTTGAGAATAAAACAGGGACACCCAAATGCTTTGAAAAATGAAATCAGTGGAGCCAAATGATGGAGAACTTCATATGGAGTCTTCATCAACCTCTGATTTACTAAAACTCTATTTTGCACATAACAAGCTGTGTTGACAGCTTCGGCCCAAAAGGTCAATGGCAAACCTGAGTCAGCCAGCATGGACCTTGCAGCTTCAATGAGGGTCCTGTTCTTTCTCTCCACTACTCCATTTTGTTCGGAGTCCTTGGAATGCTGAACTGCCTTTTGATTCCCTTTGAGAGATAGAAGTCATCAAGTGTATGATTTCTGAACTCAGTTCCATTATCACTCCTAATACACTTGACTGGAAGGGAATACTGCTTCTCAATGTACAGCACAAAGTGGATAATCTTCTGAGCAGCCTCATCCTTTGAATGTAGAAAGAAAGTCCATACAAATCTGGAGTAATCATCCACAATTACCAGACAGTATTTCTTCTTTGCCATGCTCATTACTCTCACAGGACCAAATAGATCCATATGCAGTAATTGCAAGCAGGCAGTGGACTTGGACACTTCAATAGGAGGAAATGAGACCTTGTGCTGTTTTCCTTTTAAACAAGCAGTGCAAGTTTCATCACAGTGGAACTCCTTTATTGGTAAGCCTCTGACTAAACTATTGTGGCTAAGCTGATTCATGTTTTTGAGATTAACATGACCAAGCCTCCTGTGCCATAGTTTAGATTCTTGAGAAGAGGCTTTGGAAAATAGGCAAGGATTGCCTTTGAGATCTATCTTCTTAGAGAGATCTAAGGCATACACTCTTCCTGTCCTGTTGGCTTTCAGGAGAGTGTGATCATCCAACACCTTGTCAATCAAGGCAAAACTTTGGATGACAGAATCCTACAGTTTTGACTTGTGAAAAGGGCAACATGGCCTTTATCACACATTTGACTGACACTCAAGAGGTTGTACTTGAGATTTTCCACATGATTAACATCATCAAATTTGATTTCTCCATTGGAGACAAAGCCCTTACCGATGATGTAACCCCTAGCATCATTGCCAAAAGAGACAAATCCCTTCTTTCCTTGAGAGTAGTCATGAAGAAGAGAGATGTTCCCAGTCATGTGCATAGATCCCCCACTGTCTACATACCAGATGCTATTTTGGCATGTTGAAGAACCCTGCAATAATAAACAATCAGTTAGTTTTAGAGACCCAAACCTTTTTGGTTTTGGGCCTGGTCTCATCAATAGATGGTAAACTAGCATGTTTATTTGTAACAACAGCCTGAGAGGAAGAAGATGGTGCAGAAGAGGAGTCCTTTGGCTTAGACCTCCTTTTCTGTGGTTTCAACATAGGAGAATCTAGTTGGTTAACTCTACCCAACAGATGTTGTACCATCATCACCAGCTGTGTCTGATTTTGTGATAAAGCTTTCAGCTCATCAGACACATTGCTAGTGGAGTTAGATAAGGTCCTATGTTGCACCTTCTTCTTTTGAGCACCCTCAGCTGTCACCTGTTTAACTCCTTCCTTTTTGGATTGCTTTAAGGACTTAAGGGTTACAGGATTTGATGTTGCTGATACAAATGTGGTCTCAAACTCAGTTTTCATTTTTACCATTTTCTCATTAATTTCTTCCTTTTGTTTGAGTTTGGAACCTCTTTTGTACCAACAATCATCTGTAAGATGATTGAACAAACCACATACTTCACATGGTTTCTTCTTCATCTTAGGTTGATCATCAACTAAAGATGGTGAAGCAACAGAAGACTTGTTCTTCAATGCTTTGGAAGCATTGGTTGCTTTCTTGACAGCATCTTTAGTAGTCTTCAAACTCTTTCTACTGCCAGTTTTCTTCTCTTCAGTACTGACAGCAGTTGAAGTTTGAACTTCAGGAGTTGAATCCTGCTCTCCAGTCCTTTCAGGACCTTCAGGATTGACTCCTGAGTTGATCAACTTATTGATCATGTGAATGTCAGCATTTGGACCATCAACATCAGCTGATAGGTTCAAAGAGGACTTGATACTGACTGCTACTTCTGATTGTGCTGTATCAGAAGGTAGATCACATGACTTGATGGATTGGTTATCACTCTCACCATCAGATTCTACCTCTGCTCTTGGGGTAAAATCTGTAGGTGGAGCAGTGTGATTGTAACCAATTCCAAACTTCACATTTGAAGCAGATTGCTTACTAAGAAGCATTTCAAAACCTTTGCATGATTGTACCCATCTATCACACTCGACCTGGGTAACTGCAAGGGTTTCTTTGAGATCTTTGTACTTCTCTAGAAGTACATCTTCTCTAGCCTTATCATCAATTATTTTGCAATTCAGTTTATAAACCTCATCATTTTTATCTTTGAGCACAAACTCAAACTCAGCTTTGTTTTTGGAAATTACTTGTTCTAGCTCAATGTTCTTATTAATTAAAGCTACATTTGCTTCTCTAATGGAAGCAAATGCTGCTATGCATTGTTCAGAACATAATTTGGCTTTTGCCTCAGAGGATACCTGTGATACCTGAGGTGTAGAGGCATTGGAAGATGAAGTATCAGCAGACTCCAAAGCCATAAGAGCTAGATTCCCAAAGGGACTGTCACCACCATGTTGACCAGCACCTGAGAACAGTTGATCATGACCAGACAAGTCATCTGGTAAACTGCTCCAGTCAACAACTCCTGGGGTGAAGAAGCTGTGTTGTTGAGATGAAGGTTGTTGATGAGATAGGGAAGGCTGAGGTTCTGGTAATGCATGAGGTTGTGGTGTCATAGGAACTTGAACTTGACTTGACTGTGGCATGTAATAACAAGGGTACTGATAAGGCATTTGACCCTGAGGAACAAAATATGCCGGAGATTGTTGTTGAGGATGATGACTAGATGTGACAGGATGTTGCCCTCTGTTTTGTTGACTGTTGCCAGGAAAAGTCACAAAGGGTGCAGTAGAGTTTGATCCAGTTGATCTACACTCTCTTGCAAAGTGTCCAAGCCGTTGGCATTTGTGACACCTCAACTTGCTCTTGTCAAAACCAACTTTGGTTTTGCCAGAGAGTCCTGGGAATTTTCTTCCAGTTCTTTTGTAGAACTTCTGAGATCTGATATTTATCAAGGCCATTTGGCTCAAAATATCCATCTCTTCTAAGTCATCATCAGCAATCCCCTTGAGATCAT
Organism: Flaveria trinervia; assembly: GCA_025506515.1. NCBI lineage: Eukaryota > Viridiplantae > Streptophyta > Magnoliopsida > Asterales > Asteraceae > Flaveria > Flaveria trinervia. Next base: position 17,802,210 of record CM046453.1, read on the forward strand.
CCATAATGAAACATAAATTGTCATTATTACCTCCAGTAAACTGACCATCAACACTTACAAATGCAGAATTAGAAGTGCTCGAAGAGAAATTAATATGCTCATCATACTGGCATTCAGATGCAGCATATTCTGACTCATGACCACCAAGGCAGTGTTGCCTTGTATAAAGTCTTCAGTGAGCTTTCCAGATGAAGACAGCTTTCTTCTGTTCTATCTCTCTCTCAAAAGTGAGCAATTTCCCATGGAGTTGGGTGAGAGATAGTTTGTCCAAACTTGCACTGGAGCGTAGGACAATAGTATATGTGTCCCATCTCTCAGGCAGTGATCTGAGAAATCTGTTATTCATCTGAATATTGGTGTATTCAAGTTTGACCATTTTTAGTTCAGAGATCAAACAAGAAAACCGCTCATATTGTTGAGTCAGTGTCTCACCCTTTCTATGAGAGAATGTCTCATATTGTTGGGCAAGAATTTCTCTATTATTTGCCAAGACCTCATCTGTTCCTCCAAATTGTTCTTTCAAAGCAATCCAGAGGTCATGGGCAGTTTCATGATGCATTAGCCCAGAATAGATTTCATTGGGCAAAGCCATGGCCAGAATTCCATGGGCTTTTGCATCAATCTCAAGCAACTTTTATCCTCATCTGAGTATTGCTCCTCCTCTTCGGAACCATTTGATTGGTTTCCGGGTTATTCACCATAGGCTTGTGTGGACCATGTACCACAGATGTCCAACACCCTGCGCTTAACAGACAGGTGATGGAGCATACGTCTTTGCCATATGTTATACTCATTCCTAACCAGCATAGGAGGCTTGGTTGAGGAACCAGTATTGTGAGGATCATTGGAGGGAGTGGTCATTTTCAGTTCAAAAACAGTTTAGTTCAAGTTTAAAAAAAGTTTTAGACAAACCACAACAAACTCAATGAGAACCAAGAATAAGATCTCAGGATGAATGAGCAGAGAAATACAGAAAATTCAATCTCTATAACCGTTTCTTGCAAAAACAAAAGCTAATTCAATCAAACTTGGATCTTGAATAGCAGTTTCAATGATCAATTATTAGATCGATCAATGATTAACCTGCTCTGATACCATTTGACAGGATCAGTGATCACAAGTTTGATGTATCAGAATATAAAGCAGCGGAATACACACACGAATTAGACAAATTGTAGCAAGCAAACAATATATGTAAGCGTTAAGATCGCATACGGTTATAGGGAGAGAATATGAATTTCTGATTTCTAGGAATGTTTATAGATGTAGAATATTTCTAATCAAATCAATCAATCATTCCATTCAATTGCTCATATCGCTCAATGATTACAATAGGTTGTCACTCCTTATATAGAGTGCAACAGTCACTGCTGTTATCACGGAAAGTGACAACTGGCAGATCCAATACAGAAATAACTAAATCTTAACAAACTACTGAAATGTTCACAACTACTGAGAACATATCAGCAAGTTAAGTACAAAATATAAAACTACTGAAACTACAACGACTGAAGAACAAGCTCTTCAGTCGTTTTACAAAACTACTGAAACATAAAAATAAAACTACTGATATCACAACTACTGAAGAAGTACTCTTCAGCAGTTGTGACAAACTACTGAGGCTTCAGTACTTGATCTTCAGACTTTGACCTTCAGGCGTTTCATCAGCTGATGACTTCAGTAGATATCATCAGCTGATGTCTTCAGTCTTTGTCTTCAGACTTTGTACATCAGTTGTTGATCTTCAGCACTTGTGAACTCTTCAGCTGTTGTACTTCAGTACTTTGGTCTTTCAGCTTCAGCACTTGTGTTCTTCAGCTGTTGTACTTCAGCACTTTGGTTCTTCAGCAGTTAAGGTCTTCAGCACTTGATCTTCAGCTGTTGAAGTCTTCAGCACTTGTCAAACTACTGATGAGGCTTTCAGCAGTTGTTGTGATACCGTGTGGACTTAGAGGTTTTCTGATCTTGGCTCATTGGTTCTTTTGGTCCAACATGGCACTATTTAGGCGCATGCACTATTTAAGCGCATGGCCAACACGGCGCACGGCCAACACTTGGGCACATGGGCCAATATTTGGCGGATGGCCAACCCTTGGGCGCATTGGCCACTGTTTAGGCGCATGACAACCCTTGGGTGCATGGCCAACATTAGGTGTCTGGCCACTCATCTGGATGCATGGCCACTGTTCATGTTCATCAGAACATTCTGTAATATTTTCTGTGTTATCACATCACCCGATTATCATTCTAATCATACAAGCACAGATCTAACATACTAAGGCATCTAAGCATGCTATACATCATCACTAACCCATAATCATCATTAAACATACATACATACTACATCATTTCGAACATAAGGCTGTAAACCCACGGTTTCTTTCAAAATGTTTACTTAGTATGCATAATAGCCCAACCATTGAAATAGTAAAAGAGGGGTTCTAGAAACTCACCTTGAGCAGCCTTTGAGCAACACTTCTTCCAGTTCGAGACCCACCTTCGATTCAGCTCTTGAATCCTAAAAACAACCTAAACAACCAGAACTTCGGTCAAGAACTCGAACCCAGCTCGCTCATATAAGAAAGACTTGCCTTTGAAGCTGCTTCTTCCACTTTCTCTCTCTAGAACTAGGGCTTCTCTCTCTTCTTTCTTCTTTTTAGCCGATTGAAGAAGATGAAGAAGAAATGGAAACCATGCCCCCTTTAAACCTTAAAGTAATAAGGTTTTGTACTTGACCTTTTTCCCCTTCCACTTGTGCTCATTATCGATTCTTTCTATTTACTTTTCTTTTCTTTCGTTTAAATAGAAATTCGGGGTGTTACAAGTCTATCCCCCTTAAAGAGGTTTCGTCCCTGAAACCTGTCGCTTCTCGAACAGTTACGGGTAACACTGTCTCACTTCTTCTTTGATCTTGCTTTAACTTAGATCCTTTTAGGCTTCACTACCCCGACAAGTGAAACCATCATCCTCCTTAGCCTATTCTCTCCTTCTTATTAATAATGGCCACCAGTTGCTTCTCGTGGTTGGATACTTGTCCTCTCTGTGTTCTCTGGTAGCATGATCATATCCTTATCGGTTGAGCTCTTACTTAGACGAGATGCATGGAACATCAGATGAATTCCACTTACTCATCGAGTAACTCCAGTCGATGGGCCACTTCTCCTACCTGAGCAACAACTTGAAATGACCCTCTACACTTTAATATTAGCTTTTATCCGATTCCAAACCAAACAATCCGCTTCCTAGTCGAAGCCTTCCTCATACTTCATTGTCGTAGTTCCACCGAACTCTTGGTTGTGCACAGTTGAGCAATCCATCTTCTTGCAACACTCTTGGGTTTGAGTCATAGACTACTGATCAACTCACCCGAGATGCATGTCGACCTACCTATGCCTGTCTTGAACCGCCTAGCAGGAACAAGCGCCTCTCTCATTCTATCGCACAATCCTCTAGCATTAGTACCTGTAGACTTACCATACATTCTTACATTGAAGGGCTCATCGATCTTCCTACCCTAACGTGCAACTCATAGAAAATAGCGACAAAAAAACTAGTATAGCATAAATTAAAGCATAGATGCATAACTCTAAACTTGCAAGAACATACCTGAGTTACCTCGGAGTCCGACCTAGCCTCCTCCCGGTCATAGCGAAGGCTCTAGCCTGCACCCTCTGTCTCCTTCCTCTCGTACCACTCCCTACCCTCGACTTCTTGCATCTCACTGCTCATGTTTCTTGACAGGATCAGTGATCTCAAGTTTGATGGATTAGAGTGTAAAGCAGCAGATAAGAACAAGAAATAGACAAATATAGCAAGAATTTGATATTCGTATGCTTAAGAACAAATACGGTTGTAAAGAGAGAATAGATTTCTGTGAAAATGAATGTTTCAATAATATCAAATGTTTCTGCTCAATCATTCACTGATTAAATAGGTTGACACTCCTTATATAGAGTGCAATCACTATTGATATCACGAATAGTGACATCTGGCAGATTTATTACAAATAACTAAAACTTAACAAACTACTGAAATGTTCACAACTACTGAGAACATATCAGAGTGCTAAGTTACACATAAAAACTACTGCTACAAACTACTGAAACTACAACGACTGAAGAACAAGCTCTTCAGTCGTTTTACAAACTACTGAAAAGAAAAACATAAACTACTGAAAGAAAACCGTCACAAATACTGAAGAAGACCTCTTCAGCTATTGTGACAACGTCTGATACTTTGTCTTCAGCACTTGTCTTCAGACTTTGTCTTCAGCACTTGTCTTCAGACTTTGTCTTCAGCACTTGTCTTCAGACTTTGTCTTCAGCACTTGTGTTCAGACTTTGTCTTCAGCACTTGTCTTCAGACTTTGTCTTCAGCACTTGTCTTCAGACTTTGTCTTCAGCACTTGTCTTCAGACTTTGTCTTCAGCACTTGTCTTCAACTTTGTCTTCAGCACTTGTGTCAGACTTTGTCTTCAGCACTGTCTTTAGCTGTGTGGACTTCAGTTGTTGTGACGTCTGTGGGACTTAAGGTTTTTCTGATCCGGCTCATTGGTTCTTTTGGTCCAACAAACCCCCCTGAACCAATGTAGCCAAAACCTTAACTTTATTGAGGTCCCACTTATTGTTGGCAATAACGATTGGTCTTTTTCCTTCTTGATCAGCTGAGAAGGACCCAATTAAGCACTGGCCTGGGAATAGATTTTTGAAATTTGGTTGGCATAGTATGGATAAGAGCCCTGACTTTGGGGAACTGGACACAGGGCTGGGGTCCTATCCATGAAATCTACTTCCCATGTATAAGCCTGTAGGATTCTCTGGTGTATGCTCTGAGAAACATAATTTGTTCTTCCATGGTAAGATTTTCAGCTCCACCATCAAACATCCTTCACGCCCATACAGCTCTGAAATATACTTAGCCTGTTTGCCATTTTTGAGCTCAACAGTTGTGATCTGTCTGTATGCAAACTCATCTGGGTGAGTCCCTTCAAGTAACAGACTGAGCTCATTTTGTTTGAAGTTCTCAAGCCTCTTGTAACTAACCCCCTTTTAATTACTCTGTTCTCTAACATCTTTTGGGGTGGCTGTTTAGTTTCATAGGCCTTCTTGAAATCTTCTACAATTTCCCAGGGTGATACTACAAGGACCACTGTGATCTCTTCATCTACGATCCTTTTTACTTGGCCCTTGTATCTCGAAGGAATGTCTTTCTTCACAATTCTGTGAGCCACCCTAGGATCAGGCCATATTCTCACCTTTTCCTTTTGATATTGAAATGTGTTAGCAAGGGTGTACAATCTCAGAGCTTCCTTCTTCATACTGATTATTGATGAAGAAGCAGCATAAGTTTTGTCCATGCTTTTCAGCATCTCATCATCATGAAGCTTTTGCTGCTGTTCTTCTTTTATCTTTACTCTCACAGCTTCCATCTGTGAGGTGGGAGTGATGGGCATAGGTTTGGCTTTAGGCAAAGTTAGGACTGCAGAAAGAGGCAGCCTATCTTCTTCCTCATCATCCTCTTCTTCTTCTTCTTCTTCTAGCCTCACACCCTTCTCTTCTTCTTCTTGGGTGCATCATCGGCTATTGGTTTTGAGGGTAAAGGAGTTGGTTTAGTGGGTTGTGGTAGTGGTGATTTTGAAGTGGGGTTTTGCAGGTTGTTCTAGCATTCTTGTAGTGAGTGAGGCTTTTGAGTGTTTTGCTAGTTCCTTTCTGTTCCCAGCACCTGCCTATTTAGTGCTTCAATCACCAATCCCTTAGTGTATGCTTCAGACGAACAGATCTTGGTGGTTATTGCCAAGATACTATCCCTGGTCCATGACTTAATCTCGATCAATGATCTCCCAAGGTACTTTGCAATGAATCTGATCATGATCTCTAGTCTTTCTCTTTCTAATGCATCATAACTTGCCCATCTTGAGTTAATTCTTCAACTTCAAGTCTCCTAATCTCTGAGTCAAGCTGTGCAGTATCGAACCCCTGTCTATACAGTTGATCAATAATGGAGTCCATTGATTTACTGTGTGTAGCAATCACCATTTTGATCATCTCATCAAGTTTGAGTTCTTTTTCTTTTCCTTCAACCTTCCTCTTCTTATAGTGACATGAAAGTCTTTGTGACTTTCACCCACTTGATCAATGTCAGCTCCCTTCACAAACTCCCCTTCCTTCTCAGTCTCCTTTTTTTTCTTCCCTCTATGCTCTTCCTCTTTGCTTTCACTGACTGACTCTCCCCTTTTTGGTTGAATTGGTTGCAAGGGTATGAGTAGCAGAAAGCCTTGTGCTCACAATCTCCTCCACCAGGGGTTGTTATTGAGGGAAGCCTCTCATCCATGGTTTTGATCACAATGTCTGTGATCATTGGGGTGATGAGAGGTAGGATTGCTGAAAGATAGCAGCTGTTTGCTCAGGGGGTTATGTCCCTGAGAAGCAGTGCCAGAAATAGAAGCTGGTGGCTCGGAAGTTTTGAGTGGCTGAGTGTGTGGGAGACCTTCAGGTGAAGGTGCCTATCTGTGGGTTTATGTTGGTGGCAGATGGACTTGTTGTTTGAGAGAATTGGTCAAGTAGTCTTTGTAGTCTACTGACTTCTTCCTCAAGAATTGTGTTTTGGGCCAGAACATCATAAAGAAGCCCGGGTCATCATCAGCAAATGCTGAATCACCTGACCTCCTGCTTGGAGCAGGATGTACATGCACTGGGTGTAGACCAGTTTTAGCATGTGCCCATTTTTCTTGGAACTGGGGATTCCAGCCTCAGGATGTCCTTCATCAGCTGTTGCTCTGGTGAGGTCTTAGCAATGTTACCAGCCTTAGTCTAATCATGTGCTGATTCAGAAGAGGTGGCAGCCTCACCAGATGTTCTGGTCTCCATATCCACACCAGCAGATAGAACAGTTAAACCCTCGTGCTATGGGCTGTCAGAAGCATGTTGATCCTCTTCCTCAATTGCTGTGGTTTTCCCCATGTTGGTGTTTGTTGGGGAGGAGGAGAGGCATGCAGCTGAGTCAGCACGTTGCAATAATGAGAGTAGGACTTTGTGGGGCGGTTGCAGTGGGAGATGGGATAAAAGCAGTATGCACCTGGGGAGAATGGTGCTCTTCAATGGCAATCTCCTCAAATGAGGAAGATCCTAGATTAGTGGGTACCCCTTCTTTGGTTGCTGCAGGCTCCTTTTGAGAGGAACCTGAGCGGCTGTGGCTGGTGAAGTCCTTGTATCCACTAGGGGGTTATAACCAGTGGATATATCCTACGTTTGTGTTGCAGGGGCATCCTCAGGGGACTCATTTCCCTGAGTAGCCCTTTTTGTCTTCTTTTTAGTGGGTTTGGTGGGACTTTGGATTTGGAGGTGGTGGCTGTGGGTTCCAGCTGCGTGGGTTTGCGCAGCTTGGCAGCCATTTTTAGTGATTGGTCAGAGTTGTGCCGGGAGTATACTTCAGGCAATACAGCCGTAGCAGGGACTCCCAGGCCAACAAGTCCCTCAGCTTGAAGCTGGTTTTCAATTATGGCCCATGAACCGAGGATATAATATCCAACGGTTAGCAAGTTGTTTTTGGGCCATATCCTTGAGCTCTAAAAATAGTATTTCAGAAAATTTAAAGGTTGTTGCTCAAGGATGGAGTACATTACATGTTGCCACCTTGTGGACATTTGATCCCATGATGAAGTCTTGGGGCAAGGCAGACATTTACCAGGTGAAGATGAGACGTTCGCATCCTGGAAATGTTTCTTCTTCATATGGTAGATGCACTCAGGTTACCCTGGTATCCATGCTGGCAAATGATTGATCGATTGTGCCCTTTGGATAACCAGCTAGGAAAGTGGCATCATCCAGATTGAGGGTTTGGCGAAGAATGTCTGGAGTAATGACCACTTTTTGACGATGGACAAACGATGAAGAGACTCTGTGTCATTCTCCTCAGAGACAAGAGTGATGTTTGTCCAGAATTGGTTAAGAGATTCGGCATATATGGTGTATTTAACAGAAAAGCCGTTTTGTAAGGTGACTGAACCATTAATCAATGGCGTTGTGAAACTTGGTCCAGTATGGCGATTTTGTGAGATGTGCGACACAGTTGTGTTGGGGTTTTAGTTGCATGGTCACCATGGATGAAGAGAGGTTACAGAGTTTTTGAACGTTAGGTTTGAGAAGAGAAGAAAGTAAAACTCTGAAGGTGGGATAAGGTATTTAAAGGGTAGGGTTAAAACGACTGAAGGTTTTGGTGTTAGTCATCAGTTGTTGAAACTACTGATGACGTGGTATTAGCTTTCAGAGGTTTGAATGATTGACCGTATTGGTGTGATCAGCAGTTGTTATAAAACAACTGAAGACTTGGTTTTAACCGTCAGACGTTGAAACAGCTGAAGTCTCTGATTCAGTCATCAGTAGTTATAAACTACTAAGATTTAGTCATCAGTAGTTATAAAACTACTGAAGATTTAGTCTAGTAGTTATAAAACTACTGAAGACAGTTTTGACTTCAGATAAACAACTGAGGACTTGGTATTAGTCATCAGTAGTTGGGAAACTACTGAAGACTTTGGTTTTACCATCAGTTGTTGTAAACAACTGAAGACTTGGTGTTAGTCATCAGTAGTTGAGAAACTACTGAAGACATGGTTTTGCTTCAGTTGTTTAGAAAGAAACAGCAGTTGGGAAACTACTGAAGACAAAAGGCTCATCAGTAGTTGTCGTCAATTCATTCTTTTCAGCTGTTTCATACTGTCCTCACACGTACCTATCAGACGTTTTCATCTGTTTGCAGATGTTTCATAGGACATCAGTACGTATTTGTATTTCTGACAACAGTAGTTGTAGCTACATCAGCTGTTGTAACTACATCAATTGTTTTAACAAATAAAGTACCTGAGTACTGAGAAGTTAGCACTAGTAGTTTAAAGAAAACTTCCGGAGAAAATAACTTCAGTACTTATATATATGACAATAATAACTAATGATCATCAGTACTTGTGAGCTGAGATCACCAGTAGTTGTCACTTATTCTAGCTGCAGCATACCAACCTTACACTAGGTTTTGGAAAGTTGTGCTATCCAAGGGCTTAGTGAAAATGTCTGCAAGCTCATCAGCACTAGGAACAAAATTTTGGATCATCAGACCTTTTTAAACAATCTCTAATAAAATGGTGTCTGATTTCATATGTTTAGTCCTAGAGTGCTGGACAGGATTCTTGACAATACAAAGAGATGAAGAGCTGTCCATTAACAATGGGGTCTTAGTCTCTGTTATGCCATAATCCAATAATTAGTTTTGAAGCAGAGTACCTGAGATGTACAGCTTGCAGCAGCAATGTACTCTGCCTCAGCAGTTGATGTAGCAACTGAGGTCTGCTTCTTACTCTGCCAAGAAATCAAGTAGTTGCCTAAGAATTGGCATCCTCCAGAAGTGGACTTTCTTGTCAACTTACACCCTGCATAGTCACTGTCAGAAAAAGCAACTAATTTACCAGAATGTCTAGTAGAATACCATAAACCTAGAGATGGAGTGCCTTGCAAATACTCATGTAGCAAACATAATATCTGGTCTAGAAGCTGTTAAGTACATCAAGGACCCAATCATACATTTGTAAAGTGTTTCATCAACCACTTTACCTTTCTGATTTGTATCCAGTTGTGTGGTGTTGCACATGGGAGTAGAACAGGGCTTACACTTTTGTAAATCAAACTTTTCCAAAAGATCTTTTGTGTATTTGGACTGATGAATGAAAATTCCATCAGCCTTTTGTTTGATTTGCAAACCCAGAAAGAACTGTAATTCTCCCATGGCACTCATTTCAAACTTCTGTTGCATCAACTTTGTAAAGGCATCACACAACTGTGGATCAGAGGATGCAAAATAATATCATCTACATAAATTTGAACAAGTAGATTATGCTGCCCAGCTTTCTTAATGAATAAAGTCTTATCTATGGAGCCTCTAGTGAAATTATTTTCCAGAAGAAAGTTTGATAAGTCTCATACCAGGCTCTAGGAGCTTGTTTTAACCCATAAGAGCCTTATCAGCTTATACACCCAATTAGGATGTTTATTGTCCTCAAAGCCTGGAGGTTGACATACATAACCTCTTCTTTAATTTTCCATACAAAAATGCACTTTTGACATCCATTTGAAAAACTTTAAGGTTTTGATAAGCAGCATAAGCTAAAACAATCGAATTGCTTCCAGTCTGGCTACAGGGGCAAAGGTTTCATCATAATCGATACCTTCTCTTGTGCAAACCCCTGAACACCAGTCTGGCCTTGTTCTTAACAATAAGCCCATTTTCATCAGTTTTTTTTTCTAAACACCCATTTAGTGCCTATTGCACACTTACCTGGAGGTAGAGGACCAGTTCCCACACTTGCTATTTCTTGAACTGAAGAAGCTCAGCTGCATGGCTTCAACCCATCCATTGTCCCTTAAAGCAATGTGATAGTTCTTTGGCTCTTGCTGACTAATGAAGAGAGCATAGAAGCAGAAATTAGACATTGACTTCTTGTTGAAACGCCAGCATTGATATCACCAATGATTTGAGACATAGGGTGATTCTTCAGATCTTGGTACACAATAAGATCTGTGCAAGTGTTTGTAGCAGGCTCAGCAGCACAGATGGTGATGGTGAAGCATTTCCTTGAAACCAATCAGTAGATGGTAATTCAAAGGAAGTTGAAGTTGCAGAAATCTCATCAGCATTTGTTGTGGATTGTGCTACTGAGCTATAGGAACATCAGGTCTAGCTGAATCAGGCAGTTGATCACTAAACTTGAAAAGGTGAGCACTGCTATCATCATCATCATCAGCACCAGCAGTACCACCAGGTGGTGAACTGTTGTCATGAGCAATCAGGAGTTTGATAAGGAACATATTGCAGTATGTCCAAATCAAATAGCTCCACAGGGCTTTGGGGAATCTTGTCCTTTGGAGATTCATTAAACTTAACATGTAGAGTCTCTTCAACCATCTTTGTTCTACAGTTGAAGACTCTGTATGCTTTGCAAGTTGATGATAACCAACAAAGTACCCTGCATCCACCTTAGGATCAAATTTTTGGAGTTGATCCGTGTGTTGAGAATGAAACAAGGACACCCAAAAGCTCTTAAGAATGAAATTAGAGGGGCAAACGATGAAGAACTTCATAGGAGTCTTCATTAACCTCTGATTTACTAGAACTCTATTTTCTTTGACAGATCCAAGGCATATACTCTTCCTATCCTGTTAGCCTTCAGGAGAGTATTATCATCCAGTACTTTGTCAATCAGGCTCAGAACATTGGAAGACAGAATCCTACAGTTCTGGCTTGTGAAAAGAGCAACATGTCCTTTGTCACACATCTGACTGACACTCAACAGATTGTATTTGAGATTCTCCACATGGTTGACATCATCAAATCTTGTATCTCCATTAGACACACATCCCTTTCCAATGATGTAACCTTTAGCATCATTTCAAATGAGACATTTTTATCCCTTCTTTCCCTGAGAGTAATCATGAAGAAGAGAGCTGCTCCCAGTCATGTGCCTGGATCCTCCACTGTCCACATACCAGATGCTTCTTTGGCATGCTGAAGAACCTGCACAATCATCAGAAAACTAGTTAGCTTTGGAGACCCAAACCTTTTTGGTTTTAGGACTGACTTTATCAACAGATTTAACCATAGCTGGTTTCTCATGATTAACAGCTGATGAAGATGGAGATGGTGCTGAAATAGATTTGGACCTGGAATTCCTCTCTAGTGGTTTGATCACATGGCTTCAAGTTGGTTAATTCTCCCCAACAGATGTTGAACCATCATAACAAGCTGTGTCTGATTTGAAGCTCGAGCTTTCAGTTCATTTGACACTCCAGAGCTTGTTTTTGATGAGTTCCTGTGACCCACCATTTCCTCCTTCTTAGACTTCACAGACTTAGTCTTATGTTTATCATGAGGAACAATATCAGCTGTCTTCTGATAACCGCATCCTTCTTAGTGGATTTGGGTAAGGCCTTGGGTTTATCAGGTTGAGATGATTGTGGTACAAACTTGGTCTCAAACTCAGTTTTCATTTTATTATTTCTAGTTTAATGAGCTCATCCCTTTGGAGCTTTAAACCCTTTTTGTACCAACATTCATCAGATAGATGATTGAATTTACCACAAATTTCACATGGTTTATTCTTCATCTTGGACATCTTTACTGCTGAAGTGGAAACTACTGAAGGTGTGATCTTCAGTACTTTCTTCCTATCAGTACTAGGTACTAAAGGATTTGTAATAGCTGAAGACTGGTAATTCAACTGTTTCCATCCGTCCTAATAGACTGTTTGATGGATTCCTTAGCAGTTGTTAGTCCTTTATTTCAACTGATTTGAAATGCTTTTCAGATGTTGGGTCTCTTTCAGTACTTGGGGTACATTGAGGAACAACATCTGAAGTACTCAGCTTCATATGAGTCTTAGTAGTTAGATCATCAGTCAATTTATTTGTTGAGATCTTAACACTGGTTTCATTCTCTGATCTTAGATTATCATTGGAGAATGACTCACATGATAATGTGGTTTGGAGATTGCTTTCACTTTCAGACTTAACTATGGAGTTAGGAGTAAAGTCTGTTGGTGGAGCAGTATGGTTGTAACCAATGCCAAACTTCACATTTGAAGCAGTTTGCTTGCTAAGAAGCATTTCAAATCCCTTGCATGATGAGACCTAGCGTTCACACTCAACTGGGTCACTGCAAGTTTTTCTTTGAGACTCCTGTGGTCTTCCAGAATAACCTCTAGCTTGGCCTTTTCATCATTTAATTGGCATTTAAGCTTATAAATCTCATCACTTTTACTGTTAAGAGCAGACTCATACTCAGCTTTTCTTTTGAAAATGGTTTTCTCAAGCTCAAGTTTTTGATTTATTAGTGCTACATTTGCCTCTCTAATAGAGACAAAGGCAGCTATGCATGATTCAGAACATAACTTGGCTTTAGCCTCTGAAGATACCTGAGTTACCTGTGAAGATGATGCATTTGAACAGGAACCCTCAGTAGACTCCAGGCCATGAGAGCAAGATTTCCAAAAGGGTGTTCACCACCATGTTGACAGCACCAGCATAGTATTGCTCAGTGTGATCAGACAAGTTATCAGGTAAGCTACTCCAGTCAACGATTCCAGGTGTGAAGAAGCTATGATGAGGTTGTGATTGAGACGGAGGTGGTTGAGGTTCTGGTAGAGCATGAGATTGTGGTACAATAGGAGCTTGAGCTTGATTTGACTGTGGCATATAATAGCAGGGATAAGGATATGGCATTTGACCCTGAGGAACAAAATATGCAGGAGATTGAGGGTGTGATGAATGACTAGAACCAGCAGAGTGTTGCCCTTTGAATTGTGAATTGTTATTTGGAAAAGTCAAAAAGGGTGAGAAGTGTTAGATCCAGTTGATCTACACTCTCTTGCAAAGTGTCCAAGCCTGTGGCATTTGTGACACTTCAACTTGCTCTTGTCAAAACCGACTTTGTGTTTTGTCAGAGAGTCCAGGAAATTTCCTGCCAGTTCTCTTGTAGAATTTCTGATATCTGATATTGATCAAGGCCATTTGGCTCAAAATATCCATCTCTTCTAAATCATCAGCAATGCCCTTCAAATCATCCAGGATAAAGCATAGATTGTCACTATTATTACCAGAATGACAATCAACACTCACAAAGGCATGATTAGAATTGTTTGAGGTGAAATCAATATGCTCATCATAGTGGCATTCTGATCCTGCATACTCTGACTCATGACTTACCAAGGCAGTGTTTCCTGGTACAAAATCATCAGTGAGCTTTCCAGATGATGACAGTTTTCGTTTCTGTTCTATCTCTCTCTCAAATGTGAGCAATTTCCCATGGAGTTGGGTGAGAGATAGTTTGTCCAAACTTGCACTGGAGCGTAGGACAATAGTATATATGTCCCATCTCTCAGGCAGTGATCTGAGAAATCTGTTATTCATCTGGCTGTTTGTGTACTCATGTTTGACCATTTTAATTCAGAGATCAAACAAGAGAACCGCTCAAACTGTTGAGTCAGTGTCTCACCCTTCCTATGAGAGAATGTCTCATATTGTTGGGCAAGGATTTCTCTATTATTTGCCAAGACCTCATCTGTTCCTCCAAATTGTTCTTTCAAGGCATTCCAGTGGTCATGGGAAGTTTCATAATGCATTAGCCCAGAATAGATTTCATTGGGCAGTGCCATGGCCAGAATTCCATGGGCTTTTGCATCAATCTCAAACAATTTCTTATCCTCATCTGAGTATTGCTCCCTCCTCTTCGGAACCATTTGATTGGTTTCCGGTTATTCACCATAGGCTTGTGTGGACCATGTACCACTGATGTCCAACAACCTGAGCTGTTAACAGACAGGTGATGGAGCATTCGTCGTTGCCATATGTTATACTCATTCCTAACCAGCATCGGGGCTTGGTTGAGGAACCAGTATTGTGAGGATCATTGGAAGGAGTAGTCATTTTAGGTCCAATACAATTTAATTCAAGCTTTTAAAAGATTTTACACACACCACAACAGACTCAATGAAAACCAAGAAAAAATCTCAGGATGAATGACCAAAAACACAGAAAATTCAATCTCTATAACCGTTTCTTGCAAAAATGCTAATTCAATCAAACTTGGATCTTGGATAGCAGTTTCAATGATCAATTATTAGATCGATCAATGATTAATAGGCTCTGATACCATTTGACAGGATCAGTGATCTCAAGTTTGATGGATTAGAGTGTAACGCAGCGGAATAAGAACAAGAATTAGACAAATTATAGCAAGAATTTGATATTCGTATGCTTTAAGAACAAATACAGTTGTAAAGAGAGCATAGATTTCTGTGAAAAGAATGTTTCAATAATATCAAATGTTTCTGCTCAATCATTCATTGATTACAAATAGGTTGACACTCCTTATATAGAGTGCAATCACTGCTGATATCACGGGATAGTGACATCTGGCAGATTTATTACAAAAATAACTAAAACTTAACAAACTACTGAAATGTTCATAACTACTGAGAACATATCAGAGTGCTAAGTACAAAACATAAAACTACTGCTACAAAACTACTGAAACTACAACGACTGAAGAACAAGCTCTTCAGTCATTTTACAAAACTACTGAAAAGAAAAACATAAAACTACTGAAAGAAAACCGTCACAACTACTGAAGAAGACCTCTTCAGCTGTTGTGACAATGTCTGATACTTTGTCTTCAGCACTTGTCTTCAGACTTTGTCTTCAGCACTTGTCTTCAGACTTTGTCTTCAGCACTTGTCTTCAGACTTTGTCTTCAGCACTTGTGTTCAGACTTTGTCTTCAGCACTTGTCTTTAGACTTTGTCTTCAGCACTTGTCTTCAGACTTTGTCTTCAGCACTTGTCTTCAAACTTTGTCTTCAGCACTTGTCTTCAGACTTTGTCTTCAGCACTTGTGTTCAGACTTTGTCTTCAGCACTTGTCTTCAGCTGTTGTGAACTTCAGCAGTTGTTGTGACGTCTGTGGGACTTAAGGTTTTTCTGATCCGCTCATTGGTCTTTTTGGTCCAATAGTTCTGTCTTGCCACAGTCATAGCTTTAGCCATTTGATAGTCCCTCGCTCTGTGGCCCTCCTTTCCACACTGAAAACATACATTCAGTCCCCACTTGCAGTCCCCCTCATGGCCTCTGCCACACTTGTTAGAAGTTTCTCCTTTTCTTTCTATTCTCTTCCAATTGTCGTCCCTCGGCATTGTACCTCCATACACAAATCCACCATCATTGTCTTGCCTTCCTTTCCCCTTCTTAACATAGGCTCGCTCCTCCCCTTCGTCTGTCATCGCCATCGCCCCTCGCTCATCGTACAATCTTCCCGCCAGGTCAACTACTGACCTAAACGTGCTCGGTCGGGCAGCGATCATGTGCCTACAGATATCTGCCAACAAGCCCTGAATGTACCTCTTGATCTTTTGCGAAAGAGGTGTCACCTGATCCGGCACCAGATGTGCCATCTCGTTGAACTTCGTGGTGTACTGTTGATGTGTCAGGGTTCCCACCTCCAGTTACAGGAACTCCCTCTCAACCTTGTCCATCCCTCGGTGAGGACATAACTCCTTAATCACCAGCCTCTTCAACTCTGGCCATCTCATCCTTCCAATAGCTCTGCTACCCCCGGCTTGGACTATATTGTCCCACCAACACAAGGTTGAGTCCACAAAAGAATGGGCAGCAAACTTTACTTTCTGATCCTCCCGGCACTCGCTGATATTCAATACCGCTTCCATCTCTCTCACCTATTGGTGAGCTGTAGCAGTAGTGTCGTTTCCATCAAAAGTTGGGGGCTTGCATCATTGAACTGCCCCATAGTTATAGCCTTGTGCCACCTCCGGTGTAGGCTCTTCCTCTTCTTCCTCTTCGTCATCGAAGAAAACCGTTTCAGTCTCGGGTCGTCTCCTTTCGCCCGAAGGTCTACTCCTTTCCTGTCCCTCCTCGTCTCTAACAGCCTTTATAACTTCGTTCACCATAGATGGTAGGATCGTTTGCATGACCTGATGCACTTTCTCCATGACTGCCTCTCTCATCGAGGCCCTCAGATTAGAAATTTCATCACCGCCCTCCTAATGAGGGGTCTCGGGTTCCTCGTGGGCTACTCTTTCAGCCCTAGACCTTCCTCTTATGACCCGTGGTTCAGCACCACGTCCACCACCTCCACCACCTCGTGAAGCTTTCGAAAATCTACCACCAGCCATCTTCTATCACATTATAAGATTCAAACACTAACGCGGTTATTCAAGGTAATAACTCAGTTTATGTCAAGTATAGTAAGTCCCTAATTACAGTGGTCAGTTGTGATTAGCCACTTACTTTACTCTTCATACCCCAAGCATTTCCTATCCCGACTACATTAGTATCTAAATCTACACAATAGCACACAAGCCACATAACATGCGCATATAATGCCGGTTAACGTTAATTACTGTAAACGTTTACATAAAACCTTTACCTGCAGGCACGTAGCTACTAGGACTGGCATCCCCTTCCTTTTAGTCGCATTCTCAGTTTAAGATTAGGTTTTTCAAAATATTCACCCAATTCACTTAAACTTTGGCTCTGATACCAACTTGTAAGGCCCCGTACCCGGGCACCTCATAGTTGGTCATTCATTTACGTTCATTCATCTCTTTCTCATTACTCTTTATTACTTGAATCTTGTCTCATGCAATATCCCAGACTCATGCTCGAAAGCTGATGTTGTGTCGGAGCCTGCTCACAAACCCCTGACTCATGTCCGAAGACTGACACAGCATCGGGATACGCGACAAAGATCCCATATGAGTCAATCACAGGGATTGAACTCTTTCCGAGTTTGTTGCAACACAAAGTGGCTCACCTCATTATCTCGTCTCATGTAATACCCCCAACTCATGTCCGAAGACTGATACTGTGCCGGGGCCTGACATACAATCCCACGACTCATGTCCGAAGACTGACACAGTACCGGGATACACGACAGGATCTCATCATCCGTCACTTTCGTCACATGCAATACTCCCGACTCATGTCCGAAGACTGATACTGTGACGGGGCATGCTCACAAACCTCGATTCATGTCTGAAGACTGACACAGGATCGGAGTACGCGACAAGGACCTCTTTCGAGTCTGTTACGACACAGAGTCACTCACCTCATACATGTGCTTGCAAGCCTTTCTATACTTTCATTCATTTATTCATGCATGCATTCTATTATTATGCTCCTCTTTTCATTATCTTCCACTTTACGTTACATAATACTTTCATTACATTCATTAACGTTCAACGCAAAGCCAAGGGAAGACATACATACATAATAAGGAACATACACATTATCATAAACATACACCATCACCATACATGCAACATCATACATGCATAACACACATCAAACATAAGCCATCACATCATAACCAGGCCTATCTCCCCATAATACCCCTTAAGAACCACTTTGAAAACCTCAATTACAAATTGGGCGCATGGGATCTTCCAGGCGCATGAGCATAAAAATTCTAAGTGTAAAACAGTCTGGGCGCATGGGCACTATTTGGGCGCTTCTGCCCTGTTCAGGCGCTTTGCACTATGCAGGTGCATGGCACCTATTTAGGTGCATCAACACTTAGCCATTTCAATCACTTTGGACGCATGGCACTATTTTGGCGTATGGCCAACATGGGCGCATGGCCAACACTTGGGCGCATGGCCAACACTTGGGCGCATGGCCAACACTTGGGCGCATGGGCCACTGTTTAGGTGCATGGCCAACCCTTAGGCGCATGGGCCACTGTTTAGGAGCATGGCCAACCCTTGGGCGCATGGCCAACACTTAGGCGTCTGGCCACTCATGCTGGACGCATGGGCCACTGTTCATGTTCATCAGAACATTCTGGAATATTTTCTGTGTTATCAACATCACCCGATTATCATTCTAATCATACCCAAGCATAGATCTAACATACTAAGGGCATCTAAGCATGCTATACATCATCACTAACCCATAATCATCATTATAACATACATACATACATACATCATTTCGAATATAAGGTTGTAAACCCATGGTTTCTTTCAAAATATTTACTAGTATGCATAATAGCCCCAAACCACTTGAAAATCAGTAAAAGAGGGGTTCTAGAAACTCACCTTGAGCAGCCTTTGAGCAACACTCCTCCAGTTCGAGACCCACCTTCGATTCAGCTCTTAAATCCCGTAAACAAACACTAAACAACCAGAACTTCGGTCAAGAACTCGAAACCCAACTGAAACCGAGCTCATATAAGAGAAGACTTACCTTTGAAGCTGCTTCTTCCACTTTCTCTCTCTAGAACCGGGGCTTCTCTTCCACTTTCTCTCTCTAGAACTGGGGCTTCTCTCTCTTCTTTCTTCTTTTCAGCCGATTGAAGAAGATGAAGAAGAAATGGGCAACCACGCCCCCTTTAAACCTTAAAGTAATAAGGTTTTGTACTTTGTACACTTTTTTCCCCTCCACTTGTGCTTATTTTCTATTCTTTCTATTTACTTTTTTTTCCTTTCGTTTAAATAGAAATTCAGGTGTTACAAATGCTCAAGTCAAAGCCATCACCACCAGGAGTGGCAAAACCACTCAAGGTGATGCACCCGCATTAGAACCCATCCTTGAAGAGGTAGAACTGAAACTCCAAGTAATGCGAGTGATAAGCAAAAGCAACCTGTTGTTATTGAAGAACCAACCAAGAAATACGTTCCACCACCACCTTATGTTTCACCACCTCCATATCCAGGTCGTTTGAGACAACAAAGAATGGAGGCAGAATACGGCAAATTCCTTGGGTTGTTCAAGCAACTCCACATCAATATGCCCTTGGTGGAGGCCTTAGCACAAATGCCAAACTACGCTAAGTTTCTAAAAGGTTTCTTGTCAAACAAAACTGGAAGAGTTATCACACGTAGTTTTGAATGAGGAATGCTCTGTAGTTCTTCAAAACAAACTACCTCAAAAGATGACTGATCCAGGAAGTTTCACCATACCTTGCCTAATAGGAAATATTTCTGTCAGTAACACGTTAGCTGATTTAGGTGCAAACATTACCTTATGCCTTATGCGGTTTTCGAAAAATTAAACCTAGGTGAACCTAGACCTACCCGTCTGAGCATCCAGTTAGCTGACCGTTCTGTCAAATATCTGAGGGGCATCAGTGAAAATCTCTTAGTTGAAATTGACAAATTCGTATTTCCCGTTGATTTTGTGATCCTTGACATGGATGAAGACAAAAATGTTCCACTTATCCTAGGTCGACCTTTCTTAGCGACTGCTCGAGCCCTTATTGATGTTTGTACAGGCAAAGTCACACTTAGAGTAGACGAGGAGGAAGTAACTTTCGATATAGGCCAATCCATGAAACAACCTCAACATCATGATGACTCACTCTGTTACGTTGATGCTTGCGATTCGATCATAAGTTGTCATTTGGAGAAAACTCTTAAAAATGAAGCTTGCAACACTCAATTAATAGAATTCCAAATCACCGAACCCATTTGTGAGAACCAAATCATTCAAGAACTTGAAGTTGATGAAACATCATTTCATCAAGAAGCATTTGAGATCATTGAGCAAGACCTAGAACCAAAAGCCAAACCTTCTATAGAAGACCCTCCAGTTTTAGAGCGTAAAGAACTTCCATCTCATCTCGAATACACTTTTCTTGAAAACACAACTCAACTTCCTGTCATAATCTCATCCGCCTTATCAATTGATGAGAAGAACAAGTTGCTCAATGTGCTTAAGGCACACAAACGGCCAATTGCATGGAAAATCATGGACATCAAGGGAATCAATCCATCCTTTTGCACTCATAAAATATTGATGGAGGATAACTTCAAATCCGTCATTCAACCTCAGAGACGTTTAAACCCGAGCATACAAGAGGTGGTGAAGAAAGAAGTAATCAAACTGCCAGATGCCGGTTTGATTTACCCTAATTCTGATTCACCTTGGGTCAGTCCCGTCCAAGATGTTCCAAAGAAAGGAGGAATGACTGTTGTAACTAACGAGAAGAATGAGCTTATTCCTACTCATACGGTTACCGGATGGAGAGTTTGCATAGACTATCGCAAACTCAATGACGCCACGAGGAAAGATCACTTCCCTTTTCCTTTCATCGACCAAATGCTTGAGCGATTATCTAGAAAAATGTTCTATTGTATCCTAGATGGTTTCTCAGGTTATTTTCAAATCCTATTGCTCCCGAAGATCAAGAGAAGACGACATTCACCTGTACATATGGCACATTTGCTTATCGGCGAATGCCCTTTGGATTGTGTAATGCTCCTGCTACATTTCAAAGATGCATGGTAGCAATTTTTCATGACATGATTGAACGCTCAATGGAAGTTTTCATGGATGATTTCTCCATCTTTGGAAACTCATTTGAGCAATGTCTTGAAAATCTGGAAAAGATGTTGGTTAGATGTGAAGATTCTAACCTTGTTTTAAACTGGGAAAAGTGCCACTTAATGGTTACGGAAGGAATAGTGTTAGGACACAAAATCTCTTGAGCAGGGCTTGAAGTCGATCAAGCCAAAGTCGACACTATTTCTAAACTTCCATATCCCACAACCGTGAAAGATATCAGAAGTTTCCTAGGTCATGCAGGATTCTACCGAGTTTCATCAAAGATTTCTCAAAAATCGCTAGACCAATGACTCAACTTCTCGAGAAAGACGCTCAATTCGTATTTTCTGACGAATGCATTAGTGCATTCAAATTGCTTAAAGAGAGGCTGGTAACCGCTCCAATCATGGTTTCCCCAGATTCGACGCTACCATTTGAACTCATGTGTGACGCAAGCAATTTCGCGGTAGGAGCCGTATTAGGACAAAGGAAAGACAAACAATTTCACCCAATTCATTATGCGAGCAAAACCCTAAACGACGCACAAGAAAACTACACCACCACTGAAAAAGAACTTCTTGTGGTTGTTTTAGCATTTGACAAATTCCGCTCGTATCTCATCCTTTCAAAAACAATTGTTTACACTGATCATGCATCCCTTCGTTATTTGTTCAACAAACAAGATGCAAAGCCAAGATTGATTCGTTGGATCCTTCTGATTCAAGAACTTGACATCGAAATTCGTGATAAGAAAGGAGCAGAAAATCTAGCGGCTGATCATCTCTCGCGTCTCGAGGATTCAAGTCCTTCACAACTAAGGAAGCCATAATAAACGACAACTTTCCTCACGAATTCCTTATGCACATTCAATCCTCAATCGATGAACATCCTTGGTTTGCCGATTTTGCAAATTACTTAGCAAGCAGAATCATTCTCAAAGGAATAACTTATCAGAAAAAGAAGAAGTTCTTTACTGATATCAAACATTACTATTGGGAAGACCCGTATCTATTCAGAATCAGTGCAGACCAACTCATTCGAAGATGCATATACGGAAGGGAAGCAGAACAAACTCTAAGGCATTGTCATGAAGGACCCACCGGAGGACACCATGGAGCAAACCTTAACAGCCAAAAAGTTTGACTCTGGATTTTACTGGCCCGCGATATTCAAAGATGCTCACAACATGGTACGCACCTGTGATGCATGTCAAAGGGCAACCAATATCTCAACACGGGATGAGATGCCTTAGAAACCAGTTCAAGTATGCGAGATATTTGATATATGGGGTATTGATTTCATGGGGCCATTCCCGATGTCATTTGGCAATCGTTACATCTTGGTAGCAGTTGATTACGTCTCAAAATGGCTGAAGCTCAAGCCCTGCCTACTAATGATGCCAGAAACGTTGTCAAATTCCTTAAAAAACTATTTTCTCGTTTCGGTGCCCCCAAAGCTCTAATTAGTGACCGAGGAACTCATTTCTGTAACAATCAACTCGAACGAGCAATGGCGCGTTATGGAGTTCACCATCGCTTTACAACTGCTTACCACCCACAAGTGAATGGGCAAGCTGAAGTCACTAACCGAGGCATCAAACGAATCCTTGAGAAAACTGTAGGTCAAAACCACAAGGACTGGTCTACTAAGTTAGATGATGCATTATGGGCTTTTCAAACAGCCTATAAGACTCCCATCGGCACAACACCGTTTAAACTAGTTTTTAGGAAGTCGTGTCATCTACCTGTGGAACTAGAGCACAAGGCTTTTTGGGCACTTAAAGCAGCAAACCTGGACCAAGAAAGAATCTATTCCTACAAATTCACGAATTGAGGAATTGAGAGAACAAGCGTAAGAAAACGTTAGGGTTTACAAAGAAAAGACAAAGAATTCCACGACGCTCGATTAAAGAACACAAAACATTTCATGTGGGAGAACGTGTCTTACTGTATAACCTCGTTTACTTTATTTCCCGGAAAACTGAAATCACGTTGGTCTGGACCTTATACGATCAAAACATGTTTCCGAATGGTGCCATTGAAATTTATAACCACGAAGGTTTAAGTTTCAAAGTAAATGGTTATCGTTTGAAACCGTATAACGATGGACCAACCAAAATTCCCTCGGAGGAATTACACCTCCGCCCCGACGAAAACTAAGTGTAGGGAAGGGTCGTGCCGAAGACCCGAAACTTAAACTCGGCACCTGTACATAAATTTTGCTTACTTTTTAACAATTTTTAGGATCTGACAAGCACAAGCATGGGGCCGTGCCTCATCAAGCATGCCCCCATGTCTCTGACAAGTTTCTTTCCACGATCTCCGCTGACGACTCTGGAACGTTGCAGGTCGAATTTAAGATGAATTCTGACAAGCACGGGGCCATGCCTAGCCAAGCACGCCCCCGTGTTCACTTTCCACAAGCTGTATATAAATACCACACTTGTTCCATTCTTTCATCACACTCACTTCTGTTTATAAACATCTGAAAAATGAAAGAATCAAGTCACGGAAGTTCCAACTGGAATCCTGCGAAGAAACCGCGTTCTGAAACACGAGAGCCAACGACTCAAGAATATTTCTTCAAATTGCATGAACTAATCGAGCAACTAACTGAAATGAACCTCGATGCATCCCAACGCTTAGCTGATCTTATCCAAAAAGTTCAACAGATGAGCGAGGAACTCATTTCCATTAACTGGCAGCTTGCGGAATTGAGCAACCGCACTTCTCACTATCCCATCCCGAACCCTCCACACGAAATGTGTGGAGGTTTCTTTTAGAAGCATTTTGTGATGTGCTAAGTGCGCTGTTGCGCGTTAAAGAGTCTGGTGTTGTTGTTTCAGATTCTCGACTTTTAACGTATCATGTAACCGTAGGACCTTAGGAAATGTAATTTTCATTTTGGCTTGTGTTATTTAACTCTAAGACTATTTTCGTATCTTTTCTGATGATTTGGAAGTGATAAAACTTTACCGGGAAAATTACATAACGCGCGAAACTGAAAAACGGAACAACAAAAGACTGAAACCAAACACAAAACATGAACACGGCCCCGTGCTTAAGGAGGCACGCCCCCGTGTTCGACAACAAATGACACAAGCTGACATATTTTAGCCTTTTGTATTGTTCCTCTTCAATTTTGCATGATAAATACCGACCTCAATTGCCTGCAAAGTCGTATCCACTTTCTTTTTCACCTTGTTTTCCATTTTTCTTTCATCTTTTCAAGAGTTATTTCAAGAGTGTTTGATCAAAAGGTTAGTATACTAATTCCTTTGATTATGAAATTCATTTACATGTAGTTAGGTGATTAGGTCTCTAAACAACCGAAATCCTAGCAATTATGTGTAAAGACTTGTTCTTAAAGGTTTTATGAAATGATGAATGCTTTCAACCTACTTGTTCATGTTTATTCTTGTAAGTAGATTAGTGTTAATTAGTATGTTTCGTTAGTTATTAGTTTGTTTTGTTAGTTAATTAGTTTGTTTTCTTTTATCGTTAACAAGACTATCTTCATAATTCGTGGTGAAATATTTGTTAATCATGCTCAAGAGTTCCCAAGTGGTATTAAACATAAAATATATTTTTGGGTATCTTGAATTATTAACAAATGATTAAAATGTTAAACGTACAATCTTGGATTTTTAGAGCAAGAAAATGTTAAACCCATGCTTAATCAACGATTTACAAACATAACCACACGTTCTCGAGTCAAGATTCCATGCCTTACCGTGTTTACCGCACCCCCATGTTTCACAAAACGCACCTCCCATGTTCAACAATTTTTCCTTGGATGATAAATTTTTAACTATTTTTGAACATGAGTTGAATCATTATGATGTTATGTCTTGAAAAACACATGATTTTCACTAACATCATGAAACTGCTCAAGAAATTTGTATTGTATAGATTAACTTATTTTTGAAATTTCAGGATCATGAATCATCCCTACTTACGTTTTGAAGGGATCCGTGAGAGATGGTGTCATGATAGACTTCAAAGACTGCTACAAAGGGTCGAAAGATCCCACTTACAAGTAGATGAAGAAACACTAGCAGCAGTCAGACAGCTAGAAAGATACAATACATTATTGAGTGTCCAATGGAAGCGTTTATTCTCACAAAATAGACCTTCGATTTATGAACTAACTCTTGAATTTTTAGCATCTTTCAAATTTAGCATGAAAGACTCTGATCCTTGGGATAATAATGCAGTTTCATTCAGACTTGCTGGACATTGGCACAAAACATCCATTGCCTTGTTCGGTGTCTATCTCGGGATCTACACGGAATAGGAAATGGAGGAGGAAGCAATATCTGGAATGCCGGCGTACCATACCTTCCTGGACGAGGAAAGTAAAGACGTGGAAAGTGGTGCGATGAGGAAAGCATTTTGGGAGTGGATTAGAATTGGAGGGTTCAACTCGAGTAAAATAAAAAGTAGTCAGATACGAGACCCGCTGCTGCGATACATTCATCGTTTACTTAGTCATTCCATAACAGCTCGTGGTCAAAGCGAGGGAGTTGTTAACTTGAGGGACTTGTTCATTTTTTATTGTATGGTTAAACAGTTGCCATGTAATATTGGGTATTTGTTTTGTAATCTTTTTGCCAGGAATGCGATTGCAGTGCTCCAACACCTATGTTTGGAGGAAGCTGGATTTTGAACTTATACGAGAGCTATGGTTATACACTGAGGGAACTGAATGAGTGATGTCGGGACTGTTAGACTTGAGCATTTGTACAAGTATGTACATGGTGACAAGCCTACCAAATGGGCAACCGAGATTCATGGATAAAAAGGGACACATCTGGGATCCGGTGGACCCCAAAGAAATAATCATGGATCTCGACATGCCAATACAGTTGGAATGAGCCAGAGCTGGATCTTCAAGTTCACGTACAAGGAATTCCCGACCATGTTAGACCTTTACGAGTCAATACAAACAACTAGCGACCATGCAAGGCGATCATTTGAATATGCCCAACAAGCCTTCAACCGAGTCGAAAGTCTGCATTCTCAAGTCGATGACCTCAACAACGATGTCACGTACATCAGGAACCGAATGTACCATGAGTGGGGGGATATTCCCCCACAAAGCCCTTGAAAACCATATCATTTTCGGGGACCCGGCACAGTTGATTTGTGCCAATCTATCTTTTAATTTATGTCGTTTTGTTTTTATTTTGTGTGTTTAGGACTTTAACGCTTTTAATAAATTGGTGACATTTCAGGTGATACCGAGGATTCTAACAACGCGAGGCCAACCAAACACAACTGAAAATTTCATCATTTTTAGGGGAGTTATTTCATTACCCTTTCTCGATCTTGATTCTATTAATCACATTGAGGACAATGTGAATATTAAGTGTGCGGATGGGCGTAATGCATTTGACTTTGCTAAAAAGGTCCAAATTTAAAACTTTTAAGAAAAGATCACTTACCAAATAATTTTTGTGACAAGAAGCCAAAAATTAAATTTTTGATAAACCAAATTATAAATATACGTTTTCGGGAATAAAGAAGTAAATTCATGACGTCCAAATAAAATTGAAATGTTTTTTTGTGATATCCTTTAAAGCAATAATCTATTCTAGTAAAATATTTAATCATGTAAAATAAAGCACTTGTACTCAATTCCATCCATATGTGAGTTTATTTTTTAGCCTTAAACAGCTTTTGCAAATTGCAATTCTACTTTCATTCTGGATTTAATTAAGGGTGCCATATGATACGTGTGATTAGAAATTGCTTTGGGTATGCATTTCAAGACCTTAATTAGTATTTGTTGCATAAAAATGAGTTAGGCAGTAGGAAACCTTAATCATTCGAGCCCCAACCATTGTCTTTAATTTTCCTTACCCGAACATCAACCATAGTGAGCCCCGTTGAGCTTAAACGTTTTTATCTTTCAATCACCCGAGCCACCAAGTCACTTAACCAAAAGCCTTCAGCAAAACCTGTTTTCGTTAAAGACACATTTTTGGCTTATAAAAAAATTGGTCTTTTACCGGCAGACCTTAAAGAACTGGAATGCATTCTTTTGGTTTCAATTTGCTTTGTTGCCTTCATCACGCAAAACCGGGACTTCCCCTGGAAATCCGTGAACAAATTTTCAATCTCACATTCGACGCAAGAAAGAAATGGCGAAAAAAGGAACAAGTTCCGCCATTTTGTGGAATTTCAAAAAGTGCTATAAAGAGACGGGCAAAAAGATATGAAAGATGCCTGAATTGTGGAAATTGGTCTCATAATGGAAAATGCAAAAAGAATCAAATTGAATCTCAATACGAATACACAGAATTATTCCGATTGGGTGCTATTAGGCTTCAAGCCGAACGATCCTTGAGAAAGGAAAGTTTTGTGTATCTTCGGGTAAAAGATGAAGTACGATTCTTGAAAGCAAAATACGGTCTTGACAATCTGACCTTAAACGAGTCCTCAAGTTAGCATATCCTTCTAGCTTGAGGTATTGTATAGGGAACCTTTTATTGCTTTCCTTGTAGTTTATGTCAGAAAAAATAAGCCAAGACCGTCGTCTTTAACAATTAGCCACTTTTTCCAAATATTCCTTACCCGGTCCCGAGCCAAGTTACAACCCATCAAAGACCTAATGATTTATGCAAGTAAATATCTAATTAGGTGGAGACTTGATCCCTTAACAAGCTTATGGTTTCACAAGTATTCATACTAGGCAATTGAGTGTATTAGTCATACTTAATTTTTATTCTGACTCCATATATTTAGCCGAGTGTGAGTGCATCTTGTGAGAAGTGTGGATTTTTACATGATATAATCTTTACTAACCAATTTATTGCTTGCTAGGATATCATTTCACATATGCTTGGAATATTTATATTTAGATGAAAATAATGTTTACTTGCGTATTTCTCGAAAAACATGTGTATAATTTGATTTATTTGGTTTTTGTGGATTCGTCGTTTTAAGTGATTTTTGCTTGAGGACAAGCAAAGTTCAAGTGTGTGGATGTTTGATGTGCTCCAAATTATATATAAAAATCCTATCAAAAGCACATCAATTATATCTTAATACCTTCCTTAAAATGATGAAAATATACTTAAAAATGTAAAATTGTGTTTTCAAGTGTTTAAAAGGGCAAGATGCACAAAAGAAGCATATTTAGCAAGAAATCGAAGTAATCCGAGATTTAGAGTCCAAGCATGGGGCCATGCCTCTTTAAGCACACCCCCATGCTTTGCCAGAAACACACCCCCGTGCTAAATTAACACACCCCCGTGTTTGGACATCTGGCAGGACAAAAAGTATTGTTCCCTAAAAGTAGACACGGGGCCGTGCCCCACCTCCAACATGGGGTTGTGCCCCATTTAGCACGGGGCCATGCCCGACACAACCTGCATGTACGAGCCAACCAACTTTCTTAAGCATTGTACTAGCACGGGGTCGTGCTTAAACACTCCGGAAAGCCTATAAATAGAAGCCTAAGTTTACCATTTTTGGTAAGCTTTGGTGGGAGAGTTACTCTGCAGAACTCTCTCGGGAATCAAGACTTCAAGGTCATTTGGAGGCTCGGGAGGTGCATACAACACTTGGAAGAAGCTCGGGATCGTCTAAACGTCATCCATTGTGGATTATCGGTTTGATTGTTCCATTCACCGATGATTACATATCTATCTTCTGTGTTATCTGTGTGTATGCTTAAGCTCATTATGAGCTAAACTCTTTTTATCATCCTAATTGGATGAAACTTATGTAATTTGTGATGAACTAATAGTGTGATGAATATTGTGTTAATGTTATGGTGGTCTTGGGAAAACTATTGATGGGTAGCATCTACATTTGAATGAGAAGTTATAAATTTATGATTTGTGATTGTGATTGTCATACAAAGTTGAAAAACCGTATGATTAACTTTCATTCGCGAAACCGGTCTTCAAAATAAATCCATGGCTAATGAACTAGAAATGGTTATTAGAAATCATATCAATTAACTTTCTGATCATTTGCGGGTTCCCTTTTATTTGTTTGAGAAATCTTTAGTAATTGTTATGATTTTCTAAAATTAATGGTATGTTAGGAAGGAACTTGATCAACTCTCTTTTTACATTAAGTTATGTTTTCAGAAATCATATGTCAAATAGGTCACAAAAGATTTACCTACATTACTATGGCTTTGATCTAAGCAGTAAAACTCAAATTAACATGATCCTAGTCACTACGGCAGCAAGATAGACGAGAAATCGAGCCAACTCATCTTTATAAACATTAACACAATTACACTAAACCATATCTTTAAATCACACCATTAATTCATCACGGTTACATAAGTGGAGTCTAATTAGGATGATAACTTTTATTCCCTAGTTTCAAATCCAAACGCTTCAAATCTTAGTTTACTTTATTTTTATCATTGTTGTTAAGCCCTAAAAATCTTTCCAATGCAACTTATCACTTTCTTTAACAAAAACCAAATCTGATAGTCAAATTTTCAAGTTTGTTGAGTAGGCTAGGTGTGTCCACGGATTGATATTTGGTTCTTACCAACACTATATTACCACACGACAGGTACACTTGCCTTTTGTGTGTGTGGTTTATATTAGTAACAACCAATTAAAACTGAATTTGTGTGATTAGGGCTGCAAACGAACCGAACAAACACGAACAAGACCTTGCTCGTGTTCGTTCGTTAAGAAATAAACTTGTTCATAAACTGTTCACGAACACTTACCGAACGAGATTTCTTGTTCGTGTTCGTTTATTAAGAAAATGAACATGTTCATGAACTGTTCACGCACACTTACCGAATGCAAACGAACACAAACAAAAGCACACGAACACAAATCATGAACATGACGAACACAAAAAAACTCATAAACACAACCGAATACAAATTATTATAGATTTATTTTAAAATAAAATTTATATTTTATGTTTCAAACATTACATAAAATCAATAAAAATAAATAAGTAGCTAATATAAATACCAAAAAATACTTGATATAATAGTCATAAAAATAACTGACACAATAATTAAGAATATATAAATGAACACGTTAACGAACATAAACAAACACATTATCGAACGTTCACGAACGAACATAAATGAACACATTATGAACATTCACGAACATAAATGAATGAATACAACTTGTGTTCATGTTCGTTCGTTTAACTAAATGAACGGAATTCTCCCGTTCATGTTCGTTCATTACTAAACGAACGAACATAAATGAACTTTCTGCCGAACTGTTCGTTGAACGTTCATTTCGTTTGTAGCACTATGTGTGATAAATCTTTATTAATATATACTAGCCGCACCCCATCAATTTCTTCAAAAGAATAGAGATCAAATTTGAGACATGGAACACATGATGAACTCCACTAAGGTCGGAAGGTAATTCCAGTCTATAAGCCACTTTCCCAATCCTTTTCAGGATTTGGAAAGGTCCTACAAACCTTGGAGCCAGTTTCCCTTCTTCCCAAAGCGAACTACACCTTCCCACGGTGAAACATTAAGAAGAACCATGTTGCCAACTTGAAACTCCAACGGCTTACGACGCTTATCGGCATAACTCTTTTGTCGACTTCATGCAAATTCAAGGTTCTTGCGGATTATGGAGACTTTATCGGTCGTTTCTTGTATAAGATCAAGACCAGTGATGAAGTTCTCACCAATGTCGGTCCAGCAGATCGGTGATTGGCATTTACGGCCATAGAGTGCTTCGAATGGTGCCATTTTGATACTGGAGTGATAACTATTGTTATACGAAAATTCCGCGAACGGTAAATGCGTATCCCAATCACCACCAAAGTCAAGGACTCACAGTCGTAGCAAATCCTCGAGGGTTAGAATTGTTCGTTTGGTTTGACCATCAGCTTGAGGATGGTAAGCCATACTTAAATCCAATTGAGTACCCAAGAGTTCTTGCATAGGCGACCAAAAGTGCAAAGTGAAACAAGCGTCTCGGTCAGATATGATATGCAACGACACGCCATGACGACTCACAATTTTATCAATGTAGATGCGAGCCAGTCTTGAAACTTTGTATATGTCTCGTATTGGTATGAAATGTGCCATTTTGGTCAAACGGTCAACAATCACCCATATACTATCATGACCACGAGGAGTACGAGGTAACTTGGTTATGAAATTCATGGATATATGTTTCCATTTTCACATAGGGATTTTGGGTTGTTCAAGTAAATTACTTGGTCGTTGATGCTCGGCTTTAACTCTTGCACATGTGAGACACTTGGAAACATAAAACGTGAAATCTTTCTTCATTCCAAGCCACCAATATTGACCACACAGGTCCATGAACATCTTATCAGAGCCAGGATGAATGGAGTATCGAGTTTGATGAGATTCATTCATAACGAAGTGTCGAAGGTTATCACGATTCAGAATCCAAAGTCAATTCAAGAAGTACCACATGTCGTTCGGTTTTGTCTCCAGTTGGGACCGAGCGTTAGACATCAAATCTTCATCTTTCCATGCGTTAGTAACACTGCTTGTTGAGCTTCGCAAATGCACAACTCGAGGTTATTATCAATCCTTATATTTTAAAGCATGATAGTAGCCTCGTTAACATCCACATGAATCTCGGTATCAAATTCCTCTAACGTGTCAAACCATTGTCTTCGATCGTGGATTTCTTGAAGCGAGACAGTCTTGTTATGGACCTTGCGACTCAGCGCGTTGGCTACAACCTTCGCCTTACCAGGGTGATAGCGAATGTCACAATTGTAATCGCTAATCAACTCAATCCATCGTCTTTGTCTCATGTTGAGATCCTTTTGGTTGAATACGTGTTGGAGAATCTTATGATCAGTGTAAAATATGCATTGGGTCCTATAAAGATAATATCGCCAGATCTTCAAATCGAAAATCATAGCACCAAGTTCAAGATTGTGGGTTGTGTAGTTCACTTCATGAACCTTCAATTGCCTCGATGTGTATGCTATGACTTTGCCTCGTTGCATGAGAACACAACCAAGACCTTGATTAGAAGCATGACAGTATACGGTAAAGTCATCATTTCCATTAGGGAGTGTGAGAATAGGAGCATTACACAACTTGCGTTTCAGTGTCTCGAAAGCCTCCTCTTATTCAGGTCCCCATTCAAAAGTCGATTCTTTTGGGTTAGCACCGTAATGGTTTAGAAATCTTTGAAAATTTTGCTATGAACCTACGGTAATATCCCGCTAAGCACAGAAAAGAACGAACCTCGGTTGGGGTTATGGGAACACACCAATTTTTCACGGCTTCTTTTTTAGCAGGATCAACGTGAATTCATTGGCTAAATATAATTTATATTTTCTTTTTATATATATATATATATATATATATTATTCAAAGTTGTGAAAGAAACAATTATACTAATTAAAAATGTTATAAAAGGTTTAAATAAATTTTTATAAGTAAAAATTTATTATTATACAAACAAAATTAATTAAAAAGGGATTTTTGAACCAATAATAATTTACTAATTAATTTCAATCCATTTTATTAAAAATTATTCCAACAAGCTTTGTTAAAAAGTCTTATCAATAAATATATTTTTATTAGAAAATCTTTAGTGGTTTAAAACAATATTTGAAGTTTATAAAAGTAGTTTTTATATATATTAGAAAAATTCCTATAATTTATTTAAGGCTGAAAGCCTTTTAAAAAAATACATGAGGTTGCCCGGGTTCGAACCCGGGACCTCATGTATGGGAGGAAAGTGTCCTAGCCAGTGAACAGGGTCGTAGCCGTGGTAAACTCCCGGTTCCAAATAATAAAAACACAATTTCGAAGCTCCCCCAATTCTTAAGAACCCTAGTTTGATTTCGTTTCAAATTGATCATAAGATCGAATACGTTGTAGAAATAAACATGGGGCTTTGGTTCCCCAGATGATTTTGAGTATATATGTATGTTCAATTTACCCGTATGAAGTTAGATCTTGTAATTATATATATACTTAGGTACCTAGTGAAGATCTACGTTGGAACGTTGTTTATTATATTTCTTATTAATCGTCAATTATATATTTATTGACCAAGTGAGTATTTCTATACCCCTTTTTATATTTTACACTTCTGGGGTGAAACATGTTACATTATAAACTTTGCACTTGTAAACACGTTTGATTCTTGTAAACCTATGGAAATTTACTTGTATGTTGTGGTTAGTTGAACTTTGTGGCTACCATGTAATGTCGAATATATGTACAATCATTAACTATTGCTAGCCTAGCGAAGTCATAGATCTATGGGCCAGACAAGCCTGCTTGGTTGATCCAAGTACACTTAGCTAATCGTATATACTTTTAAACGTTTGAGACTTGTAAAACTTTGTGGAGGTTTGATTGTCCATTCTGTCTTACATCCCTAGTTTACTTTGTTCTCTAACTTACAACATGAATTGCCATCTTTTATATACTTACGTATTGAAAACTATGGAAATCTCACCAACATTATTGTTGACCTTTTATTTTTAACATGTTTCAGGAAATACTCAAGCTTGATTGCCTTTTTCGAAGTTGTTCACACCTAGGAATGGACCTAGTTAACTTAATGAATGAGCTTGTTATATTTCTTATATTGTGTTCTTATTTAAGACTTATGCTTGTAATGTACCTTTTAAACTTATGAATAATATATTTGTATTTAATAATAGCGTTATGTGGCTATGAACGATTTTAACTCTCACTCCTCGACATTTCCGCCGTCAAGGTTGGGGTGTGACAATTCACTCATGCCCTAAGAATTGGACTTCTTCTAACCAGAACTCACACTTGGAAAACTTGGTGCATAATTGCTCCTTCTTCAAAAGTTCGAGAACTTGTCGCAAGTGCGTCTCGTGATCAAATTTCGTCTTGGAATAAATAAGAATGTCATCAATGAACATGATCACAAACTTATCCAAATACGGTTTACATACTCGATTCATGAGATCCATGAACACGGCAGGTGCATTGGTCAAGCCAAAAGGCATAACCATGAACTCGTAATGTCCATATCAAGTACGAAAAGCGGTCTTTGGAATGTCGTCATCGTGAATACGTAGTTGATGATACCCGGAATGTAGATTGATATTTGAGAATTGGGTTGCTCCTTGAAGTTGATCGAAGAGATTATTGATTCGAGGAAGAGGGTATCAGTTTTTGATGGTCAGCTTGTTGAGTTCTCGGTAGTCGATACACATACGGAAAGAACCATCTTTCTTCTACACGAATAACTCAGGTGCACCCCATGGTGAAGAACTAGGACGAATGATTCCCTTATCGGTCAAGTCTTGCAGTTGACTAGCCAGTTCTTGCATTTAAGATGGTGCAAGACGTTAAGGTGATTTAGCCACTGGGTTCGCACCAGGGATCAAGTCAATCTTGAATTCAACTTCTCGCACGAGAGGTAACCCCTTAAGATCCTCGGGAAACACTTCGGGAAAATCTCGCACGACAGGAATATCTTTCAGTTCCTTACCATTGGCTTTCATATTAACTACATACGCCATGAAAGCTACGTAATTCTTACTTAAGCACTTTCGGGCCTTGATGCAGGACATGAGTTTGAGTCCTTGGGATGATTTCTCTCCTAAGACTTTCAAAGTATCACCCGATGGTAAAGGAATTCGAATGCACTTCTCGAAGCATAGAATTTCCGCGTGTTGCTTAGCTAACCAATCCATGCCGATAATAACATTAAAACTTCCCAGTTGCATAAAATTAAGGTCGATAAAGAACTCGTGTTCGTTAAGGCTTAAGGTACAATCGCATATAATGACGTCAACGATGATAGATTTTCCATCGGTGACTTCGACCATGAAGGATCTTTCCAGATTAACACGCGGTTTAGAAAGTATAGGCTCGAACTCCAAAGACACGAGAATGAGGATAACAAAGGATAGTAATTTAAACAAGAATAAGCTAAGAGTTGTAAGGCATGCGGAATGGTTCCATTTGGTAACGCATTACCATTTGGAAACGTTGACACGTCAAGGTAAATTGACCCATTTGCCTTAGAAACTTGTGTATATCAACCATAGTTTATCACTCATCCCGGAAATCCCCAGGTAAGCATAACTAGTCCCGTAGGATTTATGCGAAATGCTTACCTTAGCCCGAAGGCCTTTGCCAGGAAATCTAGAATACAGGTGTCTATATATCACACAATATTCCTTAGGTTCATGAAATCAAAACCTTGATGAGATTTGTATAGATTAGATATAATGTCTAAAGATCCAAGACATAAACAATAAGTATGCGATCCCACGTGTCATCAAGAATAAGATTAAGAAGCTTTATTTTCGGGGAGAATCAAAGAGTCAAAGATAAGTTTAGGGAGACAGGTAACAATGTTTAAGCATTCATAGGGCAATCCTATGCTAAGGCATCAAATTGCACATAAGAAGGCATAGCATTATGTAGCATGCAAACCATATACTTTTACAAGATAGAAATATAATTCTATGAGGTTCATGCATATGCTATAGTCTAGGTCACCATTTCTAATAACCTAAATCCCTATAGTTATGGGCTCTGATACCAATCTATCACACCCCAACCTTGACGGCGGAAACATCAAGATGTGAGAGTTAAGATCGTTCACAGCCACATAACGCTATTATTAAATCCAAATATAATAATCATAAGCTTCAATTGTAGCATTACAAACATAAATCTCAAATAAGAATTCAACAATGCATAATAAGAAATATATCAAGCTCATTCATTTATTTAACTAGGTCCATTCCTAGGTGTGAACAAGCTTAAAAGGTGGCAATCAAACTTGAGCATTTCCTGAAACATGTTAAAAATAAAAGGTCAACATAATATTGGTGAGATCTCCATAGTTTTCAATACATAAGTATATAAAAGATGGCAATTCATGTCATAAGTTAGAGAACTAAGTAACTAGGGATGTAAGAAAGAATGCACAATAAAACCTTGACAGTTTTACAAGTCTCAACGTTTATAAGTTTATACGATTAGCTAAGTGTACTTGGATTAACCAAATAGGCTTGTCAGGCCCACAAATCTATGACGTCACCAGGCTAGCAATAGTTAATGATTTTACATATAATCGTCAATGCATGGTAATTACTAAGATCAACTAACCATAACATATAAGTGAGTTGCCAAAAGTTTACAAGAATCAAACAAGTTTACAAGTGCAATGATTATAAGATAACATGTTTCACCCCAAAGTATGAAAATATGAAAAAGGGGTATAGAAATACTCACCTAAACAATAAGTATATATTTGAGGATTAAAAAGAATAATAAACGTCGTTTCAACGTAGTCCTTCACAATGCATCTAAAAATTATATTTACAAGATTTTTAAGTTTAATAATATGTTTAATGGTTAAATGAGAACTAGGGTTTCAATTTGGTATTTGGGGTTTTGTCAACATTTTATATTTAACAAATGGAAATCAATTATATTTTTTTGTAATAAATAATAAGAAATATATTATATATTATATAAAGATATGAAGGAGAAAATATTTATAATAATTTGAAGAATTTAGACATAAAGTTGAAATAAAGTTTTATAGCTAAATGAAATTAACATGCTTTAAACAATAATTTTAAAAGCAATGTTTGAACCAATAATAATCTATTATTTACTATTTAAATTCATAATAAAAATAACCAAGAATAACCATTGTTAAAATATTCTAAAAATAAATATTAAATTGTTTAAATTTTTAAGAAAAACACAGAAAATAATTTGATGCTTTTAAAAATATTTAGAGTTTACAAACCCACTTTTATATTTATTAAAAATATTTCAAAATTTTATTTAGGGCTAAAAGCATTTAAAAAATACATGAGGTTGCATGGGTTCGAACTCGGGACCTCATGTATAGGAGGCATGTGACATAACCAATAGACCCGGGCTGCAGCCGTGGTTAATGTTTGTTTTAATTTGTTATAAATCCAATTCAAAGAGTTTCCCCTATTCTCAAGAACCCTAGAATCGGCTAAATCCAAATTGAAGCTTAATTCGATTCGGTTAACATCAATAATCATGGGGCTTTTGTTCCCCATGTTAAAATGAGTGTGAAGGTGTACCAATCTTACCCGGTTTGTATTGAAATGAGGTTAAGAACAAATAAGAACAAGCCGTGACCAATGCACGTTCAATTGATGGGGAAATGTTGACGAAAATAAAATTAACTTTGTGTGAAGCTTCGAAGGGTAATTCCAAATCAAAGGCCTCAACTAATTTTAGATTTCGAAACACAGATGATGGTGTTGATTTATTTCAGGTTGCGATGAAAGAGGAAATCGAAGGAGATGATTTTGGTTGTTTCAGGTGAAATTTTAAGTTGTATTCGATTAGTAATTGATAGATGATCGTTCAGGTTGGTTTAATTAGATTATTATTAGGTGTTAATGCTCAAACGGCTATACACATTAAGGCTTCGGTTATGCTTTCGTTTGAGGTTTATAACCGGTGTTTAAACGAATTTAAGGTGCCCATTTAAGTTCGAAACATGTATACGAAAGGATTTGGAACAATTTGGGTATCAAAATCGGTCGAATTTGGTGGTTTTGGGGTGGTCGGAAAGCCGCCGCGTTTGGCCGGAATCCTGGCCGGAAATGCGGCTCAAGGGTGGAACCCGATTTGGTTTATATCAATTTACACAAATGAACCTTGTTGTTTCATTTATTATCATTTTGTGCAAAAATCTTCATAATTAAATTTTCTAGATTTACAAATAAGCCCCTGGACCTTAACCTTGAGATTTAACTATTTTATAACTTACCAATTATTTATAAGTTATTACTCTTATTATTATATTATTATTATTATTATTATTATTGGTTAGTTATTATTATTAGTTATAACTTACTATCATTGTTACTATTATTTCTATTATTATTATTCTACAATTTAAAACTTTAATTACTAACTTTCATAATTTAAAATTTAATGACAACAAAGAAAAATAAACATAGATAACCCATAAGTTTCATAAACGCCACCAATAACCCTTACAAAAATTAACAACGTCAACTTTTAATTAACCCAAAAATCCACGATGTTACAGCTGACCATGATGAAGCCAAGGTATTAGAACATCTTTGTACTCCTCAATATATTGCTAAAGTTAATAGATACAGGTCCTACAACTTAGAGATGAGATTTGATCTTGAGTCCTTGAATATCTTAAAATCTGATTTCAAAAAGGCTAAAAATGATTATAAGTTAAAGATAGAGGACTTAGAGAAATCCATTTAAGTTATTAAACATGAGCACACAAGTTATAGGACTCAGATCAAGGATCTCATAGCCAAATTGACTGAATGTCAAGCTAAGCTTGTGATCAGCAAAGCCAGGGCAGAAAAATGTGTTCTTGAAGAAAAGACCTTCAAGAACATTATATCCTCATCATTGCATGCAAAAGTTTGCTATCAGAATAAGCAGAGACTATGATCTTGTGAGATAGTTCCTCCACACACAGTCTTGTCTGTAAGATCTCCTAGGTGTGAAACTTGTGAAGATGAGTTTTCCCTCGTAGACCCCTTGACTGAAAAGGATGAAGACTTTTATGAACATGCTTTTATCTTATGTAATTTTCCATAAAGTTGGACCACCTTTCCGCTGCAACTCTGTTAGACTCACCAACTTTCACAAGTTGGTAAAAAGATCCATGCTTTTGGTAAACTGTACATTGAGGTCTTGAGTCTGAGCTTTCTACTTTATGTACTTAATCCTTTTTTAATATATTAGGATGTGAGATATGGCATGTCATAGTCACAAAGTCAAAAGGCAATCTGCCTTTTGACTCTACATTTGATTTTGTTGTCTAGTCTTATGTATCCAACTGGCCTTCAAAGTATAGCCGACTGTAGGATGTAGTATATGTATCTCAAGTACTTGTAACTTCCATTATGCTTTGTAACACTTTGTAATAGAACTTGAGAAGTAGTTTATAACATTTTTGAAACCCAAATTACTTGTGTTGTTTTGCTATCTTGTTCTGTCTCTCATTTACTTGTGTTCTTAGCATCTTTTACTCTAGTTAACCAGTTTCCCTATTTGATATGTTTAGTGTTCTAAAGAACTCTCCTCAAATGTGTTGTAAAGTGCATCACCCTTCTAACAGTCCTGTAGTTTGTCCTCACATTGAAAACACATTTTCAAAATGTTGATACATATATGTACCTAGATCCTAATCTCAATGTAATATGTCTTGAATGTCTTGCAGTTATGTAATATTGGGTACTTAATGAAATGAGAATATTTGATTGTGATTTGTATTGTTTAATATTTCATTAATGAGTGGTTTAACGCATATTGACTTGATTATATAGGTTTGTGGTTGAATGAATTAATATAAATAACATTATGATATTTAATACATTCAAACTTAACAACATGAAGTTATCATGCGAATGGCCCATGCTAATGGCCCATACGCATGAACAACTTCATGCGAATGACTCAGTCGCACGACTGAACCAGGAGACTGGATCAGTTGTATGATTGTCACATAAGATTGGCTTAGTCGCACGACTGAACACTCAGTCGGGCGAATGGACCAACCGTATGACTCAATCGCACGACTGAACCAAGTTAATGGTTCAGTCGCTCGAATGATCAACCCTAACCTATAAATACCACTTAATTCGTGAAAAAAAATTGAATACACTTCGACTCCAGACGTACCCTAGCCGTCCAGAAGCCTCTAAGTTCGTACTCCAAGTTCATAGAACGCTGTAGATCGATTCCTAATCGATTCTGGACGTTAGATCCAATACATTATTGTGTCTACGTGCGTTCTCACTGATTGGATCGCCAATCAAATAGGATTCTGCACTATTTGGTTTGGTTTACACGTTAATTAGTTGGTGTTTCGTTCAAATACCAGATCCTAACAAGTTGTATTAGAGCCAGGGCTCTTGATTACGTGTTGATTCAATCGTTTTTGATACAAAAGTTGTGTTTTTCCACTAAAAACGCAATCTTTGTGTGTCAAATGGAGTTTTAGACGTTTCTTGACCATAAGTTTAGTTTTTCTGGCATACGACGATTAGGGTTTGTGAAAATTCGAGTTTTTACAGCCAAAACACGTTTAACCTACGAATTATCAAACTTCAGCAAGTTCAGTCACACGATTGGCTCAATCGCACGACTGAGTTCATTCGCATTCTCCAACCGCATGATTGGACTCATTCGTACCCTCATTCATACGACTGAGAACCTTATTCGGACTGTTCAACCGCATTAGTTCATTCGGACAACTGACTCATCCGCATTTGTTCAGTCGCATGATTAAACCATTCACCTAGTTCAATCGCCCGAATAAGCCCAATCGCATACCTTCATTCGCATACATCAACAGTTTGTTAAAAAGTAAAGCTAAATGAAATGGAGGACCAGTTTTCAGCATACACAGCAAGTAGAGATACTCGTATTCAGAATCTACTGTTGTTGGAGAACGAAGTGGGAATTCACAATAAACCCCCAAAGCTTATCACGTTAGACAACTATCCACAATGGAAGCAATGTTTTGAAATCTACTTAAATGGAGTAGATACAAATTTGTGGGAGGCAATAGAGTCGGGGTACAGCATGCCAGTAGGAGCTGACGGAGTCAAACTTACACTAAGTGGCATGTCAGATGCACAGAAAGTAAAACACAACACAGAGAAGAAAGTCTACACTTTGCTCACTCAGTCTATTCTAAAGGATATCTTCCATCAGTACTCGGAGTATACTCAAGCAAAGAAACTATGGGATGCGTTGGAGAAGAGGTATGACGGAAATGCCTCACTCAAGACCATTAAGGCCAAAGCTTTAAAGAAGGAGTTTGACAACTTCTCTTCAATAGGAAAAGAAGGCCTAGATGATGTGATCGACATATTCTACCACTTGATGAGTGAGATGCACACCCATGGAGTAACAACATCGATGGAAGATAAGGTATCCAACTTTGGCGATGGTCTACCGGAGAAATGGGCTTCCTTCGTTTCAAATCTCAGATAGAATGGGATGCTCTCGAAGTTAAACATAAATGACTTCATTCTTAAATTGAGGGAAGAGGAGCTTAGGATGAAGTACAGAGCCAAAAGGCCATCTACGACCAGTTGCCTGCACTCTATAATGCAACTCCTCAGGCCAAGACATTTGGAGCACCACTGCAGACTGCGTTCGTCTCAAGCGCAGCAATTCCAGCACAACCGTTAACTTCAGGGTCTGAAACGTCAGGGTTGTCTGGCACCCAGTATATCATACCTGAAGCTAATGCAGCAAAATTGAAAACCGATAACTTTGGTAATGTGACTGTTGAGGTGGCCAAAGAACACATGGACTCTTTGCGGCTGTAGTCCACTCCTATGATGGACTAGTTGCTGGAAAGATAGGAAATTGTCACCTAGCAGATGAGGATTATGAACAAGTGGATGAAATGGAGTTGGAACAAATAGACATAATGTGGGCTTTGGCAAGTGCTGTCCGACGAGCTAAAAAGTTTGTCAAAAAGACCGGACAGAACTTGGTTGCTACCAAAGACACAACCTTTGGCTTCGACAAGTCAAAGGTAACTTGTTTCAACTGTGGTGAGAAGGGTCACTTCAAGCGGGAGTGTGTGAAGCCAAAGAAGACTGGTAATGGCAATCTCTTCTCGTCCTTTAATCATCAGGACAAAGCCACATCTAGCAGTTCTACTTCATCAAGCAAGGACCCCAAAGCCTTGACTGCTAATGAGGATGAAGGACAGGACTGGAGCTTTCGGTTCGTCTCACCGGGAGAGTCCAACATAGCTAGTGTGGAGGACATTGATGACGATTCCGAAAGTGAAGGAGATATAGCAGTAGAGATCGCGATGTCAAATTCTGAAGATACTGCACATGTGGTCAACCACCTGCCTGAAGAGGAAAAATCTACATTAACGTCAAAATCACCAGTTGCAGAACCAGAGACAATAGATTCTGCACTCATGGTTGATTCTTCTTCAACATCTCAGGTAAGTACTACTGACCAGTTGTTCAATAATCATG
Organism: Flaveria trinervia; assembly: GCA_025506515.1. NCBI lineage: Eukaryota > Viridiplantae > Streptophyta > Magnoliopsida > Asterales > Asteraceae > Flaveria > Flaveria trinervia. The sequence goes on from CM046453.1 coordinate 17,844,070, forward strand.
CTTGTTTAGATTGCAATAAATTTAGAGAAAGTATTGATTTGAAATTTTTTAGGTTATTAGATCATAATGATAGCCTAGTAAAGGATCTGGAACTACGCACTGAGGCTAAAAGAGTATTAAAACAAAACGAGCACATTTATAAGGAAAAGATAGACCTATTGAATAAACAGCTTAGGGAAACAGAGGTAGTTGCCTTTAACCAAGCAAATGACATTAGGTACTATCCGAACTCCCTAGAGGACACTAAGAAGCAGAAAGCAGTTTTAGAAGTAGAAGTCAACTCCTTAAAACAAAAGCTGCACAGTTGGACAAGCTCATCTCATATTGTCCAACACTTAGTGAAAGAGAGAAACAATGGGGAGGGATTGGGATACAAAGTGGTTCCACCACCATCTGAGACCTTGATGAACACCAAAAGTAAACCGATTAATAATAACCCCATCAAGGAACATGTGGTGTCAACTCCTCTTGTTAGTGATCCAGATGAATCTGACGCTAAACAAAAGGAGGCCACTTCAAAGGCAAAAGGAAAGATGCCTTGTGTTAACCTAGAAATTAAGTTTGAAAAGGTTAATTTTAAGTCAGGGTCAAACAAAGTAAAATCAAAACCCAAAAGGACTATAAAACCTAATCAATCACGAGCATCATGTCAAAGTCTAGGTAAACAAGAAATAAAAGATGTAAAACCAGGTAAAGCAATTAAGTTTGTAAAACCCGATCATACATCTAACAAAGAAGTGTCTCAATCTAAACAAAATAAGGTCGACCGTGTGACATCTTCATCTCCACCAAAACATATAAACCGTAAAGTTGAAAGCAGATCCTACTATAATTGTGGAGAGTATGGTCACATAGCGTCTCATTGTCCTTATTATCAGACACCGAGGAGGAAAGTTGAGCTCTCTGCATCTACACCTAGCTCTTTTAAGAGGAACTTAGTGACGCCTCCAAAAAGGGATAATGAACCCAAAGTTCAACCCATCAGCCAGTCGTCTGTTTATCACAAACAGGCCCTACACAAAGCTGGCCTATGGAAAGAAAAATCTGCCTCAGTGTCTGAAAATGAGAACAAATAGAAATCTGGGCTTCCCCCAACCTCAAATGGTCAATGGGTTGAGTTTATGATGTATGATGCCTCGGGGAAACCCAAGCCAGTAAAGGCTTGGGTTCCTAACATAAACTAATGTTTTCATTGAATGTGCAGGGTGTTCGCTATAATGCTGAGACTAGCAAGTGGATTGTTGATAGCGGAGCATCTAGGCACATGACAGGGAACAGAGCTCTCTTATCAAATGTCAAACAAATCAAAGGAGGGCATGCTTCATTTGCTGGAAACAAAGGCGGGTATATCACAGCCCAAAGGGAAGTGGGAAATGAGAAAGTTAAGTTTGATAAGGTAAACTATGTCCAACAATTACAAAGTAACTTACTTTCAATTTCTCAATATGTGATAAAGGTTTCAAAGTAGTCTTTGACAACAAGAAGTGCTACGTTCTAAACAAGGACTACGTGATACCGGAGGACCAAGTTTGAGGTTCCGAGAGCTCAGAAGCATCACTGTTAGATGCTTGTGGACTTGTGAGGCGGAACCTGTACATCCTGATTGTTCTGATCATTTTCCACATTTTCTTCATCAGAAGAACAATCATTGACTGTACATTGTTTATCAAAGAAAAAGATGGAGACTTACTGCTGGTACAAATCTATGTCGATGATATAATTTTGGTTCCAAGAACGAAGAATTATGTAAAGAGTTTGAAGTAGTAATGAAGGCCAAATTTAAGATGAGTGCAATGGGAGAAATGAAATTATTTCTCGGTTTATAGGTGGATCAGACACCAAATGGTATTTTCCTACATTAGACCAAGTATGTAAGTGACATTCTCAGTCGATTTGACATGGAGAATGCTTCTACAGCTAGAACTCCACTTGCTACAAACCATGATGTAGCACCCAACGAAAATGGTGATATGGTAGATGCCACTATGTACCGAGGGATGATTGGATCTCTCATGTATTTCACTGCCTCACGACCTGATATCATGTATGCTACATGTTTATGTTCACATTATCAGGCAAAGCCTAAAGTGAACCATCTGATTGGGGTCAAACGGATTTTTCATTATCTGAAGGGTACACCCACACTTGGATTGTGGTATCCTCATGATGATGACTTTGAGCTTACAGCATATAGCGACTCAGATTACGGCGGCTGCAAGATGAACTACAAGTCTACATCAGCAGGGTGTCAGTTCTTTGGGAGAAGATTAGTAACCTGGCAGTGTAAGAAGCAGACATCGATTGCATTGTCAACCTGTGAAGCCGAATACGTTGCTGCTGCAAGCTGTTGTTCTCAAATCATATGGATTCAACAGCAAATGCTGGATTACGGTTTGAATTTCTCTTCTACTCCTATCTTTTTTGATAACTCTGCTGCAATTGCAGTCACTTAAAACCCGTCCAACATCCTAAGACCAAACACATCGGAATTAAATATCACTTTATACGTGATTGCTTTGAAAAAAACTTAATCGATGTGTAAAAATAAATACAGATTTTCAACGCGCTGACCTCTATACAAAGGCATTTGACAAACCACGTATTTATATTTGTTAGAGGTCAACGGAGTTAAAAAGAAAAGTGAGGTCATTCCTAAAGATGACCATGTATAGTTCGATGCGTCGTGTCTAGTTCCTTTTATTTTTTCAATCTTTTTAGTTTTATATTCTTTTCTTTTATTCTATTTGCTTAATTTTAAGTAGTTTAGTTACAATTGGTTTATTTCCTTGCCTATTAAAATCCTAAAATGCTAATCCGTGACGGTTTTATAATTTTAGGGGGAGAATAGGTTTAGGCAGTAATATACAAAAAAAAAGGAGAAGGAGAGGCAAGCAGATAAAATAAGATCGTATATGTGATACTGATTCAATCTTTGGAATATGATAGTACACAGGAACAAACCATTTGGGACTTTAAAAATCAAAATTGAAAAAGATGCAAAGCTCAAGTATAAGTCTGTGTAGTCTGAGCAATATAAAAGGGAATATGATAGATAAGTTAGCTACTACTAAGGTAACACAAAGAAAGTAGACCTAGAGGTTGCTAGACCACAGATGATATGTTGGTAGATTCAACACAATAGATGACTAGACCTTTTTGGTGATCTCAAGATTAAACTAAAATGTTTGACTAGCTGTGGGTAACACCTTATCCCTGGTTAACACAATCAACAAGATTCCAATAAGGGGTGACGAGCAAAATAAACGCCACGAATGTGCGCGTAAGACCAAAGCATGAGCAAAAACACGTAAAAATGCATATACAATCAAACTGATAACTTATGTTGTTCGTGAGATCTGTGTAAAAAGGATGAAATTGCTCAAACAAGAAGATAGGTTATGTGCCTCTCTACTGTGCGGTGGCACTGACCTAAGGATAAGCATAACCTATATATTCTAGAATTCATCGTTGTTTGCCGCCTCTCTACTGTGCAGTGGCACTGACCTGAGGCTTGGCTTCTCTTTGAAAGTTCCAAGAATAGTTTCTTCTTGAATACTACCTGAGACCGCTCAAAAATCTCCTGAGGAATGTTGATTACCATATAAGTGTGGGATACACAAATTATTGTTGAAATAAACAAACCTTAAACTATCACCAAACTATGTTGAAAGTCTATGTATGGATTTAAGAGGACAAGTATACTGACAATCATTGTGGCTATAATCTTGAAATTCTAAATCAGTGTGGGGACCTAAGAGTACTAGTATGATTCCAAATTTACTAAATGACTCCAGATGAAAAACAAGAATAGAGCATCAAAGTTTTAAATAACGTGTCCTGGATGATTTAAGTATCTAGTATGATTCCAAATTGAATTGGTCCATGTATGGTTTAAATGATTGAAGCAGCTCTCTTAGAAAAATTATGTTAACCCTCACAAAAACATAAAAACATATATTAGTTTTAAGTTTTCAGTGTTATTTCTTTTATTTTTGCTTAAATTTTGTCAATTTCAGAGTGTCTAATATCGGACTATGTCATGGAAGTTGATAAGAGCCTTATCATCTAAAGTGATGTCTGAGGTGACCACACTCGTTTCAAATAAAATGGGTCATGTCTGAGGTGACAAAATGTTTTAAAAGGATCATGTCTGAGGTGATCAAAGGTTTTTCTAGGTAAAATGATCATGTCTGAGATGATCAAATGCTAATATTGTTCATTCATAAGATAAAAGGGGTGTAAAATGTAAAATGGTCTTAAAGTCAAAACCATGAGTATGACTCATTCGCACGACTGGACCATGAGCATGGACCAGTCGTACGATTGAAGGATACGAATATGTCCGATCGCACAATTAACCCACAGGTATGGGACATACATGCGATTGGACCATCAGTACGACTCAAATCACACGATTGGACACCTAAAATGGGTGAACCGCATGAATGAAGGTGGCCGAATGACACAGTCGCATGACTGACCTTTAGTCGCACGACTAAAGGTGACCTACTGTGCCAGTCACACAACTGATCTTCAATCACATGAACAACTTGTGCGACTGGGCTCTGTCGCACGATTGAAGGGAACCCTAGTATAAATAGAGGGGCAGTCGGTCGCAGTCACTCATCACCCCCAAAATCGCCCTAATTCGCACGACACATCATTACTCTGCCAAAATTTCATTTGAGCCTATTATACCACTAATTTTTGTGTACTGACGATTTCCACTGACTATACAGATATAATGCGGTTCAATCCAATCATATTTCTTTCAATTTGACTCCAAAATCGACAAGTTTGGCCCAAACCAAGAATCGAGACTGGTTTAACTAAATAACCTAATTAATCTAAGCAAACAATTGAAATTAATGTTATTAGGTGTTAAGTATAATGATTGCGAGTCCAATGAACCAAAACACAACGTCTAATCATAAAAATTGGTCAAAACTTGAATTTGAATTGAACAGCAGTCTGTCATGCGAATGGACAGGTTGATGAACTTCAGTCGCATGACTGAGTAGTGCGAATAGCTAAACCGCATGACTGGACCATGCGTATGAGTTCAGTCGCACGACTGATATACACGAATGAGTTTACATACGTATGAGTTCAGTCGCATGACAAGTCGTACATATGAGGTAATTCGCACGACTAGATCTCAGTCGCACTACTCACTCGCACGACTAGATCTCAGTCGCATAGTCTCATTCGCATGACAGAACAGAAAGAAATTCAAGTCCAAATGATTCAAGATATTATACATCAACGGATACTAATGTTTATATTCATTGTGTAACAGATGGCAAGTCGGTGGACTATGAGTACTAAGCACAACATTTGTGCTCATCTGGATCTGACATCAGAAATGCTTTAGGCTTTTCTGGGATTATCACATTTCTCAGGAGATCGAGGATCTTTCATGCCATATCTACTCCGTGTACACCGTATCGCTCTATTCAGCAGGCCTTCTGGGAAGGCGCAGTTGTTGATAGATCCTTAGAGCCTCATTGCATCAGGAGTTCTATATTTGGAGAGGCCATTGAGATCACCGAGGATGATCTTAGGACGGTGCTACAGTTTGGGGATGATGCCGACTGCCCCACTCGATTACACCCCCTTACTATCCGAGGATGTTTCTTGCGAGCTAAGTACTCTGGGGACATCAACGCAGGGGTGCTCAACAAGAGCAACCTGTGCCCCCAGTTCAAGTACCTCGCACATGTGCTGCTGAAGTGTATAGCGTCTCGAAAGGGAGGATTTGATGAGCTCTCAGATCAGATCCAGAACATGCAAAGTTGGTGCTGAAACACCCATTCAGCTTTTCCAGGATGATCTTCACCTACCTGGTGGAGAACATTCAGGGGAAAGGGAAGGAGGGCTTCTACATGTACCCTCGATTCATGCAGATGATTATTGACCAGAAGCTCCCTTCCTTACCAAAGGAGAAGGAGGATGTTGTGATCCTTGGGGTGATGGACGACACTACTTTGGGTCGTATGAAGGTCTACAGGGGGAAGCAGGTTAAGCCCCCTGTGAGGAGATTGTTAGGGCATCTGGCCCAGGAGGGTTACGTGGCGCCGGCTAGGCGTAAATGGCGCCACACTGACAGTGACTTAGAGGTTGAGCAGCTACAGCTCTCGAAGGATGACTCTGATGACGATGACAGCGGTGATGCTGGAGATCCAAGGCCCACTCAACCAAGGGCCCCCACTGCTGATACTGCATCTCCGGCATCTGCCCATGATGGAGCGGAGTCTGCTGGATTCCACCAGGATTTCATACCTGGTGAGGAGGAGGATTCAGATGAGGAGCCTCTGACTCGGACTGTGGGCAGTAAAGTCAATGCCACAGAATGAGGGCTCCGTGCGGTTGGTGAACACCCTGGCAGGTCGGGAGAGGCTGACACTGATCCGACATATGCTCCCGATCAGCTAAGCCGTGTTCTAGAGGGAGCATCCTCCTCGATAGGATTGAGGAAGAAAAGGATGGCTCAGTCCCACGGAATGAAGAAGAAGAAGAAGAGACGACTCACCTTCATCACTACCACCACCACCACTACACCTACCACACCACTCCACCTACCACCTCAGCCACCGCCACAGCTACCACCACTTCTACCACACCCTCTACCACCATTAGCATAACACCCACCATCACTACCACACCTCCACCCTCCACTACTACCGCCATACCTCCACCTGTTATACCAATACCACCCCCAATCTACACCACTACCACCACCACCACCACTAGCCACCATGCTGTACCACCATCATACCCTTCATACACATCAGGATCACCTCTGCCTCCCAGTGGGGTAGAGGAACAGCTCTCGGCATTCAACCGTATGGTGCTGAGGCTGTTGGCTGCAGATAAAGAGAAGACTGCTCAGTTACATCAGCTAGCAGACCTTACAGCTGCCTAAGCTTTGCAGATATCTCAGCAGGCCCAGCTGATGGATGCTCAGCGTGCATAGATGTCCCAACTTCGGGAGCAGCATGTCCAATCAGCAAAAAGGATTGAGGAGTTAGAGACCACCAACAAGACCATCATGCTGCGTCTCAAGGGATCCAAGGAAGAGCCCCTAAAGATCAAGGAAGGGGATGGGGATGATAGTGATGATGACAGTGATGATGAGGATGATGATGGTGATGATGATACTGATGTTGCTGGTGATGCTGGAGACGATGAGGTTGATGATGATGCTCAGCAGATATCTCAGCAGGGTAGCTAATGGATGCTCAGCGTGCATTACTGTTTTGAGCATATCCAATGAATATGCAATCAACAGTTTTTGGTCCTAGTTTTTTGAGCTTTAGGCAGTGGTACAATCACCTTAGCTAGGCACCCCCACACTTGAGATAATTATATGATGGTTTTCTACCCACCCATAACTCATAAGGGGTTACATCCCTTTTCTTTGGTGGTATTTTATTTAAAAGATAATTGTCCAAGAGGATAGCTCCCCCCCCACATGTCATGGCTCATCCCAGAGCTTATCAACATGCCATTCATCATCTCTTTAAAGTACGGTTTTTCCATTCAGCAATGCCATTTAATTATGGTGAGTAAGGCTTCATACATTCATGTATTATACCACTTTTTTGCACATTAATCGGCTAACGGTGCAACATATTCACCACCTCTATCACTTCACACAACTCTAATTTTCTTGTTTAGTTGATTCTCAACTTCGTTTTTATACAAGATAAATTTGTCGATATCCTCATCCTTACTTTTAAGTAATTATATATAGCAATATCTAGTGCAATCGTCAATAAAAGTGATGAAATATTTGTTGCCACCTCTTTTTGGGTGTGCTTTTAAATCACACATGTCGGTGTGAATTAAACTAAGGGTTTCGGTTATTCTTTCAACTAGTTTAAATGATGATCTTGTAAGTTTTGCTTCAACATATGTTTCACATTTAGAGTTTGTGTCAATATGGAATGTAGGTATGCATTTTAAATTTATTAAACAATGAATAGAATTATAATTTACATGTCCTAGTCTACCATGCCAAACATTTAAAGACTCAAGCATATAAATAGAAGTAGTAGTAGTATTCATTTCACTTTTAACAACGATTACATTCATCTTAAACATACCATTAAGGGCATAATCCTTTCCAACATCATTCCACGTTTAGTAAGGATAAACTTGTCCGATTCAAACACTAAATGAAAATCAAACTTATTAAGCAACCATCCCGAAACAAGATTCTTGCGAATCTCCGGGACATATAAAGTATTGCTCAAGGTGAATTCCTTCCCGGAAGTCATCTTCAAGATCACATTTCCTTCACCTTTGATGTCGGTCGTAGCTTTATTACCTATATAAAGCTTTTCATCACCCTTAACCTCTTTAAAAGTGCTAAAGAGGGTCTTGTCACAACATACATGAGTGGTAGCTCCCGTATCAATGAACCATCCATGTGGATTGTCTCCTACGAGGTTGAATTCTTCCATCATTGCCGATAGCCCCGTGATCATTGCCACTAACAGTTCACCGTCTTCATCCACCATATGCACACACTCACACTTTGGTTGCTTGCATTGATTAACACGGCGCCCCATCTCATTACAATTGTAGCAAATGCCTTGGAAAGGAGGAGGTGGAGGGTTCTTTTTCATAACTCCGTTCTTTGGTTCAAGGTTCACCTTTGGTTTCCTAATTGGCTTTTTCCATTTACCTTTATAACCCCTTGACGATTGCCCATGTTCAACCATATTTGCCTTTGCCATCGGTTCCACATGGGTGCCTTTTTGAGCCATTTTGTTGTCTTCTTCAATTCGAAGACGAACAATAAGTTCATCCATAGTCATCTACTTTTGTTTGAGCTTAAGATAATTCTTAAACTCTATCTAACTTGGAGGTAACTTTTTAATCAAGGTTGCAACTTGGAACATGATATTGAGAGGCATCCCATCAGCATGAATTTCTTGAAGAATAACTTCTAACTCTTGAATTTGGCTAATCACAGTATTGTTATCAACCATTTTAAAATTCAAGAACCGAGCCACAAGGAATTTATTGCAACCGGCATCCTCGGCTTATACTTCTTGTCTAAAGACTTTCATAGTTCTTTGGAAGTCTTTATGTTGCAATACATGTTATACAATGAATCACAAATACCATTCAAAACATAATTGTGACAAAGAAATTCTGAATGCTTCCAAGCATCAATGGCACTCAAGGCTTGAGCATCATCCCTTTTTTTAGGTAGATGAGCAGTTTCCTTCAAGAACTGTGCTAAGTTCAAGGTCGTCAAGTAGAAGAACATCTTCTGTTTCCATCTTTTAAAATGGACACCCGCGAACCTTTCGGGTTTTTCGGCATGGTTTGCCATAGTGGTCGCTCCTATAGTGGTTGCAGCTAAAAGGGTTGATAAAGAGGAACTCATAGCACTAGAAGATATGTTGTTTGTTGTTTGACAAAAATAGTTTAAGTTAGAAAAATTTCCAAAAAATAAAATAACTACCAAAATTGAATAAAATGTTTCGAACTTGTAGAGATAAATGAAGAGGCTGATGCAACCAAAACACCCAATGTCTTTCCTGCATGCTGCACAAGTACATTGAAGAAGAATGCTTAGGAAGTTTTACATATGCAACAGAAAAATACTCTAAGTGTAAAATCTTCCGAAGCCAAATATGAAGTCTTCTGAAGCCTCAGAGACAAAGTCTTCCGAAGCTTCAACTCATGAAGACAGATTTTTTCCGAATACTTTTAATACATGCTTTATCTGATGTACTTTTCCATAAAGCTGGACTCCTTTCCGCTGCACCTCTGTAATGTCACCAACTTACATGAGTTGGTGAAAAGGTCCATGCTTTTGGTAACTGTACATTGAGGTCTTGAGTTTGTAACTTTCTACTTTATGTACTTTATCCTTTTTGTAATAGATAAGGATATGATCTATGGCATGTCATAGTCACAAGTCAAAAGGCAATCTGCCTTTTGACTCTACAATTGATTTTGTTTGTGTCTAGTCAATTGTATCTAGCTGGCTTTCAAAGTATAACCAGCTGTAGGATGTAGTATAAGTATCTCATGTTCTTGTATCTTTTAATTATGCTTTGTAACACTTGTAATAGAACATAGAGAAAGCAATATACTGCATTCTTGAAAACCATACACTTGTGTTCTTTGTGTTTTGTCTCTCTTGCATTACCTATGTTCTTCGTATCTCTACTTGGTTAATCCAGTTTACTATTTGATTAAAGTTTAGTTAATCTCCTCTTTGTGTTGTGTGTTGTAACTTTATACCCTTCAACGATCCTGCATTTGGTATCAGAGCTTTTCAGGCTCTTGATATAATATCTTACCATCTTAAAGATCCCTCACACACACAAAATACTAAACTTTTCAAATGGCAGCCATTTCCAAGACTAATATGGAAACTGGAACCATGAACAAGTCCCCACTGATCACTCTTGATGAGTTTGATACCTGGTGTTTGAGAATGGAAGGTTTCATCAGGTCTCTTGATTCTAGAATGTGGGAGTCTATTGAGAATGGACCTTTCATACCCAGCACTCCTTCTGCTACTAGTGCTGGTATGATCCCCAAAGATGTGGCTAACTACTCTGATGAAGATAGGAAGAGAGTAGAGATAGACAGAAAAGCCATGACAGCCCTTAAACTGCCCTTCCAAACTCTGTGTACAGAGGTTTCAAGAAGTGCAAAACAACCAAGCAGCTGTGGGATGCACTGAAACTGATGTATGAGGGTTCCTCTGAAGCCAAGGAGAACAAGAAGGATCTCCTGAAGCAGCAGTTTGAAAACATCACCTTCAAAATAGGTGAAACCATGACTCAGCAGTATTTCAGGTATGTTGAGATTATGGATACCCTAGTGGATGGAGGAGTTTCCTTGAAAACAGAGACATTGTAAGGAAGTTCATGTCCTCACTTCCTAGGCAATGGACACACTACTGTGTGGTGATCAAGAGAACTGAAAATCTCAAAACTCTTACTCTAACAGAGTTATATGGGATTCTCAGTGGCTACCAGATGGAGATGAACATGCAAGGTTCATCTGGCAACTCCAACAATCAAATGGGTTCAGCCCTACATGTGGTTGAAAGGGATAGCATAGAACCCAAACATCATCTCTTATGCTACCCTGACAATTCATCAAAGGGTCCTTTCATCACCTTCCTAGAGACACCAAGGGAGAACTACACTCAAGGAAGCCCATTCAAGAGACAAGCTCTTCTCAAGCTTTTGTGTCTTCTGATGAAAGTTGTGGTAACTCTCTTTTCACTCTTGAAGACCTGGACTGTATTCACCTAGATGATCTGGAATACATGGAAATAGTCCAGTAGATGGCTCTTCTCACTCATAGAGCCAAGAAGTTCTACAAGAGGACAGGAAGGAAGTTTCCAAGCAATGCAACCAGTGGAAAGTTTGGATAGGACAAAGGCAAAGTCAAGTGTTACAACTGTAAATTGATGGGCCATTTTGCCGGAGAGTGTAAGGCACCTAGAACAAATGGTGGCCAAACACAATCCAGACCAAACTACACTAACAAAGCTCTCCAAAATGAGAAGTCAAAGCAGCAGGCTGCTGTTGCTGTTGAAGATTGAGGCTTTGACTGGAGTTTTCAGGTGGAAGATGCTTCTCCTAACCAAGCATTGATGGCAGATCATGATTAAGCCAAGATATTAGAACATCTCTGTACTCCTGGATGCATTGCTAAAGTTAATAGATACAGGTCATATAACCTGGAGTTGAGATCTGACCTTGAGTCCTTAAACAATTTAAAATCTGATTTTAGAAAGTCTAAAACTAATTATAAACTGAAGATAGAGGACCTTGAGAAAACCATTTTAGTTCTAAAATATGAACACACAGATTTTAGGACTCAAATCAAAGATCTCATAACCAAGTTAATTGAGTGCCAAGCTGAGCTTGTGATCAGCAAAGCCAAGGCAGAAAAGAGTGTTCTTGAAGAAGAGACCTTCAAGAACATGATATCCTCATCCCTGCACAACAAAGTGTGTTATCAAAACAGGCAGGGACTAGGATCCAATGAGATAGGTCCTCCACACACAATCTTGTCTGTAAGATCTCCTAGGTGTAGAACTTGTGAAAATGAGCTTCCTCTCATAGATCCTATGAATGAAGAGGATGAAGAAGAGATAGTGATGAATTCCTCTAAAAAGAGTGAAGAGGAGGATTCCAAGAAGGGTCACTATCCTTCTGAGGAGAAAAAGAAGACTGTGATGACCAAGTCCATGAGAAAGAACTTGATCAGAAAGAGCAAAAGAAAAACAAGGAAGGCTCAAGAGATCAAGGCTACTTTTGATTCTAAGCAGAAACTAGTTTTTATCCCTGCGGGATGCAAAGTGGTAGGGACTGAAGACATCAACCAAAACTCTTATGCTAAGAGTTCTGGTTCTTGTTCAACTCATCTCAGTAGCAAGAAGAAGACTGATCTGCTGTGTACCACTACTGCACAGCCTGGACCATCAAACTCCAAGCACAATCCTCAGCCTAAGAGGATTGTCTCAGCATCTACAAAGATGAAGCTGGAGAAGGGATATGACCAAAGACAGTCTTGTTCTCAGGAAAAGGCTCTTGTGAAGAAGAAGATGAACTGTGTCATGTGTGACAGCACCATTCACATTGCTAAGGATTGTCCATACAATCCTAAAGGTACTATCCATATGACCAAAACAAAGACTTCAAAGGGTCTCAAGAAGATTCAAGCTTCGGAAGGAAAATCTGTTTCCCTCGAAAGCTCCAAATCTAAGAAGAAGGCAAGTGGAAAATTACCTTCGGAAGAAAAGTTGGTCTCGGAAGAAAGGAGTTCTTCCGAAGCACTAAAGTCTGCTACAGTGTCTGCAGAATCTTTTGAAGGTCCAGTCATCAAAACTTCTGAAGTTCCAAAAGCTTCCGAAGTTTTGAAGGTCAAGTCCAAGACTCCAAAGGTGGTATAGAAGCCTAAGAAAGACCAAGTGACTGAAAATTCTCCATCAACAATAGCTCAAGATCCTCCTAGTACAACCATAGGATCTATTGCTGTTGAATTACCTCCTGTCAATGAGCCCAAGACAAGCAAGGCTTGGGTTTCCAAATGTAACTAATCATTTTCTTTGTGCAGGGACAGCTGAAGACTAACAAAAATGTCTGGATCATTGATAGTGGCTGTTCCAGGCACATGACAGGCAATAGGTCACTACTCTAGAACTTTGAAAGGATTAATGGAGGACCAGTTGCTTTTGGAGGAGATGAAGGTGGTTACATTTCTGGAAGGGGCAATGTCACAAATGGCAAGCTCAGCATAGAAAAGGTAAACTTTGTCAAGGAGCTTGGATACAATCTTATGAGTGCATCTCAATTTTGTGATCAAAGTCATAACATGCTCTTTACTGAGCATGAGTGCATTGTTCTTAAGCCTGGTGTGGTCATTCCTCATGAGCATATCCTGCTTAGAGCCCTCAAGAAAGGAAACATGTACAAGATGGATTTGCAAGAAACCTCTCCCTCTGGAGAAGTTTTATGCTTTCTGTCTAAAGCAAATAGTGATGAGTCTTTCCTATGGCATAAAAGAATGTGCCATGTAAACTTTAAGAACATGAACAAATTGATTAAGAATGATTTGGTAACTGGAATACCAAAGAAAGAGTTTACAAGTGATGAACATTGTGTTGCATGCCTGAAAGGGAAGCAACATAAGGTATCTCACAAGCCTAAGGACAGAAACTCCATCACTACACCCTACACTTGTTACATATGGATCTCTTTGGCCCTACCAGTGTAATGAGTTTAGGAAGGACCTTATACTGTTTAGTGATCATAGATGACTTTACAAGATTCACTTGGGTCTTCTTCCTTAGAACTAAGGATGAGACTCTTGAGATTCTGAAGAATTTCATCTTAAAGATTGAGAATCAATCTGATCACAAGGTCAAGATCATAAGATGTGATCAAGGAACTGAATTTAAGAACCAAATCCTTGATACATTTTGTGATGAAAAGGGTATTACAAGACAATACAGTGCTCCCAGGACTCCTCAACAAAATGGTGTTGCTGAGAGGAGAAACAAGACACTGACTGAAGCTGCAAGAACCATGCTATCTGACTCTAAGCTGCCCATCACCTTCTGGGTAGAGGCAGTCAACACTGCCTGCTATGTGCAGAACAAAGTTTTAGTAGTTAAGACTCATGGCAAGACTCCTTATGAACTTTGGCACAAGAGGAAACCTTTCATTGACTTTCTCAGGTCATTTGGATGTCCTTGCACCATCTTGAATACCAAAGATCAAGTTGCCAAGTTTGCTAAGAAATCTATTGATGGACACTTTATTGGATACTCTTCTCAAGCTAAGGCTTACAGAGTATACAATCTCAGAACTAGAATTATTGAGGAGTCAGCCAATGTGACTTTCAATGAACACACACCCTGTGTTGCTGGTTCTGGTCCGGATTGGTTATTTGATCTTGATTGGTTACCAACTATTTTAACAAATCTTGTGAGAATGTTTCAGGATCTACAGAAAATTCAAAAACAGGTGATTCTGATCCAAGATTGAGCTAGGAAGACCTTCAAGTCATACATCTTCAGCTCAAGTTGGAACTACTTCTGCAAATGAGGTTTCTATCAGCACAACAATGACAAACTCAGCTGATACATCTGGTATGCCTTCAAATTCCAGCTCAGAGGCCCTACTACCAGATAAGAACACCTCAATTGTGGAAGATAACAATGGTGGTGGTGACAGTGACCAAGAATTTCTTGATACCACTAACCACACCATAGATGAGAACATCCATGATGTCACACACTGCTTGGATCAAGTCTCTCTTGATAAGTGTGCTGATGTGGTGGGAGAAACATCCATGTCAGATCTAAATTCTCTAATTTAGATCTCTCTTAGCAACTTGCTGTGATCCCTCAGCTTAGGATCCACAAGTCTCACGCGACCACAAACATCATTGGAGATGTTGTCTCAGGGGTAAGGACAAGAGGACAAACCCATGAAGAAAATGTTTGTCTTCACTCTTGTTTCTTATCCTAGATAGAGCCAAAGAAAGTTGATGAAGCTCTAAAGGATGGAAGTTGGGTTGAAGCTATGCAACAAGAGCTGCTTCAATTCAAAAGGCAAAAAGTTTGGAACCTTTGTCCTCTTCCTTCTGGGAAGACTACCATTGGAACCAAATGGGTGTTTAGGAATAAGAAAGATGATAGATGCATCATTATCAAGAACAAAGCTAGACTGGTTGTTCAAGGATACACACAAGAAGAAGGGATTGACTACACTGATGTCTTTGCTCCAGTGGCAAGATTAGAAGCTGTTAGGATATTCCTGGCATTTGCTGCATCCAAGAACTTCAAGGTCTTTCAGCTTGATGTGAAGTGTGCCTTTTTATATAGAGTGATAGATGAAGAGGTTTATGTCAAACAGCCACCTGGTTTTGTAGACCCTGATCATCCTGATTATGTCTGCAAGCTTGACAAAGCTCTTTATGGGCTGCATCAGGCACCTAGGAAATGGTATGAGACACTATCTGAGTATCTTTGTAAACATGGATACTGGAGAGTTACTATAGATGGAACTCTCTTCATCAAAGGACAGAGAAATGACATACTGCTAGTTCAAGTGTATGTGAATGACATCATCTTTGGTTCAACTAATCCAAAGCTCTGCAAAGACTTTGAGAAGCTGATGAAAGACAGATTTGAAATGAGTGCCATGGGGAACTCAATTTCTTTATGGGAATTCAAGTGAAGCAAGTTGAAGATGGCATCTTCATAAGTCATTCAAAGTATGTTCAGGACATACTTAAGAGGTTCAACATGACTGTCTGTAAGATTGCTAAGACACCCATAGCTAGGAACCACTCCCTTGGACCTGATCTTGAGGGGGAGTGTGTAGATGAGCACTTATACAGGGCTATGATTGGGTCTGGTCCAATCATCTCATCCCCCAATGAGTCTTCTGATGAAGATGAGGGGAATCTGAGACTACAGGTGCACAAACTGACTAAAACATGCACCTCTTTAGTCTCAAAGGTTAGTCACCTTGAATCTCAGGTGACTACCTTACACAACAGGATCATTGATCAGCAACTGAGATTTCATATCTTAAGGAAAAACTAGCTGGGAGACCCTTAAGAAGTGCTCAACCAGGAACACAAGAACCTGTGAATGTGATTGACCTATCTTCCAGCTCACCTATGCAAGTGGGTGATGCTACCAAAAGGGGGAGAAAGTTATTACAACCATAGAACCTGGGAGTTCTTCAGAGAGAGTGGACATTGAGGACTCACCATCCTCACTTGCAACTATGCATTCTCAGCAACCTCCTCAAGTTCACATTGATGTGGACTACACAGACTCCTTCATATAGAGTTTGTTTGAGGATGGGATACAAGGGCTATGTCATCTTCACCATCTTCCAATCACATCATTGGGTGGAGGTATGACAACATCAGGAAAGCCCTAATCATCATAAGAGTTCAAGGGCAACAAAAAGTCTTCAATTTTCAGACTTTGAACTACTATGAAGGTCTGGATTTAGTCAACATGCCACTTGTCAACCCAAGCCAATCAAGACAAGCTGACAGACTGGCTAAAAGAATCCAAGACAGGATCACCGCAGAGTTCAGCTTAAGAAGGAGACTTAGGCAATCAGGCAATGCCATCGGTCAACTGGATGTTGAGGACGACCCTAAGATTAGCTTCATAGGGAAATCCTGACTGAAGCCCCAGTGGTAGAACCTGAGAGCCCTATCTCATCATCATCAACTGCTGCAGAGATTCACATTCCTTTTGAGACGCCTGCTGGTGAAGGTGCTTCTCAACTCTCTCTGGCCTGAGCTTAAATGCTGCAACAAGCAATGAAGGCCAAAGCTCTCTCCACCCTGAGTCACAAAGGTCTGTGAGTGACAAAGGGAAAAGAAAGATGACATCTAAGGAGATTGAGGAGGAGGAGAGAGAGAGAGGAAAAGGAGGCTAAAGGAAGAAAGTTCCTCTGCTGAGTCTTCAAGACTCATGGAGTCTGCTATTAGGGTTGCCCCCAAACCAGATACTCAAAATAATGAGTTAAGGGCAGCCAGGATAAACTATTTGCAGACCAGAAACTATGACATAAACTGTCATTTCTCTCCCATTATGAGCTGAATGAACTGGTTGACTTGGAAAGGTCAAGGGAGAAGAAGGAGGCAAAGATCAGAACTCCTAGTGCAAGTCAAAGAAGAGAGTAGAAAAAAGACAGTACAAGGATATGCCTACCCTCTCCCCAGTTTAGGAAAGTCCTGCACAAGAAGATGTGGTTCAACAAGAACCTCAGGTAGACAAAGAAGAAGAAAGGATCAAGATGATCAACTACCTGAGTGCCACATGCTTCTATCAGGAAGATGCACTCCTTCCCTTGTCCTATATTTGAGTTTGAGTACTTAAAACAGCTTGAACTGAGATAATCAAGGACAAGACAACTAAAAGAGCTATGGAAGAAGCTGTAAAATCCAAGCCATCATCCAAAAGAGCATGAAGAAGTTTGTTGATAGGCAGAGGATGATGAGCTCTTGAAGCATATGGATTCTCCGAAAGGAGCTTGGCCCCATGTCTCCATCCACTATGATGAGCATATTAGGGTGATCAAGCAGAAGATCAAAAGTGGAGAGCTCATGACTTACACTCACTCCAAGTCAATCCCCACCTGAATTGGAGGTTAAGGTCGAACCACCAGAGACAACACAACCTGGACCTCCTGCTTGAACCAGCAAGCTTCATCTTCCGATCCACAACAGGGTCAACTTCCCTCTCCTTCTGAGCCTGAGAGAGTGGAAGTCCCAACTGAGAAAGATAGTGAAGATCAATCTGTTGCTGCAGGCCAGTCTGTTAGTTAAAACCTGTAAGAGAAAGAAGGATGGCTTCAAACCAAAAGCCAAATAGAAGAAACTGCACCCTCTTCTACACCTACGATGAGTCAACATCTGAGGTTGGTAGCCAGATGCTAAGCAACTCTACAATTCACCACTCCTCTAGCTCAGAAGACCCATGTTGGACCAAAAGAACCAATGAGCCTGATCAGAGAAACCTCTAAGTCCCACAGGACATCACAACAGCTGAAGAAGACCTGATCAGCTGTTCTACAAAGTCTGAAGAATACAACTGCTGAAGTATTTCTGAAGTACTGAAGACAAAGACTGAGACAACAGCTGAAGATCTAAAGTCTGAAGACTTCAACAAGTACTGAAGACAAAGACTGAAGATCAACAGCTGAAAGACAAAGTCTGATGTTCAAGTACTGAAGACATCAGCTGATGCTAACAGCTGATGACAACAGCTGAAGAGGGCTTCTTCAGTTGTTGTGATGGTTTTTCTTCATCAGTAGTTTTCTTTTCCTTTCAGTAGTTTGTTTACTTTTCTGTAGTTTTGTTTCCTTTTCAATACTTGTAAACAACTGAAGAGGTTGTTCTTCAGTTTGTTAGTATCAGTAGTTTTATGTTTTTCAGTAGTTGTAAATAAGATGTTTAACACTTAGGAACATTTGTAAGAAGATGTCAGTTGTTGACATCTTCAGTAGTTGTTAAACATCAGTAGTTATAAAACGGTTACATGTCACTTTCAAGTGACATCAGCCTACGTCATTCTTTCTTTATAAGGAAGGATGACTCACCTGTAATCGTGCCATTGAGGCCGACAATCTTAATGCAATATTCCTTTTGTCAGATATTTCTCTCTCTATAACAAAATTCTTTTATCGCTTTATATCGAATGTTCTTCTTGCTTGAATTTGTCTAATTCTGAGCTATTCCGCTGCTATATCTGTTCAATCGATTAAACCAAGAGGCTGAGATCCTAACAAATGGTATCAGAGCAGGTTAATCATTGATCGATCTAACAATTGATCATTGAAACTGTTCAATCGCTCTAAGTTTGATCGAATTAGCAAATTCGCAAGGATCTGTTATAGAGATTGAGAGTGTATCGCTTCTGGCCGTTTTATTTGAGGTTCTGTGTGGTTCTGAGCTAAATTTATTGTGATTTTACTTGAATCTGTCTGAATTTCCACAATGACTACTTCTTCGAATGATCCTTTCAATACTGGATCCTCTACCAAGCCTCCGATCCTGGTGAGGAATGAGTATAACATTTGGCAGAGAAGATTGCTCCATCACCTGTCTGTCAATAGCTCAGGTTGTGGACATCTGTGGTACATGGACCACATAAGCCAATGGTGAATGATCCGGAAACAAACCAGTTGGTTCCAAAGAAGAAGGAGCAATACTCCGATGAGGACAAGAAGTTGTTTGAAATCGATGCAAAAGCCCATGGAATTTTGGCTATGGCTATTCCTAATGAGATTTACTCTGGGCTTCTGCATTGTGAGTCTGCTCATGACCTCTGGAAAGCCATCAAAGAACAATTTGGTGGTACTGATGAGGTTTTAGCAAACAACAGGGAAATCCTCGCCCAACAATATGAGACTTTCTCTCATAGAAAGGGTGAGACTCTGACTCAACAATTTGAGCGGTTTTCATGTTTAATCTCTGAATTGAAAATGGTTAAACATGAATATACCAGGAGTCAGATGAACCATAGATTCCTAAGATCACTCTGCCTGAGAGATGGAACACATATACCATTGTTCTACGCTCAAATGCTGATGTTGATCGCCTATCTCTCACCCAACTTCATGGGAAACTGCTTACATTCGAGAGAGAGATAGAGCAGAAAAGGAAATTGCTTCATCTGGCAAGCTTACTGAGGATTTTGTCCAAGGGAACACTGCCCTGATTGGACATCAAGAGTCAGAATATGCGTCATCTGAAAGCCAGTATGATGAGCATATTGATTTCTCTACAAACACTTCTGAGCCTGCCTTTGTGAGTGTTGATAGTTATTCTGCTGGTAGTAATAGTGACAATCTATGTTTCATCATGGATGATCTCAAGGGGATTGCTGATGATGACTTAGAAGAGATGGATATTTTGAGCCAAATGGCCTTGATAAATATCAGATCTCAGAAGTTCTACAAAAACTGGAAGGAAATTCCCAGGACTCTCTGGCAAAACCAAAGTTGGTTTTGACAAGAGTAAGTTGAAGTGCCATAAATGCCACAGGCTTGGACACTTTGCAAGAGAATGTAGATCATCTGGATCTAACTCTCCTGCACCTTTTGTGACTTTCCCTGGCAATAGTCAACAAAACAGAGGGCAACAACCTGTCAATTCTGGTTATCATCATCAACCACAATCTCCTGCATATTTTGTTCCACAGGGGCCAATGCCATATCCATACCCCTGCTATTACATGCCACAACCAGGCCAGGTTCAAGCACCCACTGCTCAGCAACCACATGCACTCCCTGAGCCTCAACCATCCCAATCTCATCAACCTAATCAACTTCAACAACACAGCTTCTTCACACCAGGAGTTGTTGACTGGAGCAGCTTACCAGATGATGTGTCTGGTAATGAACAACTGTTCTCAGGTGCTGGTCAACATGGTGGTGAGCATCCTTTTGGAAATCTAGCTCTCATGACTTTGGAATCCTCTGATGGATCATCCTCAAGTACCTCTTCAACACAGGTATCACAGGTATCCTCTGAGGCTAAGGCCAAATTATGTTCTGAAACTTGCATAGCAGCATTTGCCTCTATTAGAGAAGCAAATGTGGCTTTAATCAATAAAAATGTAGAGCTAGAACAAATAATTTCCAAAAATAAAGCTGAGTTTGAGTCTGTGCTGAAAGAGAAAACTGATGAGATTTATAAATTAAAATGCCAAATCTCTGATGATAAGGCTAGGGAGGATGTACTCTTAGAGAAGTACAAAGACCTCAAAGATACTCTTGCTGTCACCCAAGTAGAGTGTGATCGATGGGTACAATCTTGCAAGGGCTTTGAAATGCTTCTTAGTAAGCAAACAGCTTCCAATGTGAAGTTTGGAATTGGTTATAATCACACTGCTCCTCCTACAGATTTTGCTTCAAGAGCAGGAGTAGAATCTGATGGAGAAAGTAATGACCAATCCACCTCATCATGTGATTCACTACTTGATAAAGCACCATCAGTAGTTGAAGTCAGTAGTAATCCCTCTGTGAACCTATCAGCTGATATTGATGGTTCAACTGCTGACACTCACATGATCAATGAGTTGATCAACCCAAGTGTTATCCCTAGAAGTACTGAGGGTACTGGAGAGCAGGGGATAACATCTGGAGTTCAAATCCCAATAACTGACAGCACTAAGAGAAGAAAACTGTCAGTAGGAAGGATTTGAAGCCTACTAAGGAAGTTGACAAGAAGGCAAAAAGTGCTTCTAAACTGCTGAAGAGCAAGTCTTCAGTAGTTTCATCTTCTTCAGTTGATGATCAACAGAAGATGAAGAAGAAACCATGTGAAATATGTGGTCTATTCAATCATCTCACAGATGATTGTTGGTACAAAAAGGGATCCAAACTCAAACAAAAGGAGAAAATTAAAGAAAACTTGGCTAAAATGAAAACTGAGTTTGAGTCCAAGTTTGTACCAGCAGCATCAAATCCTGTTACTCCTATGTCCAAAGAAATCTAAAAGGGAAGGAGTGCAACAGGCAACAGCTGAGGTTGCTCAAAAGAAGATGGTGCAACACAAGAACTCATCATCAAACACCAATACCAATGTGTCTGAAGAGCTGAAAGCTCTTTCCCAGAATCAGACACAGCTGGTAATGATGGTTCAACATCTGTTGGGAGAGTTAACCAACTTGATGGCCCTGTGTTGAAACCCCAGAAAAGGAGATCCAAGCCAAAGGATTCCTCTTCTACACCATCTCCTTCACCTCAAGCTATTGTGCCCAATAAACCTGTTAGTTTACCATCTATTGATGAGACCAGGCCCAAAACCAAAAAGGTTTGGGTCTCCAAAACTAACTGATTGTTTATTAATGCAGGTTTCTTCAACATGCCAAAGTAGCATCTGGTATGTAGACAGTGGGGGATCTATGCATATGACTGGGAACAACTCACTTCTTAATGACTACTCTCCAGGAAGGAAGGTTTTGTTTCCTTTGGCAATGATGCAAGAGGTTACATCATCGGAAGGGTTTTGTTTCCAATGGGGAAATAAGTTTGATGATGTCAACCATGTGGAAAATCTCAAGTATAACCTCTTGAGTGTCAGTCAAATGTGTGACAAAGGCCATGTTGCCCTTTTCACAAGCCAGAACTGCAGGATTCTGTCATCCAAAGTTCTGAGTTTGATTGACAAGGTATTGGATGCTCCACTCTCCTGAAGGCCAACAGGACAGGAAGAGTGTATGCCTTAGATCTTTCCAAGAAAATAGATCTCAAAGGCCATCCTTGCCTATTTTCCAAGGCCTCTCCTCAAGAATCTAATCTATGGCATAGAAGGCTGGGACATGTTAACTTCAAGAACATGAATCAGCTGATACACCATAGTTTAGTAAGGGGAATGCCTATGAAGGAGTTCAAGTGTGAAAACAACTGCACTGCTTGTTTGAAAGGAAAAGCACAAGGTTTCATTCCCACCTATTGAAGAACCAAAGTCCACTGCCTGCTTACAACTTCTTCACATGGATCTCTTTGGTCCTGTGAGAGTGATGAGCATGGCAAAGAAGAAATACTGTCTGGTAATTGTGGATGATTACTCCAGATTTGTATGGACTTTCTTTCTACATTCAAAGGATGAAGCTGCACAGAAGATCATAAACTTTGTGTTGTATGCTGAGAAGCAGTATTCCCTCTCAGTCAAGTGTATTAGAAGTGACAATGGAACAGAATTCAGGAACAATACACTTGATGAGTTCTACCTTTCCAAGGGAATAAAGAGGCAGTTTAGTATTCCAAGAACTCCTGAACAGAATGGAGTTGTGGAGAGAAAGAACAGGACCCTCATTGAAGCTGCAAGGTCTATGTTGGCTGATTCTGGACTGCCATTGACCTTTTGGGCTGAAGCTGTCAACACAGCATGCTATGTGCAGAATAGAGTGCTAATAAATCAGAGGTTGATGAAGACTCCATATGAAGTTCTACATCATTTGGCCCCTCTCATTTCATTCTTTAGAGCATTTGGGTGTCCCTGTTTCATTCTCAACACAAAGGATCAGCTCCAGAAATTTGATCCTAAGGTGGATGCAGGGTACTTTGTTGGTTATTCATCAACTTGCAAGGCATACAGTCTCTTCAACTGCAGAACAAAGATGGTTGAAGAGACTCTACATGTCAAGTTCAATGAATCTCCAAAGGACAAGATTCCACAAAGCCCTGTGGAGCTCTTTGATTTGGACATACTGCAATATGTTCCTTATCAATCTCCTGCTGTTGCTCCTGTCAACAGTTCACCACCTGGTGTTACTGCTGAAGATGATGATGATAGTAGTAATCACCTCTTCAGGTTTAGTGACCAACTGCCTGTGTCCTCTAAACCTGATGCTCCTGTAGCTCCAGCAGCACCATCCACAACAAATGCTGATGAGATTTCTGCATCCTCAACTTCATTTGAGTTGCCACCATCTTCATGGTTTCAAGAATCTGCATCAACATCTGCTGCTGCTGAAGGTCCTACAAACACTTGCACAGATTTGATTGTTTACCAGAGCTGAAAAATCACCCAATGTCTCAAATCCTTGGTGATATCAATGCTGGTGTTTCAACCAGAAGCCAGTTGTCCAATTTCTGCTTCTATGCTCTCTTCATCAGTCAGCTAGAGCCAAAGAACTATCATGTAGCTTTGAGAGACAATGGATGGGTTGAAGCCATGCAGCTTGAGCTTCTTCAGTTCAAAAAACAGCAAGTGTGGGAGCTTGTTCCTCTACCCCCAGGTAAGTGTGCAATAGGCACTAAATGGGTGTTTAGGAATAAAACTGATGAAAATGGGCTAATTGTTAAGAACAAGGCCAGACTGGTTGTGCAGGGGTTTGCACAAGAAGAAGGTATTGATTATGATGAAACCTTTGCCCCTGTAGCCAGACTGGAGGCAATTAGATTGTTTTTAGCCTATGCTGCACTCCACAATCTTAAAGTTTTTCAAATGGATGTCAAAAGTGCTTTTCTATATGGTAACATAAAAGAAGAAGTTTATGTGTGTCAACCACCAGGCTTTGAGGATAATAAGCACCCAGAATGGGTATATAAGCTTGATAAAGCTCTTTATGGGTTGAAACAAGCACCTAGAGCCTGGTATGAGACCTTATCAAACTTTCTTCTACAGAATAATTTCACTAGAGGCTCCATAGATAAAACTTTATTTATTAAGAAGGTGGATCAGCATAAGCTACTTGTTCAAATTTATGTTGATGATATTATATTTGCATCCTCTGATCCCCAATTGTGTGAGGAATTCCAAAACTTAATGCAACAGAAGTTTGAAATGAGTGCAATGGGAGAATTACAGTTCTTTCTAGGTTTGCAAATCAAACAAAAAGCTGATGGAATTTTCATTCATCAGTCTAAATACACAAAAGATCTTTTGAATAAGTTTGATTTACAAAACTGTAAACCCTGTTCTACTCCCATGTGCAACACCACACAATTGGATGTTGATCAGAAAGGTAAAGCTGTTGATGAAACTCTTTACAGATGTATGATTGGTTCCTTGATGTATTAACACAGCTTCTAGACCAGATATTATGTTTGCTACATGTGTTTGTGCTAGATTTCAGGCTGCACCTAAGGAGTCTCATCTGATTGCAGTCAAGAGGATCTTTAGATATCTGCAAGGTACACAATCTCTAGGCTTATGGTATTCCACTGGACATTCTTGCAAATTAGTTGCTTTCTCTGATAGTGACTATGCAGGGTGTAAGTTGACCAGGAAATCAACTTCTGGTGGATGTCAATTCCTAGGCAACTGTTTGATTTCTTGGCAGAGTAAGAAACAACATCTGTTGCTACATCCACTGCTGAGCCGAGTACATTGCTGCTGCAAGTTGTACATCCCAACTCTTGGCTTCAGAATCAACTTTTGGATTATGGCATTACAGAGACTAAGACTCCATTATTAATGGATAGTGCTTCAGCTCTTTGCATTGTCAAAAATCCAGTCCAGCACTCTAGGACCAAACATATAGAAATTAGACATCATTTATAAGAGATGTTTTGAAAAGGGTCTAATTAATCCTATGTTTGTGCCTAGTGCTGATGAGCTTGCAGACATTTTACTAAGCCTTTGGATAGTTCAACTTTCCACAACCTGGTGTTAAGGCTTGGTATGCTGCAGCTAGAATAAGTGACAACTACTGATGATCTCAGTAATTACTGATGATCATTGGTAACCATGTCACATATAAGTACTGATGAGTTATTTTACCCTCAGTAGTTTTTATAACTACTGAAGGCTAAATGCTTTAAGTACTGTACTTTATCTGTTCTAAACTACTGATGTAGTTACAACTACTGATGCACTTACAACTACTGATCAGTAGAAACAATTACTGATGTCCTATGAAACAACTGAAAACAGCAAAAAGGCTGATGAGTAAGTGTTGAGGACAGTATGAAACAGCTGAAAGGCTATGAATTGACGACAACTACTGATGAGTACTCTCTCTTCAGTAGTTCACAAACTGCTGTTTCTTCATAAACAACTGAAGCAATACCATGTCTTCAGTAGTTTCACAACTACTGATGACTAACACCAAGTCTTCAGTTGTTTACAACAACTGATGGCACAACCAGGGTCAGTAGTTTCACAACTACTGATGACTAATACCAAGTCCTCAGTTGTTTCAACATCTGAAGTCCAACTGTCTTCAGTATTTTTTTTTAAAACTACTGATGCCTAAATCAGAGACTTCAGTTGTTTCAACGTCTGATTGTAAACACCATGTCTTCAGTTGTTTTATAACTGCTGACCACACCAATACCATCAGTCGTTTCAAACCTCTGAAAGTTAATACCACGTCATCAGTTGTTTCAAATACTGATGACTACACCAAAACCTTCAGTCGTTTCATACCCGTACCCTATATATATCTGATCCCTCTTTCAGAGTTTTTCATTCTTTCACGACCTAAAATTTCAAAAGCTCTGAAAATCTTTCACCTTCATTAATGGCGACCATGCAACTCAAGCCTCGACACAACTGTGTCGCGTACCTCACTAAATCGCCCTTCTGGACCAAATTCGATAATGCTATAGATCTTATGGTCCAATCACCACTGAAAACGGCCTTCCTCCTAAATCCAATCATTTATGCCGATTCGCTACATCAGTTTTGACGAATGCAACTGTTAATGGAGAATCTATCCATTCGTCCATCAACTCTCATAAGGTGGTCATCTCTACTGCTACCATCCGCCAGATATTACTATTAGATGATGCTGCCTACCCTGTTGGATATCCTAAGCGCCAAATTGATCTTTCATTTGGACAACATGGATATCAAGGCGATCTTAGTGCTTCGACCATCCTGAAGAAACATTTTCCAGATGCTGAACGATTGATATTTCATATGGTAAATGTTTGCCTGGCCTCGAAGACTTCTTCTTGGATCAACTGTCTTCCAGATGGCAACAGGTACTGTTCTCTATCCTTGAACAAGAACCACTAAACTTTTCTGAAATAATTTTTCTTGAAATCAAGGATATGGCCACAAAACCACTTTCTAACCGTTGGATACTATATCCTCGTTTTATAATGGCCATAATAGAGAATCAGCTTTATGCTGAGGGACTAGTTGGTCTGGGAGTCCCTGCTTTGGCTGTATTGCCGGAGGTATACTCCCGACACAACACTGACCAAACTCTAAACAGGCTGCCAAGCTGCGCAAACCCACGCAGCTGGAACCCACAGCCTCCACTTCCACATCCAAAGTCCCCTCCAAACCCACAAGAAGAAGCCTAAGAAGGCTACTCAGGGAGTTGAGTCCCCTGAGGATGCTCCTGCTGCACCAAGCAGGTTATCTCTACTGGAAATAACCCCCCAGTAGAGACTATGACTCCACCAACCGAAGCCGCTCAGGTTTCCTCTCAAAAGGACCTGATGCAACCACTCAAAGGGAAGCCACACTGCTGGGATCCTCCTCACTTGAGGGTATTACCATTGAAGAGCACCACTCGCCCCGGTGCACACTGCTTCCACACCCTCTCCTGATGCAACCGCCCCTCAAAGCCCTACAATAATTGTTGCAAAAGTGCTGACGCAGTTGCATTCCTCACCCCCCACCCAGACACCAATCACTACTGGGATAACCTCAACACCTGAGGGGGAGGATCACAATGCTTCTGTCAACCCACAGCACAGGGGTTATCATGTTCCATCTCCTGGTGTAGACAAGGAGGTGCGACCTTCTGGTGAGGCTGCCACTGCCTCTGACTCAGCAAATGACCAGGATGCAGTTGGTAACATCTCTAAGACCTCACCAGCGGCAACAGCTGATGAAGGACATAGTCCTGAGGCTGGAAGTCCCCAGAACAAGAACAAGGGGCACATGCTATAATTGATCTACACTCAGGCATGTTAATCCTGACTCTGTCAGGAGGTCAGGTGATTCAGTATCAACTGATGATGACCTGAGCTTCTTCTATGATGTAGTTGCTCAAAACACCATCCTAGAGGATGAGGTTAGCAGACTCAAAGAGCTGCTGGCCAAGATGTCTCAGGATGAAGTCCATCTGCCACCACAATACACCCACAGATGGCACCTTCTTCTGAAGGTCCCCTAAACACTGAGCCAATACATACTTCCAAGCCACCAGCCTCTGCTTTTGGCACTGATTCTCAGGAACAGAACCATCCTGATCAATCAGTTGCTAACCTTCAAAAATCCCTACCTCTCATCACTCCCATGATCACAGATATAGTGATCAAAGCCATTGATGAGAGCTTCCTACAATAATACAACCCCTGGTGGAGGAGTTGGTGACCAAATCACTTTCTACTGCTCAAACCCTTGCACCCAATGCAACCAAAAAGGGGGAGAGTCAGTCAGTTAAAGGAAAAAGGAAGAGGACAGATGGGGAGAAGGAGAAAGAATCAGAGAAGGTAAATGAGAAGAGTTGGCTGTTATAAGTGTGGAGGAGACTGAGTTTGATCATGAGAAGGAGAGGAGAGTGAGAAGAGAGCTGAAGTGAATGAAAGTCAAAAAGACTTTCATGTCACATATCAAAAGAGGAAAGAAGAGTCTGAGAAGGAAGGAGCTGAATGATATGGTGAAAGAAGCTGATGCCAACCATAACCGTTCAATGGATAAAATCATTGATCAGTTATATAGGCAGGGTTTTGACATCCACAACTAGACTCCGAGATCAGAAGGTTGGAGACAGAGGAGATCAACTCAAGATGGGCTAGTTATGATGCCTTAGAAAGAGAAAGGCTGGAGATAATGATTAGATTTGTAGCCAAATACTTGGGAAGATCTCTGATAGAAATAAGGGCCTGGACCAGGGACAACATCTTGGCAATAACCACCAAGATTTGTTCGTCTGAAGCATACTCCAAGGGTTTAGTGATTGAGGCATTAAATGAAGCTGGGGTTGGGAACCGAAAAGAACTGACAAAATTTACTAAAGCCTCCTTACAGCCAAAATGCTAAAACAGTCTGAAAAGCCTCTATCCTCAAAATCACTACCTCCACACCCTAAAACAACCCCTTTACCCTCTAAACCAACCATCCAACCCACAAAACCAAATCCTTTACCCCCAAAACCCACTGCCAGTGATGTACCTAGACAAAAGAAAAGAAAGGTACTGAGGGCTGATGAAGAAGAAGAGGAGGATGAAGACAGACTGCCACTCTCTGCAGTTATCACTTTGCCTAAGGCTAATCCAATGTCCATCACTCCGTTTCTCAAATGCATGATGTGATGATAAAGATTGAAGAGGAACAGATGCAAAGACATGATGAGGAAATGCTGAAAAGCATTGACAAAGCATATGCCACATCCTCTTCAATGATTAGCATGAAGAAAGAAGTCTTAAGATTGTACACCCTTGCTAATACCTTTCAATACCAAAGGGAAAAAGTAAGGATATGGCCTGATCCTAGGGTGGCACACAGGATTGTCAAGAAAGAAATTCCTTCAAATACAAGGGCCGAGTGAAGAGGGTTGTCGACGAAGACATCACTGTGGTTCTTGTAGTGTCCCCCTTGAAATTGTAGAAGAGTTCAAGAAAGCTTATGAAGCCAAACAACCACCCAAAAGATGTTGGAGAATAAAATCATAAGAAGGGATTGGTTTACAAAAGACTTGAAAACTTCAAACAAGATGAGCTCAACCTGCTCTTAGAAGGGACTCATCCAGATGAGTTTGCTTACAGACAAATAACCACGGTTGAGCTCAAGAATGGAAAACAGGCCAAGTACATCTCTGAAGTGTATGGCCGAGAAGGATTGTTTGATGGTGTGCCCGAGGTGCTGACAATGGATGAGCAGATCATGTTTCTAAGGGCTTACACCAGGGAATCCTATAGGCTGATACACGGGAAGTAGATCTCATGGTTGGGGTAACAGCTCAGTGTCCAAGTCCCCAATACAGAGCTCCCAACCATATCATGCAAAACAGATCATCAGAGACTTCTTCCCAGGCCGGTGCTGAAAAAGGGTCACTTCTCATCTGATCAAGAGGATAAAAAGACCAATCTATCTGCCAAAATAAGTGGGACTCGTCAATAACTTAGAGGTTTTGGCTGCATTGGTTCAGGGGGAGTTTGTTGGACCAAAAGAACCAATGAGCCTGATCAGAGAAACCTCTAAGTCCCACAGGACATCACAACAGCTGAAGAAGACCTGATCAGCTGTTCTACAAAGTCTGAAGAATACAACTGCTGAAGTATTTCTGAAGTACTGAAGACAAAGACTGAGACAACAGCTGAAGATCTAAAGTCTGAAGACTTCAACAAGTACTGAAGACAAAGACTGAAGATCAACAGCTGAAAGACAAAGTCTGATGTTCAAGTACTGAAGACATCAGCTGATGCTAACAGCTGATGACAACAGCTGAAGAGGGCTTCTTCAGTTGTTGTGATGGTTTTTCTTCATCAGTAGTTTTCTTTTCCTTTCAGTAGTTTGTTTACTTTTCTGTAGTTTTGTTTCCTTTTCAGTACTTGTAACAACTGAAGAGGTTGTTCTTCAGTTGTTGTAGTATCAGTAGTTTTATGTTTTTCAGTAGTTGTAAATAAGATGTTTAACACTTAGGAACATTTGTAAGAAGATGTCAGTTGTTGACATCTTCAGTAGTTGTTAAACATCAGTAGTTATAAAACGGTTACATGTCACTTTCAAGTGACATCAGCCTACGTCATTCTTTCTTTATAAGGAAGGATGACTCACCTGTAATCGTGCCATTGAGGCCGACAATCTTAATGCAATATTCCTTTTGTCAGATATTTCTCTCTCTATAACAAAATTCTTTTATCGCTTTATATCGAATGTCTTGCTTGAATTTGTCTAATTCTGAGCTATTCCGCTGCTATATCTGTTCAATCGATTAAACAAGAGGCTGAATTCCTCTCCTTCTGAGCCTGAGAGAGTGAATCCAACTGAGAAGATAGTGAAGATCAATCCTGTGCGCAGCCATCTTCTTATGTAAAACCTTTAGAGACAGAAAGGATGGCTTCTAAACCAAAGCCAAATAAGGATAAACTGCACCCCTCTTCTACACCCTACATGAGTCAGAACATCTTGAGTTTGTGCAGCCAGAGGATGCTACAGCACTCCAATTCAACCAGCTCCTCAGCATCAGAAAGACCCTCTTGTCTTGGACATACACACAAATCCGAAAGATGGCATGTCATTAGAGATCAAGGCACTGAAGACATTTACCATGGCAATATGTTTCAATTGCCTCTGCATGATTCTTTGATAGAGAAGATACTTTTATAGTCTGAAGGATCCTGATCACCTTATGAAGAAGGATTGTGATCATCCTAATGAGGACTGTGACATCTGAAGTCCACTATTGTTTTAGTAGCATCACCTATGGGAGTTTGTAGAGATAAATGAAGAGGCTGATGCAACCTAAAACCCAATGTCTTTCCTGCATGCTGCACAAGTGCATTGAAGAAGAATGCTTAGGAAGTTTTACACATGCAACAGAAAAAATACTCTAAGTGTAAATCTTCCGAGCAAGACCAATATCTTCCGAAGCCAAATATGAGTCTTCAAGCCTTAGAGACAAAGTTTTCGAAGCTTCAACTCATGAAGACAGATTTCTTTTCTTTCGAAGACTTTATACATGCTTATCGATATACTTTTCCATAAAATGGACTCCTTTCGCTGCACCTCTGTAATGTCACCAACTTACATGAGTTGTGAAAAGGTCCATGCTTTTGGTACTGTACATTGAGGTCCTTGAGTCTGTAATCTTCTACTTTATGTACTTTATCCTTTCTGTAATAGAAATATGTGAGCTATGTCATGTCATAGTCACAAGTCAAAAGCAATCTGCCTTTGACTCTACAATTAATTTGTTTGTGTCGAGTCATTGTATCCAGCTGGCTTTCAAAGTATAGCCAGCTGTAGGATGATTTATAAGATCTCATGTTCTTGTATCTTTTAATTATGCTTCGTAACACTTGTAATAGAACATAGAGAAGACAATACTGCATTCTTGAAAACCATACACTGTGTTCTTTGTGTTTTGTCTCTCTTGCATTACCTGTGTTCTTAGTATCTCTACTTGGTTAATCTAGTTTACTGTTGATAAAGGTTAGTTAATCTCCTCTTTGTGTTGTTGTTTGTAACTCTATACCCTTCACGATCCTGCAGAACTATTTTTCATATTCTATAAAATTCATGAGGTGTTCTAAGTTCAACGAGAGATATTCTAAGTTCAACTTTGAAGATCACTTGTGAATACTGCAAAGTGCGCCATCAAAGCGCTAGATTGCGCCCACATGCCCACGTGGCACACGCGAGTTAAGGGTGCTTCGTACCCTTCGTGAATCCAATTAGTGTGAAACCTTAGGAAACAATATAAAGAAGATGTCATAGAATATAAATTTTTTATGCTCTTTGTTTCCTTTAATGTGGGATAACTTCCCATATTATTAATTCTTAATATCATTAACCACATTAATATTCATTCACCACATTAATTTTCATTCAACACATTAATTTATTGATTAAACATTAATAACCATATTAATATTATCAAT